>OY978525.1:49696428-50123928 GCA_963854835.1 Megamerina dolium
ATTGACGGTGACAGTCGTTCCATCGTCGTTTTCGAAGAAGTAAGGTCCAATCACACCTCCGGACCAAAGAGCGCACCAAGCAGTGACTTTTTGTGGATGTAGTGGCCTCTCTTCAATTACTTGAGGATTCTCAGAACCCCAAATACGACAATTTTGTTTGTTAACATACCCACCGAGTGAAAAATGTGCTTCGTCGCTGAAGAAAATTTTGTTCGAAAAATCGCCGTCCACCGCCTGTTGTTCAAGCACCCATTCGACGTATCTACGACGTTGTGAATGGTCAGCTGGCTTCAGTTATTGTGTGAGCTGGATTTTATATGGATGTAGGTGTAGATCGAAATGCAAAATACGCCATAATGTGCCGTAAGACAGTCCTAATTCCTGAGAACGACGAGGAATGGACACATTCGGGTGTTCGGCAACACTTTCACTTACAGCAGCGATATTTTCGGTGGTACGAGCGAAACGATGATGCACAGGCATTACAATATCTGTAACCAATCCAGTCTATTCATATTTCTTCACAATTTTGCCAATTGCTTGCGTAGTTGGACGATTATGTAAACCATAATCTCCTCTTAAAGCACAATATGTTGCTTTGGCAGAATCACCAATTTTGTAGTAGGTTTTTACAATTTTAATGCGTTGTGCGATAGTTAAGCGATCCATTTTCGCAAATGTCAAACTTTGAACTGAAAAGAAAGAAATTGTTTTAACAACTCAGTTTGACAGATGTCGAATTCTAGCCCTATACTTTTGAAACCGCGAAATGGATAACCCTTTATATATATATACATACATTCTGTCAAATAAGTACCCGGAAATTCGCATTTTTAATTTTCCCTTTGAGAATATTTCAAAAAAAATTTTTCCCAAGTTGGCACAACTGTCAGCCACTATTCTGTGAATTTTTATTGCTATTTGTCATTTAGTTTGATTACGGCGTCATTAGGAACAAGTCAACCTTTTGTGTGCGTTGCGATTTTTACTATTGATAAAATATGGATTTGTACCAATCGTAAACTTGAGTTTTCGACATGGTTGAATCACCAAATGTTTTTTTCAACATTTCCAACGTTTTGGCCCAAGAAATTTCATTTGGAACACAAAATTTCACACTCTTCAAATTTCGAACTCTTTGTTCGATATTTTTATCCATATATACACACACATATATATATATATATATATATATACATAAATATTATATATATATATATATATATATATATATATATATATATATATATATATATATATATATATATATATATATATATATATATATATATATATATGTAGCGTTTGGTTTAAAAGTATTTATTTATTTCAACTTAAAAATAAATGACAAACTACGTTACTTAAAATGATTAATTAATTGTAATTAATTGTAATTAATTGTATGAAGTATAGAATGACGTTCCGTTATGTACATTACGTACAGCGTTGGAGAAGATCCTTCAGCCGTAGAAGTAGACAAAGTGAATGTTAATTTCTTTCTTTTTGCCAAGAAGATAGTAATAATAATACGGTTCTTTTTAGTACCAGCTGCAGGGTTCTTTTTAGTACTAACTGCAGGTATAGTTTTTGTGGAGTTGCCACAATACTCCCCCTAGAGTTCTAGCACGCGTAGCGAGGTGGAAGTCGTACTGACCGCCCTCCTCTGGTTTTTTTATCTTCTGTTATTTCAGGCTGTGTTCCCTCCGTATGCGTTGTCGAATCGTTTTGCGGACATGTGTTCAGTGATGAACACGCTTCTGGTGACAATTTTGTGTCTTCACACATTTGATCAACGAATGCAGGCTTGATGCGGTCTATGGAAACCATAACAGATTTGTTATTAATGTTGAGTTTATATGCTTTGTCCGTCCGCTGTTCGATCTCGTATGGTCCATTATATGGTGGAGTTAACGATGATTTGACCATATCATTGCGGACGAATACGTGTGTTGCTGTTGCTAGTGATGAAAATATAAACGGCTTTCGTGTGCCGTGATGTGACGTGCTTGTTGGTTGGAGTTGATGCATATGTTCAATCAACTGCTGAACAAATTTAAATGGAGCGTTACTTTTGCGTGTGGCACACATGTCCCCTGGAAGTCTGATAGTCGTACCATAAACGAGCTGAGCTGGCGTTGCTTTAACGTCTGGTTTGTATACTCAGCGCAGACCTAAAGAATCAGTGGAAGTTGATATGACCAATTGGTGATGTTGGTACACATTATTGAAGCTTTTAGCGTTCTATGGAGTCTTTCCACCATGCCATTTGCCTGTGGGTGGTACGCTGTTGTTCGTAGATGTGTGATGCCTAAGGCGCGAGACAATTCTTGGAACAACGTTGACTCAAATTATCTGCCTTGATCCGTTGATATTCGTAATGGTATGCCAAAATTCTTTATCCAGCCATTTAGTAGTGCGAAGGCGACTGTTTCTGCATTTATATCTATGAGAGGAATTGCCTCTGGCCACCTAGAAAAACGATCAACAATGGTTAAGCAATACCTAAATCCATTTGATGGTGGAAGTGGGCCGATAAGGTCGATGTTGATGTGATCGAATCGCTGAGATGATAATTTGTATTTCTCCAATGGTGAAACTACGTGCCTACCCACCTTTGAGCGTTGACATGGAATGCATTGCGATACTAATTTACCAATATCCGAATCCATGTTCTGCCATACGAAATGTTGTTTCACCAGCCGCGCCGTACCTCTTTTCCCGGGATGAGCAAGGTTGTGGAATTTGGATATGACTGATTTTCGGTGACTTTCTGGAACGTATGGTCGTGTTGAATCGGTGGAGACATCGCACACAATGCGGATGTTGGTTGATGGTAGTGTAATAAGCTTTAATTGGAGTGAAGTCTTGTCGGATTTTAATAATTGTTGTAGTTCGTTGCAGGTTTTTTGTTGTTTTGCTATTTCTTCATAATCAATGGTGTCATTTGCGGATATGTTTAGAGCATTGATACGTGAGAGATTATCTGCGGTGATGTTAGTCGCTCCAGATATATGGATAATGTTTGTGGAAAATTGCCGAATGTAATCGAGATGACGTATTTGTCTTGGCGATGCATTGTCTTTCTTTTGTGTGAACGCGAATACGAGTGGTTTATGATCGGTTGCTATTGTAAATTCCCTATCTTCCAACAAATATCGAAAATATTTAATGGAGGTGTAGATAGCAAGAAGATCTCGATCATGCGTGCTGTATTTCGCTTGCGCTTTTCTAGAAAAGAATGCAAGTGGTTGGGTTTTGTTTTCTATTACTTGGTGAATGACGGCTCCCATCGCTGTGTCGCTTGCGTCTGTACAGAGAATAATTTTCGCAAGTGCAACCGGATTCGCTAGTAGCGTAGCTTTGGCTAAGTCGTCTTTGCATTTTGGGAAATAATGAATTATATTGTCGTTCCATACTATAGTGGTTTTATCTCTCTTCTTGTTGCCAGGTATTAATGCGTGAAGATGTTTTTGGTGGTCAATCGCATGTGGTATAAATCGGCGGTAAAAATTGACCATTGCCAAGAAGCGCTTCAGCTCGAAAGCGAATCTTGGTAACGGGTATTTCTGTATAGCTTCTAGTTTGGCTGGTGTTAGACTGATGCCATCGGATGACACTAGATGACTTAAGAATTCGAGTTGTGATGCACCGAATACGCATTTTGACGGGTTAATTGTTAGTGCAAATTGGCGTAATCTGTCGAATACTAAACGTAGATGATTTGTATGTTGATCTTTCGTTGCTGATGCGCTGCAAATGTCATCAACATAGCAAAAGACAAAATCAAAAAGTCCTCGTAAGGCCTCATGCATATATCTTTGGAAGGTTTGCGCGGCATTACGTAGGCCGAAGGGTATGCGCATGAATTCAAATAGTCCGAAGGGTGTAGTAACAGCTGTTTTCGGTATGTCTTCGTCGGCGACAGGTATTTGATAATACCCTCGATATAAATCGATTCTTGAGAAAAAATTCTCACCGTGTAAGGAGCACGTGAAATCCTGAATGTGTGGTAGAGGGTATCTGTCAGGTAGCGTTTGTGCATTGAGCGCCCTGTAATCTCCACAAGGCCTCCACGTATTGTCGGGCTTTCTTACCACGTGTAAGGGTGATGCATAAGGACTCTTCGATGGCCTGCAGACACCAATCTTCATTAGGTACTGAAATTCTTCCTTAACCGATTGATATTTATCCGGTGTCAGCCTTCGGGGTTTTGCGAATACTGGTGGACCTTCTGTGTCAATAAAATGCTTGACGTTGTTATTTCAGGCTAATGCGAATGGTTTGTTTATTTGTGTAATGTCACTGAACGCTCTTAGCAAGTCGGCGTAATTAGAATTAGTGTCGTATGTTTTTATTTCGCATGGTTGTATGTTGCTGACACATATTGCATGACTTTCAATTTTTGTGAGCCCATCTATGATAGTGGCCTTGTGCATATCTACCAATATGTTAAATTTTCGTAGAAAGTCTGCACCTATGATATTATGTTTTGTGTCGGCGGCGATAAATGTCCATTCGAATGTTCTTTGTAGTCCAAGGTCTAAGATTAGTAGCACAGGTCCAAATGTAGTTATTTTGCTGTTGTTTGCTGCGAACAGTTGTGGTGTTGATTTAGCTAAATGTGGGCGATTAGCGGCGGCGACAGTTATTATTGAAACGTCTGCGCCCATGTCTATTAAAAAACGCCGTTGTGATCGTCGATCGATGATGAAGAGTTGGTTTGGTGTTGGGTTAATTACTGGTACTGTTTTATAGCGTGAGATGCAGCTCGATTTAGTTGTAGCATCGACGGCAGTAGCTGCTGGTACCGACGATGATACTAGTTTTTTGCATTTTTGAAGCTGCAAGGCAAATTGCACTTTTGTGCTTTATCTCCGAAACGTTTATGGTACCAACATACACTTTGTTGGAATTTCGATGTTGCACGATGTCCACTACTATTACGATTATGCGATCGAGAACGACGAGTATTACCTAGATTTGACAATTTCTCGATATGCGAAAGACTACGTTCGATGCGCTCAACTCGACTTTCGATCGATGATTTATTTTCAGAGTTTGCTACCGCCTTTTGTTGAGTTGCTTCCTCTGTTGAGTTAGATTGCCTCTGTCTACCCCTGCAATGACTGCGCACGCTGAAATCGGTAATTTTTGTAGCCAAAAGTCTTTAATTAACTGCTTGTCAGTTGTGACACCAGTTCTTTGAAGTTGTGTCAACATGTGGCTTGGTTTGCTATCACCAAGTTGAATAACGGACGTTAACTGTTCTAGTCGTGTGATTGGTGATACGGAAAACTTACTTAATACCGTTGTACGTAATGTTTCGTATTTATTTTTTATTGGTGGGTTTTTTATAATGTCGAATGCCTGTTCGTGTAAGCGTTCGTCCATGTACATAACGGTTATATTAAATTTAATATTGGCCCGTTGTTCTTGATTCATTTTTCCAAAGTTGTTTATTTGGAAAAATGCTTCGAGGCGTGTGAACCATGATTCAATATTTTGGATGGAATGTCCATTTAATTGGGGAACTTATACCCTAGCCGCGAAATTGTTAATGTCTGCTTTTTCTATTGCTTTTGCAGTAGCGGTGGTGTTAAGCACTGTTTCGTCAACATCTTCGTTCTCGTTTGCCATGTGGTTGTTTTTTTGGTATTCCGTACGGTAATTACGATAATTTCACAATGATGCGTACTGTGCTGCCAACGCAGAAAAATGCTGCTGCTATTGCGCGCACTTATGACGGAGCACCCTCGCGTTGGTTTACTCTTTGTCGGGGTCACCAATTGTAGCGTTTGGTTTAAAAGTATTTATTTATTTCAACTTAAAAATAAATGACTTAAACTACGTTACTTAAAATGTGATTTTATATTACAGCGTAAACTTGAGAATATTAATTGTATGAAGTATAGAATAACGTTCCGTTATGTACATTACGTACAGCGTTGGAGAAGATCCTTCAGCCGTAGAAGTAGACAAAGTGAATGTTAATTTCTTTCTTTTTGCCAAGAAGATAGTAATAATAATACGGTTCTTTTTAGTACCAGCTGCAGGGTTCTTTTTAGTACTAACTGCAGGTATAGTTTTTGTGGAGTTGCCACAATACTCCCCCTAGAGTTCTAGCACGCGTAGCGAGGTGGAAGTCGTACTGACCGCCCTCCTCTGGTTTTTTTATCTTCTGTTATTTCAGGCTGTGTTCCCTCCGTATGCGTTGTCGAATCGTTTTGCGGACATGTGTTCAGTGATGAACACGCTTCTGGTGACAATTTTGTGTCTTCACACATTTGATCAACGAATGCAGGCTTGATGCGGTCTATGGAAACCATAACAGATTTGTTATTAATGTTGAGTTTATATGCTTTGTCCGTCCGCTGTTCGATCTCGTATGGTCCATTATATGGTGGAGTTAACGATGATTTGACCATATCATTGCGGACGAATACGTGTGTTGCTGTTGCTAGTGATGAAAATATAAACGGCTTTCGTGTGCCGTGATGTGACGTGCTTGTTGGTTGGAGTTGATGCATATGTTCAATCAACTGCTGAACAAATTTAAATGGAGTGTTACTTTTGCGTGTGGCACACATGTCCCCTGGAAGTCTGATAGTCGTACCATAAACGAGCTGAGCTGGCGTTGCTTTAACGTCTGGTTTGTATACTCAGCGCAGACCTAATAGAATCAGTGGAAGTTGATATGACCAATTGGTGATGTTGGTACACATTATTGAAGCTTTTAGCGTTCTATGGAGTCTTTCCACCATGCCATTTGCCTGTGGGTGGTACGCTGTTGTTCGTAGATGTGTGATGCCTAAGGCGCGAGACAATTCTTGGAACAACGTTGACTCAAATTATCTGCCTTGATCCGTTGATATTCGTAATGGTATGCCAAAATTCTTTATCCAGCCATTTAGTAGTGCGAAGGCGACTGTTTCTGCATTTATATCTATGAGAGGAATTGCCTCTGGCCACCTAGAAAAACGATCAACAATGGTTAAGCAATACCTTAATCCATTTGATGGTGGAAGTGGGCCGATAAGGTCGATGTTGATGTGATCGAATCGCTGAGATGATAATTTGTATTTCTCCAATGGTGAAACTACGTGCCTACCCACCTTTGAGCGTTGACATGGAATGCATTGCGATACTAATTTACCAATATCCGAATCCATGTTCTGCCATACGAAATGTTGTTTCACCAGCCGCGCCGTACCTCTTTTCCCGGGATGAGCAAGGTTGTGGAATTTGGATATGACTGATTTTCGGTGACTTTCTGGAACGTATGGTCGTGTTGAATCGGTGGAGACATCGCACACAATGCGGATGTTGGTTGATGGTAGTGTAATAAGCTTTAATTGGAGTGAAGTCTTGTCGGATTTTAATAATTGTTGTAGTTCGTTGCAGGTTTTTTGTTGTTTTGCTATTTCTTCATAATCAATGGTGTCATTTGCGGATATGTTTAGAGCATTGATACGTGAGAGATTATCTGCGGTGATGTTAGTCGCTCCAGATATATGGATAATGTTTGTGGAAAATTGCCGAATGTAATCGAGATGACGTATTTGTCTTGGCGATGCATTGTCTTTCTTTTGTGTGAACGCGAATACGAGTGGTTTATGATCGGTTGCTATTGTAAATTCCCTATCTTCCAACAAATATCGAAAATATTTAATGGAGGTGTAGATAGCAAGAAGATCTCGATCATGCGTGCTGTATTTCGCTTGCGCTTTTCTAGAAAAGAATGCAAGTGGTTGGGTTTTGTTTTCTATTACTTGGTGAATGACGGCTCCCATCGCTGTGTCGCTTGCGTCTGTACAGAGAATAATTTTCGCAAGTGCAACCGGATTCGCTAGTAGCGTAGCTTTGGCTAAGTCGTCTTTGCATTTTGGGAAATAATGAATTATATTGTCGTTCCATACTATAGTGGTTTTATCTCTCTTCTTGTTGCCAGGTATTAATGCGTGAAGATGTTTTTGGTGGTCAATCGCATGTGGTATAAATCGGCGGTAAAAATTGACCATTGCCAAGAAGCGCTTCAGCTCGAAAGCGAATCTTGGTAACGGGTATTTCTGTATAGCTTCTAGTTTGGCTGGTGTTAGACTGATGCCATCGGATGACACTAGATGACTTAAGAATTCGAGTTGTGATGCACCGAATACGCATTTTGACGGGTTAATTGTTAGTGCAAATTGGCGTAATCTGTCGAATACTAAACGTAGATGATTTGTATGTTGATCTTTCGTTGCTGATGCGCTGCAAATGTCATCAACATAGCAAAAGACAAAATCAAAAAGTCCTCGTAAGGCCTCATGCATATATCTTTGGAAGGTTTGCGCGGCATTACGTAGGCCGAAGGGTATGCGCATGAATTCAAATAGTCCGAAGGGTGTAGTAACAGCTGTTTTCGGTATGTCTTCGTCGGCGACAGGTATTTGATAATACCCTCGATATAAATCGATTCTTGAGAAAAAATTCTCACCGTGTAAGGAGCACGTGAAATCCTGAATGTGTGGTAGAGGGTATCTGTCAGGTAGCGTTTGTGCATTGAGCGCCCTGTAATCTCCACAAGGCCTCCACGTATTGTCGGGCTTTCTTACCACGTGTAAGGGTGATGCATAAGGACTCTTCGATGGCCTGCAGACACCAATCTTCATTAGGTACTGAAATTCTTCCTTAACCGATTGATATTTATCCGGTGTCAGCCTTCGGGGTTTTGCGAATACTGGTGGACCTTCTGTGTCAATAAAATGCTTGACGTTGTTATTTCAGGCTAATGCGAATGGTTTGTTTATTTGTGTAATGTCACTGAACGCTCTTAGCAAGTCGGCGTAATTAGAATTAGTGTCGTATGTTTTTATTTCGCATGGTTGTATGTTGCTGACACATATTGCATGACTTTCAATTTTTGTGAGCCCATCTATGATAGTGGCCTTGTGCATATCTACCAATATGTTAAATTTTCGTAGAAAGTCTGCACCTATGATATTATGTTTTGTGTCGGCGGCGATAAATGTCCATTCGAATGTTCTTTGTAGTCCAAGGTCTAAGATTAGTAGCACAGGTCCAAATGTAGTTATTTTGCTGTTGTTTGCTGCGAACAGTTGTGGTGTTGATTTAGCTAAATGTGGGCGATTAGCGGCGGCGACAGTTATTATTGAAACGTCTGCGCCCATGTCTATTAAAAAACGCCGTTGTGATCGTCGATCGATGATGAAGAGTTGGTTTGGTGTTGGGTTAATTACTGGTACTGTTTTATAGCGTGAGATGCAGCTCGATTTAGTTGTAGCATCGACGGCAGTAGCTGCTGGTACCGACGATGATACTAGTTTTTTGCATTTTTGAAGCTGCAAGGCAAATTGCACTTTTGTGCTTTATCTCCGAAACGTTTATGGTACCAACATACACTTTGTTGGAATTTCGATGTTGCACGATGTCCACTACTATTACGATTATGCGATCGAGAACGACGAGTATTACCTAGATTTGACAATTTCTCGATATGCGAAAGACTACGTTCGATGCGCTCAACTCGACTTTCGATCGATGATTTATTTTCAGAGTTTGCTACCGCCTTTTGTTGAGTTGCTTCCTCTGTTGAGTTAGATTGCCTCTGTCTACCCCTGCAATGACTGCGCACGCTGAAATCGGTAATTTTTGTAGCCAAAAGTCTTTAATTAACTGCTTGTCAGTTGTGACACCAGTTCTTTGAAGTTGTGTCAACATGTGGCTTGGTTTGCTATCACCAAGTTGAATAACGGACGTTAACTGTTCTAGTCGTGTGATTGGTGATACGGAAAACTTACTTAATACCGTTGTACGTAATGTTTCGTATTTATTTTTTATTGGTGGGTTTTTTATAATGTCGAATGCCTGTTCGTGTAAGCGTTCGTCCATGTACATAACGGTTATATTAAATTTAATATTGGCCCGTTGTTCTTGATTCATTTTTCCAAAGTTGTTTATTTGGAAAAATGCTTCGAGGCGTGTGAACCATGATTCAATATTTTGGATGGAATGTCCATTTAATTGGGGAACTTATACCCTAGCCGCGAAATTGTTAATGTCTGCTTTTTCTATTGCTTTTGCAGTAGCGGTGGTGTTAAGCACTGTTTCGTCAACATCTTCGTTCTCGTTTGCCATGTGGTTGTTTTTTTGGTATTCCGTACGGTAATTACGATAATTTCACAATGATGCGTACTGTGCTGCCAACGCAGAAAAATGCTGCTGCTATTGCGCGCACTTATGACGGAGCACCCTCGCGTTGGTTTACTCTTTGTCGGGGTCACCAATTGTAGCGTTTGGTTTAAAAGTATTTATTTATTTCAACTTAAAAATAAATGACTTAAACTACGTTACTTAAAATGTGATTTTATATTACAGCGTAAACTTGAGAATATTAATTGTATGAAGTATAGAATAACGTTCCGTTATGTACATTACGTACAGCGTTGGAGAAGATCCTTCAGCCGTAGAAGTAGACAAAGTGAATGTTAATTTCTTTCTTTTTGCCAAGAAGATAGTAATAATAATACGGTTCTTTTTAGTACCAGCTGCAGGGTTCTTTTTAGTACTAACTGCAGGTATAGTTTTTGTGGAGTTGCCACAATACTCCCCCTAGAGTTCTAGCACGCGTAGCGAGGTGGAAGTCGTACTGACCGCCCTCCTCTGGTTTTTTTATCTTCTGTTATTTCAGGCTGTGTTCCCTCCGTATGCGTTGTCGAATCGTTTTGCGGACATGTGTTCAGTGATGAACACGCTTCTGGTGACAATTTTGTGTCTTCACACATTTGATCAACGAATGCAGGCTTGATGCGGTCTATGGAAACCATAACAGATTTGTTATTAATGTTGAGTTTATATGCTTTGTCCGTCCGCTGTTCGATCTCGTATGGTCCATTATATGGTGGAGTTAACGATGATTTGACCATATCATTGCGGACGAATACGTGTGTTGCTGTTGCTAGTGATGAAAATATAAACGGCTTTCGTGTGCCGTGATGTGACGTGCTTGTTGGTTGGAGTTGATGCATATGTTCAATCAACTGCTGAACAAATTTAAATGGAGTGTTACTTTTGCGTGTGGCACACATGTCCCCTGGAAGTCTGATAGTCGTACCATAAACGAGCTGAGCTGGCGTTGCTTTAACGTCTGGTTTGTATACTCAGCGCAGACCTAATAGAATCAGTGGAAGTTGATATGACCAATTGGTGATGTTGGTACACATTATTGAAGCTTTTAGCGTTCTATGGAGTCTTTCCACCATGCCATTTGCCTGTGGGTGGTACGCTGTTGGTCGTAGATGTGTGATGCCTAAGGCGCGAGACAATTCTTGGAACAACGTTGACTCAAATTATCTGCCTTGATCCGTTGATATTCGTAATGGTATGCCAAAATTCTTTATCCAGCCATTTAGTAGTGCGAAGGCGACTGTTTCTGCATTTATATCTATGAGAGGAATTGCCTCTGGCCACCTAGAAAAACGATCAACAATGGTTAAGCAATACCTAAATCCATTTGATGGTGGAAGTGGGCCGATAAGGTCGATGTTGATGTGATCGAATCGCTGAGATGATAATTTGTATTTCTCCAATGGTGAAACTACGTGCCTACCCACCTTTGAGCGTTGACATGGAATGCATTGCGATACTAATTTACCAATATCCGAATCCATGTTCTGCCATACGAAATGTTGTTTCACCAGCCGCGCCGTACCTCTTTTCCCGGGATGAGCAAGGTTGTGGAATTTGGATATGACTGATTTTCGGTGACTTTCTGGAACGTATGGTCGTGTTGAATCGGTGGAGACATCGCACACAATGCGGATGTTGGTTGATGGTAGTGTAATAAGCTTTAATTGGAGTGAAGTCTTGTCGGATTTTAATAATTGTTGTAGTTCGTTGCAGGTTTTTTGTTGTTTTGCTATTTCTTCATAATCAATGGTGTCATTTGCGGATATGTTTAGAGCATTGATACGTGAGAGATTATCTGCGGTGATGTTAGTCGCTCCAGATATATGGATAATGTTTGTGGAAAATTGCCGAATGTAATCGAGATGACGTATTTGTCTTGGCGATGCATTGTCTTTCTTTTGTGTGAACGCGAATACGAGTGGTTTATGATCGGTTGCTATTGTAAATTCCCTATCTTCCAACAAATATCGAAAATATTTAATGGAGGTGTAGATAGCAAGAAGATCTCGATCATGCGTGCTGTATTTCGCTTGCGCTTTTCTAGAAAAGAATGCAAGTGGTTGGGTTTTGTTTTCTATTACTTGGTGAATGACGGCTCCCATCGCTGTGTCGCTTGCGTCTGTACAGAGAATAATTTTCGCAAGTGCAACCGGATTCGCTAGTAGCGTAGCTTTGGCTAAGTCGTCTTTGCATTTTGGGAAATAATGAATTATATTGTCGTTCCATACTATAGTGGTTTTATCTCTCTTCTTGTTGCCAGGTATTAATGCGTGAAGATGTTTTTGGTGGTCAATCGCATGTGGTATAAATCGGCGGTAAAAATTGACCATTGCCAAGAAGCGCTTCAGCTCGAAAGCGAATCTTGGTAACGGGTATTTCTGTATAGCTTCTAGTTTGGCTGGTGTTAGACTGATGCCATCGGATGACACTAGATGACTTAAGAATTCGAGTTGTGATGCACCGAATACGCATTTTGACGGGTTAATTGTTAGTGCAAATTGGCGTAATCTGTCGAATACTAAACGTAGATGATTTGTATGTTGATCTTTCGTTGCTGATGCGCTGCAAATGTCATCAACATAGCAAAAGACAAAATCAAAAAGTCCTCGTAAGGCCTCATGCATATATCTTTGGAAGGTTTGCGCGGCATTACGTAGGCCGAAGGGTATGCGCATGAATTCAAATAGTCCGAAGGGTGTAGTAACAGCTGTTTTCGGTATGTCTTCGTCGGCGACAGGTATTTGATAATACCCTCGATATAAATCGATTCTTGAGAAAAAATTCTCACCGTGTAAAGAGCACGTGAAATCCTGAATGTGTGGTAGAGGGTATCTGTCAGGTAGCGTTTGTGCATTGAGCGCCCTGTAATCTCCACAAGGCCTCCACGTATTGTCGGGCTTTCTTACCACGTGTAAGGGTGATGCATAAGGACTCTTCGATGGCCTGCAGACACCAATCTTCATTAGGTACTGAAATTCTTCCTTAACCGATTGATATTTATCCGGTGTCAGCCTTCGGGGTTTTGCGAATACTGGTGGACCTTCTGTGTCAATAAAATGCTTGACGTTGTTATTTCAGGCTAATGCGAATGGTTTGTTTATTTGTGTAATGTCACTGAACGCTCTTAGCAAGTCGGCGTAATTAGAATTAGTGTCGTATGTTTTTATTTCGCATGGTTGTATGTTGCTGACACATATTGCATGACTTTCAATTTTTGTGAGCCCATCTATGATAGTGGCCTTGTGCATATCTACCAATATGTTAAATTTTCGTAGAAAGTCTGCACCTATGATATTATGTTTTGTGTCGGCGGCGATAAATGTCCATTCGAATGTTCTTTGTAGTCCAAGGTCTAAGATTAGTAGCACAGGTCCAAATGTAGTTATTTTGCTGTTGTTTGCTGCGAACAGTTGTGGTGTTGATTTAGCTAAATGTGGGCGATTAGCGGCGGCGACAGTTATTATTGAAACGTCTGCGCCCATGTCTATTAAAAAACGCCGTTGTGATCGTCGATCGATGATGAAGAGTTGGTTTGGTGTTGGGTTAATTACTGGTACTGTTTTATAGCGTGAGATGCAGCTCGATTTAGTTGTAGCATCGACGGCAGTAGCTGCTGGTACCGACGATGATACTAGTTTTTTGCATTTTTGAAGCTGCAAGGCAAATTGCACTTTTGTGCTTTATCTCCGAAACGTTTATGGTACCAACATACACTTTGTTGGAATTTCGATGTTGCACGATGTCCACTACTATTACGATTATGCGATCGAGAACGACGAGTATTACCTAGATTTGACAATTTCTCGATATGCGAAAGACTACGTTCGATGCGCTCAACTCGACTTTCGATCGATGATTTATTTTCAGAGTTTGCTACCGCCTTTTGTTGAGTTGCTTCCTCTGTTGAGTTAGATTGCCTCTGTCTACCCCTGCAATGACTGCGCACGCTGAAATCGGTAATTTTTGTAGCCAAAAGTCTTTAATTAACTGCTTGTCAGTTGTGACACCAGTTCTTTGAAGTTGTGTCAACATGTGGCTTGGTTTGCTATCACCAAGTTGAATAACGGACGTTAACTGTTCTAGTCGTGTGATTGGTGATACGGAAAACTTACTTAATACCGTTGTACGTAATGTTTCGTATTTATTTTTTATTGGTGGGTTTTTTATAATGTCGAATGCCTGTTCGTGTAAGCGTTCGTCCATGTACATAACGGTTATATTAAATTTAATATTGGCCCGTTGTTCTTGATTCATTTTTCCAAAGTTGTTTATTTGGAAAAATGCTTCGAGGCGTGTGAACCATGATTCAATATTTTGGATGGAATGTCCATTTAATTGGGGAACTTATACCCTAGCCGCGAAATTGTTAATGTCTGCTTTTTCTATTGCTTTTGCAGTAGCGGTGGTGTTAAGCACTGTTTCGTCAACATCTTCGTTCTCGTTTGCCATGTGGTTGTTTTTTTGGTATTCCGTACGGTAATTACGATAATTTCACAATGATGCGTACTGTGCTGCCAACGCAGAAAAATGCTGCTGCTATTGCGCGCACTTATGACGGAGCACCCTCGCGTTGGTTTACTCTTTGTCGGGGTCACCAATTGTAGCGTTTGGTTTAAAAGTATTTATTTATTTCAACTTAAAAATAAATGACTTAAACTACGTTACTTAAAATGTGATTTTATATTACAGCGTAAACTTGAGAATATTAATTGTATGAAGTATAGAATAACGTTCCGTTATGTACATTACGTACAGCGTTGGACAAGAACCTTCAGCCGTAGAATTAGACAAAATGAATGTTAATTTCTTTCTTTTTGCCAAGAAGATAGTAATAATAATACGGTTCTTTTTAGTACTAGCTGCAGGGTTGTATTATATAAAAAATAGTTTTTTGGAGTTGCCACACATATATATATATATATATATATATATATATATATATATATATATAAATATATATATATATATATATACATATATATACATATATATACATATAATATAATATAAATATATATATATATATATATATATATATATATATATATATATATTTCTATTATATATATATACAGTGGCTCACAGCTTATTTCGTACAGTGTATATATTTTTATGTAAATGGCTGTAACATCGAAACTAAAAAACTTATCGATAAGTTTTGAATGTAGATGTCTGTGTATGTGTTTAGTAAACCTAATAAGAAAACGGGGAACCCCAAAAATTGTTCTTTTTGTCATGCAAGAGAGAAAAACTATTGATCAGCTGATTTTCAGCTCACATCTTATTTCGTACACAAACTTCAATGTAAGTAAGTTTCATTCTGCCGCGCAGTTACAAAGTTTTTTTTGAATTGTATGAGTTTTTGGACCTTTTTAACTATTATAACAATTTTTATTATTCTTATTTTAAATAGTTAAAGTGCTGTAAATTAAACATTTAGCGTTATGGGTCGTCGTACAACGATGGAACAGCGTAAACTGGTAATTAACCATTTTAGGAAAGGTCAGAGTGTGCGAAAAATTGCTGAAATGACAAATTTAAGTGCCTCAACTGTCCAATACATCATTCAACGCTTCATTCGCGAAAATCGGTTGGAGAACAAGGGCAGAGAAGCACCTAATAAGATTTTCAACGCATCAGACGAGCGTTATATTGTACGAAAAATTAAGAAAAATCCAAAGTTATCCACTCCGAAATTGGCTGCAGAGGTTCAGCGTGAAATAGGAAAATCATCCAGTGCTGAAACTGTCCGACGTGTGCTGCGCAATCATGACTTGAACGGTCGAGTAGCCCGAAAGAAAATATTCATTTCAAAAATGAATATACAACGCCGACTTGACTACGCCAAAGAGCATATTATTAAGACTCCTGCGTTCTGGAATACCGTTATTTTCGCGGATGAGTCTAAGTTTAATATTTTTGGCTCGGACGGAATGTCATATGTTTGGCGTAAAGCGAATACCGAGCTAAACAAGGAGAACCTTAAGCCCACAGTGAAGCATGGTGGCGGTAGCGTGATGGTTTGGGCCTGTATGTCAGCAGCCGGAGTAGGTGAATTGGTTTTTATTGAGGAAACAATGGACAAAATGAAGTACCTCGAGATTCTGAAAAACAATTTACTTCAAAGTGCAGACAAACTGGGTTTGCGGGAAGAATTTCGGTACTACCAAGATAATGACCCAAAACATAAATCTGGGATTGTGCAATCTTGGCTTATTTGGAACTGCCCACACTTGATGTCTCCACCACCACAGTCACCTGACATGAATGTGATTGAAAATCTTTGGTCTATTTTGGACAATAAAATAAGAACACACAAGATTTCTAATAAGCAAGACCTAAAGAAGGTACTGATGGAAGAATGGAAAAAAATCACACCAGACATCACTCAAAAATTGGTGGATTCAATGCCAAATAGACTCCAGGCTGTCATTAACGCTAAGGGATGTCAACTAAATATTAAAATCAACTTACTTTGTTTTTAGTTTGAACTTAAAGAGACTGTACGAAATAAGCTGTGACATGAATTTTCCTATTTTTTTCTTATTTTATTTTTTTATAGTGTCAAACACTAAAATTTTGAAAAAGTAAATTTTGGAAAATAAAAAACAAACCTTCCTTTCAAAAATGGCATTTATATTTTGTTCAAATTTTTGCTATATTAGGAATTACGACTGCAGCAATTTTTAAACTGTCACTGTACGAAATAAGCTGGGAGCCACTGTATATATATTTATATTATATTATATGTATATATATGTATATATATGTATATATATATATATATATATATATATATATATATATATATATATATTTATATATATTTATATATATGTGTGGCAACTCCAAAAAACTATTTTTTATATAATACAACCCTGCAGCTAGTACTAAAAAGAACCGTATTATTATTACTATCTTCTTGGCAAAAAGAAAGAAATTAACATTCATTTTGTCTAATTCTACGGCTGAAGGTTCTTGTCCAACGCTGTACGTACTGTACATAACGGAACGTTATTCTATACTTCATACAATTAATATTCTCAAGTTTACGCTGTAATATAAAATCACATTTTAAGTAACGTAGTTTAAGTCATTTATTTTTAAGTTGAAATAAATAAATACTTTTAAACCAAACGCTACAATTGGTGACCCCGACAAAGAGTAAACCAACGCGAGGGTGCTCCGTCATAAGTGCGCGCAATAGCAGCAGCATTTTTCTGCGTCGGCAGCACAGTACGCATCATTGTGAAATTATCGTAATTACCGTACGGAATACCAAAAAAACAACCACATGGCAAACGAGAACGAAGATGTTGACGAAACAGTGCTTAACACCACCGCTACTGCAAAAGCAATAGAAAAAGCAGACATTAACAATTTCGCGGCTAGGGTATAAGTTCCCCAATTAAATGGACATTCCATCCAAAATATTGAATCATGGTTCACACGCCTCGAAGCATTTTTCCAAATAAACAACTTTGGAAAAATGAATCAAGAACAACGGGACAATATTAAATTTAATATAACCGTTATGTACATGGACGAACGCTTACACGAACAGGCATTCGACATTATAAAAAACCCACCAATAAAAGATAAATACGAAACATTACGTACAACGGTATTAAGTAAGTTTTCCGTATCACCAATCACACGACTAGAACAGTTAACGTCCGTTATTCAACTTGGTGATAGCAAACCAAGCCACATGTTGACACAACTTCAAAGAACTGGTGTCACAACTGACAAGCAGTTAATTAAAGACTTTTGGCTACAAAAATTACCGATTTCAGCGTGCGCAGTCATTGCAGGGGTAGACAGAGGCAATCCAACTCAACAGAGGAAGCAACTCAACAAAAGGCGGTAGCAAACTCTGAAAATAAATCATCGATCGAAAGTCGAGTTGAGCGCATCGAACGTAGTCTTTCGCATATCGAGAAATTGTCAAATCTAGGTAATACTCGTCGTTCTCGATCGCATAATCGTAATAGTAGTGGACATCGTGCAACATCGAAATTCCAACAAAGTGTATGTTGGTACCATAAACGTTTCGGAGATAAAGCACAAAAGTGCAATTTGCCTTGCAGCTTCAAAAATGCAAAAAACTAGTATCATCGTCGGTACCAGCAGCTACTGCCGTCGATGCTACAACTAAATCGAGCTGCATCTCACGCTATAAAACAGTACCAGTAATTAACCCAACACCAAACCAACTCTTCATCATCGATCGACGATCACAACGGCGTTTTTTAATAGACATGGGCGCAGACGTTTCAATAATAACTGTCGCCGCCGCTAATCGCCCACATTTAGCTAAATCAACACCACAACTGTTCGCAGCAAACAACAGCAAAATAACTACATTTGGACCTGTGCTACTAATCTTAGACCTTGGACTACAAAGAACATTCGAATGGACATTTATCGCCGCCGACACAAAACATAATATCATAGGTGCAGACTTTCTACGAAAATTTAACATATTGGTAGATATGCACAAGGCCACTATCATAGATGGGCTCACAAAAATTGAAAGTCATGCAATATGTGTCAGCAACATACAACCATGCGAAATAAAAACATACGACACTAATTCTAATTACGCCGACTTGCTAAGAGCGTTCAGTGACATTACACAAATAAACAAACCATTCGCATTAGCCTGAAATAACAACGTCAAGCATTTTATTGACACAGAAGGTCCACCAGTATTCGCAAAACCCCGAAGGCTGACACCGGATAAATATCAATCGGTTAAGGAAGAATTTCAGTACCTAATGAAGATTGGTGTCTGCAGGCCATCGAAGAGTCCTTATGCATCACCCTTACACGTGGTAAGAAAGCCCGACAATACGTGGAGGCCTTGTGGAGATTACAGGGCGCTCAATGCACAAACGCTACCTGACAGATACCCTCTACCACACATTCAGGATTTCACGTGCTCCTTACACGGTGAGAATTTTTTCTCAAGAATCGATTTATATCGAGGGTATTATCAAATACCTGTCGCCGACGAAGACATACCGAAAACAGCTGTTACTACACCCTTCGGACTATTTGAATTCATGCGCATACCCTTCGGCCTACGTAATGCCGCGCAAACCTTCCAAAGATATATGCATGAGGCCTTACGAGGACTTTTTGATTTTGTCTTTTGCTATGTTGATGACATTTGCAGCGCATCAGCAACGAAAGATCAACATACAAATCATCTACGTTTAGTATTCGACAGATTACGCCAATTTGCACTAACAATTAACCCGTCAAAATGCGTATTCGGTGCATCACAAATCGAATTCTTAAGTCATCTAGTGTCATCCGATGGCATCAGTCTAACACCAGCCAAACTAGAAGCTATACAGAAATACCCGTTACCAAGATTCGCTTTCGAGCTGAAGCCCTTCTTGGCAATGGTCAATTTTTACCGCCGATTTATACCACATGCGATTGACCACCAAAAACATCACGCATTAATACCTGGCAACAAGAAGAGAGATAAAACCACTATAGTATGGAACGACAATACAATATAATATAAATATATATATATATATATATATATATATATATATATATATATATATATATATATATATATTCTATTATATATATATATATATATATATATATATATATATATATATATATATATATATATATAAACATATATGTATGTATTTATGCTGGAGCGCTGGTGTAGCTAAACTAAATTCTCCATTGAACTGTTTTAATATTTATTACATATTGTTGTTTATGTGGTAAGTATTAAAGTTATTCAACAGTGTTTGCTTAATTCTAAGAAATACAATTATTAGTACTAAATTATAAAAAATGCTTTACATGCAGAATTGTGTAAGTGAAGTGTGAATGTGCGTCCCGCTGATGCTTAAATTTATGGGATTTATGAATTTTCCTATTGTCTGTAGTGGTTACTGTGCCCTTATTGTTTTCAGCAACTGTTTCTTTCTTAAATATTGGTTTCTCTTTGCTTTTTATTTTCTTGTATTTTTTGAATATATTATCTCCTGAGCTATATGATTTTGCTTTAGATCTCTTTTTATTGTGCCACTTTAACATATTTTGTTGATTTCTAAAAATTTCATTCCTGAGGTCCATATTAACTATTTCTTTAAAATCTGCTAAGTCTCGATAATTTACGCTCTTCCGAAAAATATATCGACTGGTTTCCTTTCGTAACTGATTGAATTGTATTATTGTATCTGTCGATAGCAATCTTAATAATTTCTTTTATGCTAAAATCTTTAAATTCGGCTCTAAGACATCTGACGATTTCAATTATTGTGGAATGGACTCTTTCTACAGCACCATTAATTTCATTTTTCTGCGGCGGGGCTAAATAAATTTTAATTCCCAGTCTTTCCAAAAAATTTAATTTTATTGAACTGATAAAACTATCTTCATTGTCCATAACCATCATTCGTGGTACAGAAAAATAGTGCAGAAAATTAATTAGTTTATCTCTTATATGGAGAACAGATTTATTTTTGATGCGAAAGAACTTGGTGAATTTGGAAAATTTGTCAATGCAGTTTATGAACTTTTCACCAGAAATATCGATGATGTCAATATGGAGAATTACTGTTGGGTATGATGGTATACGGGTGGCTTGTACTTCAGGCTTCGGGGGATGTCGGTCGTACTTATTAGATTTACATATTTCACATGATCTTGTGTATTCTTTAATTAATCGTGTCATTTGAGGATAGTAGTATTTTTTCGAGTATTTGTTCCTTATTTTCGTTGCTATTTCTGTGAGCTCTCTTATGTTCAGCCTGTATAATTTCGAATTTATTTTCGTTATTTGCAATATCGGTAACGAGTCTTTGTGTAATTTTTATTCGAATTTTAGAAAAACTACTCTTGTAAATTTCTTGTAATAGACATTTGGGTTTATTGAGGTTTTTAGTAAATAAGTTAAATTTTCTTTATTAAACTCGCTACTTCTAAAAAGATGTCTTTGATATTTAGGGTCTGGTTCCTCATAAATATTCGACTCTTCGCCTTCAGAGAAAACAATTTGGTTTTTGAATACATTCAAAGGGACTTCGCAATGTGGGATGAGGTCTGAACTGTCTTCTTCAGCACTATGTTGTGAGTTGTCATTTAAGGAGGTTAATACGTTAATTTCTACGGGCAGCCGTGATAAAGCATCGGCTGATGGTCAGTTAATATCTTGATTTCTTTTGCTCCGTATAAGTAAGTTCTTAATTTATCAAGAGCCCATATAATAGCAAGCATTTCTTTTTCTATTGTGGAATAATTTTCCTCGGTTTTATTAAGCGAACGAGAAATAAAAGTTATTGGCCTATCACTACCTATTTCGCCTTGTGAAAGAACTGCTCCAATGGCTATATTAGAAGCATCAGTTGTTAAGACGAAAGGTTTTTTGAAATCTGGAAACATTATTATATCCGAAGATATAAGCACTTCTCTCAGGTCATTGAAAGATTTTAAATTTTCTCCTGTTAATGAAATATTTACATTTTTTTTAAACTGATTTGCCTCAATTTGGGCATTTGGTCCTCGCGTGAGCTTAGTGAGAGGCTTTGTAATTTTTGCAAAGTCTTTTATAAACTCCCTGTAGTATGATGCTAATCCAAGGATACTTTGTATTTCCTTTAAATTTTTGGGTATAAGGATCCTTTGAATTGCTGAAATTTTCTGAGGATCTGGTAAGATACCATTTTGCGTTACAGCGTGGCCCAAAAATTCCACATTTGTATTAAGAAATTTTGATTTTTGAAGATTAACTTTAAGATTGGCTGTGTGCAAGAGTGAAAATACATTTTCGAAATTACAAAGATGTTCTTGTCTGGTTTTTCCGTAAATTATGATGTCGTCTATATCGACGTAGTATCATTTCCCTACTAGTGGTTTTAAGACATCATTAATCATTCTTTGGAAAATTGACGGGGTATTTTTAACCCCGAAAGGCATTCTGGTAAACTCATATTTTCTGTTGGCTGTTGAGAATGCTGTTTTTTTATGTCCTTTTCCTTCATTTTAATTTGGTGAAATCCTGAGGTTAAGTCTAGAGTAGAGAAATATTTACATTCTCCTAGACTGGCTAATGTATTATTCATGTCAGGAATTGGGTATGTATCGGGGACTGTGACTGTGACTGTCTTTTGAAATCTATGACTATTCTATAGCGGTTTTTCTCCGGAAGGACCTGCTTTTTTTGGGACAATGCATAATGGAGAATTGTATGGACTATTTGAGGGTCTAATTATACCATTTTCAAGCATCTCTGATATTTGTTTTTCAACTTCCTCTAAGAGTCGCAGGGTAGGATATGATTTAGTGTAGATAGCTTCATCTGTAGTCGTTTTCACTCGCACACTTGTGTCAACTGTGTCACTATCTGAAACTGGTCCAAAAAGATCTGAATAGCTATTCAAAATTTGTTGAATATCTTTATCAATTCCTGATATGATTTTGAGATTGTGTACCAGCTTAGAAGTTTTAGCTTTTAATTTAATTGCTACACTTTCTAAATACAATATATATAATTTTTTTTCTATATATTATTGCTTCAAGTTCTCGAAGGGCATCATCGCCGATTATACCTTCGAATGACTTTAACTCTGGAAGGACATAGAAATCTAAGAATTTATTGATTCCGACACTCTTAAAAAATGGACCTCTAACTTTATGGGTGATATTAATTTTCCCTGCTGCAGACTGGACTTTGAATGGTTATTCTATTTCCTTTGAATTTTGAGAGAGTTGTTTGTAGATTAAATTTTTATTGGCACCAGTGTCCACTAAAAATTTCAACATTTTCCCATTCTTGTCTTTGAGTTCTAGATAGGGCAAACTAGAGCGGCTTCCATCATAAAATTTAGTTCTTCGGTTTCTTCCTGTTGGTCCGATTCAGTCAGTGTGTCAAGATCGTTCTCTTCGTCAATTTCTTCGATGTTGTCAGAATATTGACTTTGGAGTTCTACGTTGAATAGCCTTTGTCGCTTCCTGGGCAGATTTGAAGAAAAATATGAAGGTCTAGTTTGTGGCTTCTAGGCCAGATATTGGCTATTCATGTAGTTAATACGCCGACAGTTAATTGAAGGATCTATGTTCATAGGGACTGGTGGTTTTGGTTGAGTTGGTCTTGGTGGAGGAGTGAGTGGTGGCTGATTATTTGGGTTATTTTTTTTAATTATAAATTTGGTTTTCTTCATATGGATTTAACTACTTTTGCGGGATTTTAGGATAAAATTGATTTTTTTGATTACTAGATTGAACTGGAATATAATTTTTTGCCGTCCTAGGATTAATCAAAAAGTTTCTTAAATTGATGTTCTGGATTTCAAGGCATGATGAATAGGCTACCGGTAAGTTTTGTGGCTTCTGAATAGCAAGCATTCTTGAGAGTTCGCCGTTTAAGCCTCTAATAAAAACATCGAATGCTCTATTCCTATAGCTTTCTATAAGAGCGTCAATGGTTTCTTGTAAATAATTCTGCGTTTTTATTTTGTTTATAATCAATGATAATTGATGATTCAATCGTGCGTAGAATCGATCAGTGCTCCAGTTCTTCTGAACTAGAGTGCTCAATGCATGTTCTAAAGTCCTAAGGTCGCGTTTATCTGCGCAGTGAAGAGAAAGGCATGTTTTAATTTTTCCCAATCATCGTCAAAAATATTTTAGGAAATCAAGGCTGTGTCTGCTGTACCTCTAATTTTTTGGCGAATGTGCTATAAGATAACACGAAAAATAGGTCTTTGCTTTACTATTTCATAATCCTTAAGGATGGATTCAACGCTGTGAATCGATGAAATATATTGAACGGAATTTCCTTCAGAAACCTGTAAATCTCTTACGCAATCGGGAAGCCTTCTTATTTCGTTTAAGTCGGTTTCAGTTGCCGGAGGGACCTGATTTCTACCTTGAGGAGGAATAATTCTAGCTTCTAGTTGGTTAACCCTATTATTCATGGCGCTAATCTGTTCCATCTGGCTGTTTACTGCCCCTGTTAATTGTGTGATAGAATCGCGTAGCTGTTCCATTGTGTCTTCATTTTACAGTGTTATATATTTTGAAAGAAAAGGTGTTTGTTTAGTTAATTCAGAAAATTTTGCAATTTGTTTACAATATAAATTAAAATATTTAATTTTATATTTGCTATTTATTGCAATGATATACAACAGGTTTGCTTGTGCAAATAAAAAAAAAATTCATTCAATTTTAATAACATTAACTTTGATACGATTTTTTTCGTAAAATGTTTCCTGATCTGCAGGATTACAATTTATTTTTTGCTGAATTCATAGGATAATTTTTAATAATTTTTTCCTATTTTAATTCAATTTTAATGGCTAATTTTGATACGACTTTTATTATTTTCTTATTAAAAAATAGTTAACAATATTATTTTAGTTTTTAACTTACACTAAAATAAAGAACAGCATCGGTTGATTTCTTTCTCTCGATTCGATGCCCAGGCTTATCCTCCAGTAAGGCTGGTAGAGAGAGTTCACGATTTTTTGAAGAGTTCACGATTCTTTGGAAAGCTTTTTTAATTGTTGCGCACTTTTACACTTTATGATTTCGCTATATCTTTTTACGGAATAATCTTAATTCCTTATTTATCACGTTTTCGGAAAGCGTTCTATCGTTGCGCACTTATAAACTTTACTTTGATCGTGATCGTCTTATTTCCTTTTTTTTATAAAATTAAGATCACGTTTTTATAAAATTAAGATCACTATGCGCTCCAGCATAGTTGATCAACTATGCTGGAGCCGCTAAACTGAATTCTTTATTGAAATGTTTTAATATTTATTACATATTATTGCTTAGGTGGTAAGAATTGAAGTTGTTGAACAGTGTTTGCTTAATTCTAAGAAATACAAAATTATTGAACAGTATTTGCTTAATTCTAAGAAATACAATTATTAGATTGATTGATTATTATTACATCGTTCGAATATTCCGAACATGCGTTGGAAAGATACTGTCATTGTGCGTCTTTCTGAATATATATCATTCATTTGAAGCGTAAATAACAATAATTTTTTTTCACTCAAATATGTCGAACTTTGTGCCTGAAAAAGTGTTTTTGAGGGGAGTTCTTCTTCATTACTTTAATATGAAGAAAACTGCTGCCGAAAGTCATCGTATTTTGGTGGAAGCTTATGGTGAACATGCCCTAGCTGAGCGAACGTGCCAAATATGGTTTGCACTATTTAAAAGAGGTAAGACGAAGAACGGCCTGGACAGCCAAAAGAAGATGAAGAACTGGAAGATTTACTCAATGAAGATTGTTGCCAAACACAAAGAGAGCTTGCAGGATCTTTGGGAGTCACTCAAGCAGCCATTTCAAAACTTTTAAAAGCAGACGGATACATTCAAAAGCAAGGAAATTGGGTGCCACATGAACTGAGTCCGAGAGACGTTGAAAGGCGAATTTGGATGTCCGAAATGCTGCTGGAACGCCACAAAAAGATGTCATTTTTGCATCGGATTGTTACTGGTGATGAAAAATGGATCCATTATGACTACCCCAAGCACAAAAAATCATATGTGAAACCGGACCAACCAGCCAAATATCAATGGCGCGAAGGTAATGCTCTGTCTGCTACTAAAATCGGGTGAAATCATCAATCGAGAACGCTACCGAACACAATTAATCCATTTGAAGAGAGCAATAGCCGAAAAACAGAATATGCGACCAGACATGAGTCCATAATTTTCCATCATGACAACGCTGGGCCTCATGTTGCAACACCGGTCAAAAACTATTTGGAAAACAGCGGCTGGGAATTTTTGGCTCACCCACCTTATAGCCCAGACCTTGCCCCGTCCGACTACTATTTATTCCGATCGATGCAGAACGCCCTCACTGGAATAAGGTTCACATCAGAATAGTGTATTGGGATGGAATCCACAAATTACCATAAAGATGGGAAGAAGTCATATCTTCAGATGGGCAATACCTTGAATAATGCTATTGTACATCTTTTTCAATATATATATATATATATATATATATATATATATATATATATATATATATATATATATATATATATATATATATATATATATATATATATACATATATATATATATATATATATATATATATATATATATATATATATATATATATATATATACATATATATATATAGAGCAGTAGTAGTAGTATCTTTTATTTTCAACATACATAGAAGCATATAGATAAACAACAATTATTTAATTATAAAACATAGTAATAGAAATAGAAAATAAAAGAATACTATTTAAATCAATGGCATAGCTTACCGCCGTCTGCCAATTGCTGGTAGTATAAGACGGTGCTAGTGACTTTGTCTACTACATGCAGCTGAACCATTCTGGGTGGAATACTGCATCAATCATCTCTGGCACTAAGTTGAAACCCTTTCTAGAACACCTCGGAGATTACTTTTGCTCGGAAATTTGTGATTTCTTTTAGATATGCCACAAGAGTTCGCCGGTTATTGCCATTTAGTATATTTGTGTATTCCCTATACGTTAGAGTAGCACTTCCCCAGTAAAGGCGTTTCCACTCCATCAGAATAGGACACGCAGCAAAAAAGTGATAAATGTCTTCTCTGGCATTTTGGTTGCATATCTTTTGAAAGTTGTCCTATGAGATAGATAATTTAACCTGATTACTTTAACTCGGGCTCAGAAAATTAAAAAAAATTTGGTAAGTACTCAAGTCATTTGTGAAATAATTAAGTCTTTTAAATCATGGTTAAACAATTTGTAAATATTTCTTGAAGCAGTAACAAGTTGATCTGATCAGTAAGATAGATGCCTCATATGATGAGGTTTAGGAGTAGGCTGACTGTGACGGGCCTCATTATATGGGTTGCATCTATCTTACTGATCAGATCAACTTGTAACTGCTCCCAAATATCAGTGCTTTCCTATTCCGCATTGATGGCATGCTCTCCAGCCATCTTTTCCCAATGCTGGAAACATTGCAATTTATCCGCACAATTTTTGGCAGCATGTGCTCTGGCATTTTCATTACTTTATTTAAGTAATCAAAGTGCATCTGTAGTGTTTCCACATGTATCGCATAAGTTGACGTTTTTGTTGGTAGTAAAAAATTTGTTTGATCAAGAAACGCAACAACTGCTCCACTTCATCAAACTGCATGTAGCCCCAGACCTGTGCTGCAGAGGACATTACTGCCCTCGCTGTAGCTAAGAAAAGCTTATATTTCGTGCTGTGGTGAATATTTCTCTTACTGAAAAATGATTTCCAGGTGCTATGTATAGCGGATTTTGCATCTTTTAGCTTGAGGCGTATGTGCTTGTTAAAATTCGTACTGGCAGTAATAGTCGTACCTAAATATTTAAATTCATCTATCACCTCCAGAGCGACCCCTTAGCTAACTCGGCCATATTATCCGGCCATCTACCGGAAGTGTCTTCGCTATACCATCTACAAAAAGTGCAAAAAGGAGAGGCTTTAAGAGGCAGCCTGGCTTTACTCCTACATTCGAAGTAAACCAGTTGGACAAATTTTGACCATCCCATACCGCCGTTTCATTTTGTGAGTATAAGCCTTGAATAACTTTCTTAATTTTGTGCCCATAACAACCGAATATCGATTTAGGCCGAATATAACATGCTTCGCCAGCCATCTCTGTTCTTCTGTTAGCTGGCGCCAGATAGAAATTCCAAGCGCCGTCAGGTTCTCCAGTACTTGGTCTTTCCACCGGAGGTTAGGTCTTCTTCTTCTGCGTCGTCCTCCAGCGATTTCCGAATATAACACCTTCTTAGCTGGAGCGTGTTCTTCCATTCGCTCGACATGACCTAGCCAGCGCAGTCGCTGGATTTTGATGCGCTTCACTATGTCAATATCGGCATACAGCCCATAGTTGTACCTTATTCGGTACTCGCCACCAACGCAAATAGGTCCAGAGATCTTGCGTAGGACTTTTCTCTCGAAACCCCAAGAATTCGCTCATCCGTAGTGGAAATTGTCCAGGCTTCAGCGCCATATGTTAGGACACGATGATTCGCGGGGTGGTTCTCGCCACAGTTGCAACATTTTGGTTGCAACATTTTACCTGCTTTGTTACACTCAATAGTGGGATGTTTCCCAGTGAATTTGACACATCTCAGTGCTTTATTGCAAAAATTTTTTGTGTGGCCAAATCCCTGACAGCGTTTACACTGCGGAATTTAATTATATGACTTTACATTCTCATTTTTTACTATTGAGTGTAATATTTGTTTAATTTCGAATATCTTTCTAACATCTTATCAGATGTTAGAAACATATCAGAAACATATCGAGAGGTGGCTTTGTTTTGAATTCAAATTTGTTAACAGCGGTTATAGCTTTCAAACCTTGTTCTTTCAAATCGCTGATAATAAGTTCAGTTTCGTACGAATGATGTAAGTATTTTACAATTACTGTTATTGGTCTTGTTCTTCATATGAGTACCAGCTTAAACCCGAATCAGATAAAGCCTTAGTGAGGATTCTGAAATCATCACCGTTGAATACATGAATTTTTTGGGTGCCATTACCTAGCAAACGAATTGTAAAATTGTTTTTTACATTTACAGATGAACCAAGGTTGTTATCATCAGATTGACTAAATCGAGAATTTTCGCTAACTGAAGACGATCGTTGTCTTCCTAATATTGAATCTCGTATGTAAGCAACTGAAGTTTGATTAGCAGCTATATGAACTGATGTAGCTTTGGCTGGTGTTTAGGTTATATTTTTTTCTTCTGTTGAAGGTGACATGATTATAGCATACTTCTAGGCTTAGTCGTAGGTGTTGGTAAAGTAGTTTATTTGCAGTCGTCAAATTGACAAGTAACTGACAGATGTTGATGATGTCGATAATGTAGTTTGTTTACAATTGTTCAATTGACAGCGAAATGACAGATTTTCTTTCTAGCTGTTGAGAGTTCTATTTTATTTTTGTTAGTGTCTTTCATATTTTGAGTGAAATTAAAAATTATATATACATTATATATATATATTTTTGGAATATCTCGCCAAATACTTAGCTTTTCCACAAGGAAGACCGAAACTAGGACCGGCAGTCAGCGGAGCGGAACTTATTTGATGTACGGACTGAATTTTAAGTTTTATCACTTGTTAATTATTAATTTTTTTTTATAGAATTGCTCGGAGCGATTTTATACACGTCTTATACTTTGAAATTTCGTATAACGCTATTATAAGATAAAAGTGTTGAAATATGCTGATTACTGAGTTCAGTTAGAGGGGTTTCCATTTCTAATGCTAGTTTTGTTGTATTTCTTATTCTATGTTTTTTGACTCCGCAGCGGTCTGGAGTAAAATGTTGTACGTAAACTGTTCCGGATTGTAGGAGTAGTTATAGATTTCTTTAATGGTTTGAAAAGTAGGTTCACCGCGACACACCATTACTATACTCTGCATAATGTAATGTGCAAGGTATATTCATTTCGGTCAGATGTTTATAACCACTTGAAGGAATCTCCGGAGATATAGAAAAATATATAAACTCGCGATCAGCGTCGCTTAAATTTTCGATTTAACGATGTCCGCCCGTCTGTCCGTTACCTGGCTGCTTCGCACGATAACTTGAGCAAATATTGAATTATTTTGATGAAATTAAGCATAAGTAATCAATGATCCAAAAGTACGGAGGGGATTTATATTGGGTATGATCGATCAATAGCCATGCCCACACCAAGCATTCAAAGCGACTAACCTTGGAATTTTCAAAATTTTTAACTTGCTCTAACTCACTTAATATACCATTTGAAACAACAATATTTAACACATATCGTTACATTATGCTGCTACATAACCTTGCCAGAAATGGGCGAGTCATGCCTACTTTTTATAGTAGTGCCCATACAAAGAGTCTGTACTTCTTTTAAATTGAAACAGCTGTAATTTCTCCAATCCTCCAGCTAGAATAACCATAATTGACATTTAGATTAATATAGTAGTCGGAAATAATATGCAAAAAAAAATTAACATGTCACGCCCACTTTTTAATGGGGTTACCATACAAAGTTGCGAAAATTGAAACAAATTTTAGCCTCTATAACTTACGAACTATTCAGCGTAGGACAACCAAATTTAAGGTGTGGATAAATATTGTAAAGATAATTAAATTTATAAAAATAAAGCAAACCACGACCTCTAATAAGCCTGGGAATTATCTTAAAAACCCATTAAAACACCCATAACTTACAAAATACTTCGTCAAATGCAACAATATTTTAGGTGTAGATTAGTATCATAAAAAAAAAATTGTTCCTCAAAAAACTGGTGAGCCACGCCTACTTCTTAATGTAGCTCCCATACAAAATAATGAAAATAAAAGTAAAGATATTCGAGTAAATTTTATATATTTATACCTACATATGCAGAGTATAATTTGATCGGCCCCAGCGTACTGTAAGGCAATTTTTTTATTCCTATTATACGACATCCATTTCCCTTCAATATTTATACTATCATTTTTGACAACCTTAGTCCTTATGCATCGGATAAGATGTTATTTTCGGCCTAAATCGATATTCGGTTGTTGCGGCCACATAAGAAGAATATATATATATATATATATATATATATATATATATATATATATATATATATATATATATATACATATATATATATATATATATATATCCATATATATATATATATATATATATATATATATATCCATATATATATATATATAAATATATATATGTATATATATATATATAAATATATATATGTATATATATATATATATATATATATATATATATATATATATATATATATATAACTATATATAGTGTGTGCCGTAGCTCAGTGGTTAGTGTGTTCGCCTTCTGATCTGTGATCCATCCCCGGCTGATTCATAACAAATTTAATATCGATAAGATTTTTCTTTCGAACGGTACCCACCTGTCGGTAAGCAATTGGCAATTCTTCCGACAGTAACAACTTGCCATGAAAAAGCTTCTTAAAGAACTCTGTGACAAAGCTCAGAAAAAGTGATGTCACAAGTGTTCTGCCGTTCGGAACCGGCTAAAATAAGTAGGTCCAGTAATGGAAGAGAAGCTCGGCCAATGAGCCCTTTGGGGCTTTATGTGCCACATATTTATTTTTATTTTATATATATATATATATATATATATATATATATATATATATGTATATGAATATATGTATATATATAAATGTTTATATATATGTATATATATATATATATATATATATATATATATATATATATATATATATATATATATATATATATATATATATATGTATATGAATATATGTATATATATAAATGTTTATATATATGTATATATATATATTTATAAATATATGTATATATATGTATATATATATATATATATATATATATATATATATATATATACATATATATATATATATATATATATATATATATATATACATATACATATATATATATACATATACATATACATATACATATATATTGCCTACGCCAGAGGCACCGCAGCGCTGCCGGTGTGTTGCATTCACATTTCTTTCTACCACACCCTCCTTTTTTTATTGCACTTACTTTGTTACACACTCTCTCTCCCTCTCTGTCTTTGCCTTTGCTTTTATTTATCTTCTATCATAGTGCAATATCTTTTCTAATCGGTCTCTATTATTATTCTTCTGATAACACATGGAAGTGCGCGTCCCTCCCTCTCGTTTTTTAATAATAAAGTAAAAACATAAAGACATATTACGAACAAATCTTTAAAAATAAGCATAAAACACATGTGTACCAATTACAAACTAAATGTAAAAAAAAAAACAAAACAAAAACCGAACGGGGTTTCAGACAAGGTGATTCGTTATCGTGCGACTTCTTCAATCTTATTATGGAGAAAATAATACAAGCTGCTGATCTAAGACATAATGGCACTATCTTCAACAAAAGTGTCATGCTGTTAGCGTATGCCGACGATATTGACATAATCGGCATGAACACGCGAGCAGTCAGTGCAGCATTCTCAGAGTTGGAAAGAGAGTCGCGTCGAATGGGTCTTACGGTGAACGAGGGCAAGACGAAGTATCTAGTGTCAACAAACAAAGAGTCCCGGCGTCTTGGACAGCACGTCACTGTTGACAACTACGCTTTTGAAGTAGTAAGGGACTTTGTCTATCTTGGAACCAGCATTAACAGCAGTAATGACGTCAGCTTGGAGATCATGCGTAGGATAACTCTTGCTAACAGGTGTTACTTTGGGCTGAGTAAGCAATTGAGAAGTCGAGCCCTCTCTCGAAGAACGAAAACTACACTCTACAAGTCTCTCATCATGCCTGTCCTAACATATGGCGCTGAAGCCTGGACAATTTCCACCTCGGATGAGCGAATACTTGGAGTTTTCGAGAGAAAAGTCCTACGCAAGATCTTTGGACCTATTTGCGTTGGTGGCGAGTACCGAATAAGGTACAACCATGAGCTGTACGAGCTGTATGCCGATATTGACATAGTAAAGCGCATCAAAATCCAGCGTCTGCGCTGGCTAGGTCATGTCGAGCTATATCATGTGGAAGAACACGCTCCAGCTAAGAAGGTGTTATATTCGGAACCCGCTGGAGGTCGACGCAGAAGAGGAAGACCTAACCTCCGGTGGAAAGACCAAGTACTGGAGAACCTGACGGCGCTTGGAATTTCTAACTGGCGCCAGCTAGCGAAGAACAGATATGGCTGGCGAAGCATGTTATTTTCGGCCTAAATCGATATTCGGTTGTTAGGGCCACATAAGTAAGTAAGTAAATAACTAAAACTATAATAATATAATTATTAATAGTAAATTATAGTAATAATAATAGTATCAATAAATAAAAAAGGATAAAGTAGTAAATACTCCAAAACTGGCGACTCCGATGTGCCCCATAAATTTGTAAATCGAACTAGCGAACTGGTACCATTTTTTTCGCGGAACAGTTATTTTCGGCACAGTTATTTTTCAACGACATTATAATGAACGACAAGGGTTCTTCTTCAATTAACAGATCATCAGACGCTCTAAATACAAATACTAGTACTTGAAATACAGGCACTAGTACTCCATCTGCAGGCAACGTAGCTGTTGTCTATGCCAGATTGCCATTGCCAGCTATGACTAGTACGAATTTCGATTCTACAATGAATTTCTGGTTCATGGCTGCTGGTATAACATCAGACAAAAAAAAACAGCAACGATATTAGCAGCCCTAGACCCTGCTGTTATTTCGCAGCTGTCTGATGTTATAACAGCACTACCGCAAAAATTATCGACCATTTTGCTGATAGTGAGCAACGCCATTGAATAGACTGCTTTCTGAGATACCGCTGGGAGACAAAAAACAGTCAGAGATATACCACGTGTAGCAGGTACTACTTTAAAAGAAACAGTGTTAAAGGGCTTATGGATTAAGCGTTTGCCAGATGTCATGCAATCAGTTATAGCAGCATCATTAGACACTGCTACTTTTTTTTTTTTTTTTTTTTGTTAGCTTATTTTTTTTTTTTATTGAATCTTTCTTAAATACAAGAAACTAACAATAAGTATTCAAATCTTACAAACTAAATAAAACTATGTGATATCCCCTACGTTCCATCACAATTTGGTGAGTCGCGAGATGTAGCAATTTTACAGCATATTCAGTGTGTCTTTTCTTTTTAATCGACGATGCCCCTTGCTCAGCAACAATTGCCTAGCAAGGGGATTCGGATGATTGTGTAATTTTTGAATGTAGCTTCTGCAGGACATTGCAACTTCCTCAGAAATTGTGGATACATTTAAATCTCGATGGATGTTAACGTTCCTCATATACCAAGGCGCGTTTACAATAATTCGCAGACACTTGGATTGTATTCGCTGCAATTTTTCGATATTAGAGGAAGATGCGGTGCCCCAAAACTGAATACCATAAGTCCAGATTGGTTTCAGGATTGCTTTATATAATAGCACTTTGTATTCAAGATTCAACTTTGATCTTTTGTGTAACAGCCACCATAACTGAATCATTTTAAGCTTGATCTGAGTTTTCTTTGCCTCTATGTGATTTTTCCATGTCAGCCTTCTGTCGAGGTGAATACCCAAGTACTTTGTTGAGGAACATTGTGGAACTGATTGGCCATTAATTTTAAGTGGGGGACATGTATCTAGCCTTAGCGAAAAGGTTACATGTACGCTCTTTGATTCATTGACTTTTATACGCCATTTTGCTAGCCAGATTTCGAGAGAATCGACATGAGTCTGCAGGGTTTTAGTAGCTTCTATGGGGTTAGAGCGAGAGCACAATATTGCCGTATCATCAGCAAAGGTCGATATGAATGTATAGTTATTGTTGGGCATATCTGAAGTGTATAAGAGATACAGTAAGGGACCCAAAACGCTTCCTTGAGGAACGCCAGCGTGAATATCCAATGGATTTGTTGTGTAATCCTTGTGATGTACGAGAAATTGTCTTTTCGTGAGGTAGCTACTAAGCAATGAGGAGACATTTGCAGGCAGTAATAGTTTGAGTTTGTAAATAAGGCCATCGTGCCATACTTTATCGAAAGCTTGAGTGATATCAAGAAAGACAGCTGAGCAATACTTTTTTTCTTCAAAAGTGTTCCTTATCAGAGTTACAATGCGGTGGACTTGTTCTATTGTGCCGTGCTGTTTTCTAAATCCAAACTGATGTTGAGGAATGAGTTGGTTGAGATTAATAAATGGAGTTATATTCATGACAAGTAGCTTTTCGAATACTTTAGAGAGTAGAGGCAGGAGGCTGATAGGTCTGTACGATGCAACTTTTGTAGGGTCTTTTCCTGGTTTTGCTATCATAATAATTTTTGAAGTTTTCCAGCATTTGGGATAGTGTTTAATACGAAGGATAGCATTGAAAATGTGCATCAGATGAATTACTGAAGCCGGAGGTAGCTCTTTTATCATTTTACCGGTAATTTTATCTGGACCAGGTGATTTTTTGGGTTTAAATCTTTATAAATTGCTTTGAATATGTCCTTTTTTTTAATTTTGAGCGTTATTGAGCAAGGTTGAGAAGTTAATATTGGTAATGAGGACTGTGAAGAGGGTGGATTGGGTGTAAACACACTTTTTAGGTGGTTTGCAAAAGCCAAACCCTTCTCACAGTTGCTTCTAGCCCAATTACCGTCACTCAAACGGATGGGGGAATCAGTGAGAATTGGCCGATTTGATTTTTTTGCTGATTTCCACAAAGAGTAGTCTGACGCTTCACCAGGTGTTAATTTCGCTATGTGCTCTTCTAACTCTTTGTTGTTTTTATTTTTTAAGACTTGCTTTAACTTTCGAGTGCAGTGCTGAAGCTGTGTTTTCAGATTCGGTGATCTGAATTCTTGCCATTGTCTTCGGAGTCTTCTTTTCTGTCTTACTAGCAATTCAATATCGGCTGGTGTGTATGGGCTATAGTTTGATTGCTTGCATACCTTTGTGCAGGTGGCTGAGCTGAGAGCTAATGAGAGCAGCTGGTTGAATTTTTCGAGTGCTGAGTCTACATCGTGTCCATTTCTTAATACAGTACACAGAGGAAGATGGGAATTTATATATTTCTTGAATTTTAACCAGTCTATTTTCTTTCTAACGCAATTGCTTTGGGGGCTTGGTGATTTTATAGATATTACCGTGGGTGAGTGGTCAGATGATAGATCATAATTACACTCTGTGGAGATATTTTCCATCTGCAAACCTTTGGCGACTCCAAAGTCTATGAGATCGGGTATTTTCCTCTTGTCCGTCGGCCAATATGTCGGTTGACCATTTGAAATAACATCGTAGCCGTGGTTAGTGATGATTGAACATAGTCTTTTGCCTTTTGGAGTTATTAATCGGGAGCCCCAGTGAGTGTGTTTGGCGTTGAAATCGCCAGCAACCAAGAATTTGCTACCAAGAGTTGAGAAAAATTCTTTATATTGCTGTTCGGTAATACTGTATCTTGGGGGACAGTATATCGCAGATATTACTAGCTTAGAGATGTATTCTTCCAGACATATAGATGTTGCTTGCAAGTAGACGCTACTAAAATCTTCAAGAACATGATGTTTTATTCTGCTTTTTATCAATATGGCAGTTCCTCCGCGTGCCTTACCATGCGGAAGATTTGTGGTGTACAGTTTGTAATATGGTATTTGGTAGCAATTTTTGTCAGTGAAATGGGTCTCAGATATCATCATTATGTCGATTTGGCTGGATTCAAGGAATTGAATTAGCTCCAAACGGTGCTGGCTTAAGCCGTTGGCGTTCCAGTGGCATATCTTGAGACAACTCATGGTCTGGATAGCAATGTTTGGAGTAACATCGATTGATTTTTCATCATTTCTTGCATCATTGTTTGCATTGAGTTCATGAATTGGTTCATATTCTGAATCAATGTTTGAAGCAAATGTTCAAGGGTACTTGGCTGTTGGGTGGGCAGTGAGTGTTTCTGCTCATTATTTACATTGCTTTGTTGGTGTGGGTTTTGTTTTAACACGCTAGCGTATGAATTGGTTTTATTCTTGTTTGGGATTGCAGAGAAGAATTGTGTTGCATCAATATTTTGTCTCTTACTTGAGTTGGCTATCTGAGTTTGCTCAACTGGTTTTAGAGGTTGATTGCTAGCGGAGAAATTTAGCTTTAGGGTTGTATATACTGGGCAACCTCTATAATTTGCGGTGTGATTACCTCCACAACTGCTGCATTTTTTCATGCTAGCATCGCCTTTAGATTTTGGGCATATGTTTGATTTATGGAGATCTCCACAAATCACACAAACAGCTGGCAGGGTACAATATGTCTTAGTATGTCCATATTCTTGGCAGTTGCTGCACTGAGGAGGTCCAGTTCTCTTATGGGGTTCTTCGATTGTGATTTTGCGATGCAATAAATATCGAATTTTATATATGGGGTGTACTTCACCTTTTTTTAGGGGTTTTGTTTCAGGCTGAAGCTCAATACGATATAACGGTTGAGGTATATTGCTCTTGTTGAGGATGTTGAATACTGTTTTGGCTTGAAACCCTTCATCCTGGAGGGCAAGTTTGATTTCGTTAATATCAACGTTGGGTTCGACGCCTTTGAGTACAACGATTAAGCCCTTACTACTTTTTAGCTGATATGTGTAGTAATTCTTTTTTACAGCATCAAATTCCGCTATTACTTTGCGATAATGAGTTTCGCTGTAGATTTGCACTTTTGTTTCCTCAATTTGGCCTTTGCGAATAGGAACAACATGGAAATTCTTTGGTCCTATAAGACTTGTAATTCTAGAAATCAACTTATCTGAGTTGCGTTCTCTCAAGAAAATGGGTGGGGGTTTGAAATTTTTATTGGAGATAATATTTTCGTCACTTTCATCACCTGAAAGCAGAGCGTATCTATTTTCCGAACTAATAGGGACAGAGTTCTGTTTTTGAATTTTAGTTGAATTCATTTGTTTTGAATTTTGCGGACTTCTCTTTCGCTTTACTACAGTAATGTAGCGATCAATACCAGTTTGAACAGCAACTGGTTCTTTATTAGTCATCGCACTAGTTGCTTTAACTACTGGGTCATGCACTTCAGTAGAAGTGCCGTTATTTGATTGCTTTGATGTTGTAGCTGTTGGTGTTACAGCAGGAGAAGCACATTGTACACTCCACGGTATAGAGGGAGATAGTATATCACGATAGAACAAATTATTTTTTTTGTCTGTATTTATTGTTGTTGCAAAATTTGATGAATTTTTAATATGTGCAGGCAAAAGATTTGCACTGTTACTTTCACTTGTGCAGTGTGTATCAACTGTTTTATTTGATAATGCACTTATCGGGGGGGTTTGCGCGGGTGTCTGCGAATTATTGTTTACACACACATTAACAGGCGATTGCCGTTGCCGGAGAGGAGAGCGCTGAACACTCATACTGTAAACAAAATGTTTGCAAATTATATTATTATTTTATTTGTTTTTTTTTTTTTTTCTAAAAATGCTGCTTCTTTGACACTGCTACTGAATTCACGAAAATCGCGGATTCAATTGCCGATGCTCTTGCTACTAATTACATATATAAAGTAACCGCAGTTAATTCTAATGGTGTAAATGAATTGATTGCTGAAATAATTGAACTTGGCATGAAGTTTGAACAATTTACCACTCGTTCCCATTTTCGTAGTCGTAAGTATGCAGCTAGTCATCGTTCATAGAGTCGAGACAAAAATATTGCGAAAAATGATGGTCAAAGTCGAAATAGATATATAACATCGCCTGAATGTTGGTATCATATGAAGTAGTGCCAACAGGCTCAAAAGTGTCGCACCCCATGTTGGCACAAACAACGCCAGGTACGCTTAGTCAATTCAACTCCCACCACAACGTCAGCACGAAGCCAGATGCGTTTTGAGAATTTCGGCGAATATTCCACAACAAGTAACGGCAACATTTTTCACCTAAAGGTAAAGGACAGATATTCAAAACAAATATTCCTTATTAATACAGGTGCAGATGTATTTGTTCTACCGCTCTCTGACAAATTCTTCGACATCCGACCAAGTTATTGTATGTTGCGAATGGTTTACCTATCAAAATTATTGGTGAAATACATCTTAAGTTAGATCTTGATCTACGATGCGAATTTTACTGGTTGTTCGTAATGGCTGAAGACACGAGTTCAATAATTGGTGCTGATTTTATACAATTTTACGATTTGCTCATTGATTTACGACGTGATCAGCTGGTCGACAATTTAACGTAATTTAGATCATGTTGTACTACATCAAGTAAAGCTAACGCAACAATAATTAAAATATTTTATACGACTAGCCCCTTTGCTGACATCCTAGAGAAAATTGCCGATATTACGAAATTATTACCAAGTGGTTCCTTAACAAAATTCTCGACCAAGACGTCTTCACCAGAAAAATTGGCCGCAGCTAAAAATGAATTCAATTTTTTACTGAAAGTTGGTATTTGTCGATTATCAAGCAGTAATTGGTCAAGTCCACTACATACGGTCAAAAAGCTTGGTTTTACTTGGATGCCGTGCGGTCGTTATCGTGCAATTAATACACAAACTTTGTCAGACCGTTATCCCTTACCGTACTTAACTGATTTCACTAGCAAATTGAAAGGAACAACAGTACTTTCTAAAATTGATTTTTATAAGGCGTTCCATCAAGTACCCATACACCCTGATGACGTTGTCAAGACTGCAAACACTACTCCATTCGGTTTATATGAGTTCCAATTCATGACATTTGGGCTTTGCAACGCACCACTCTAAAGCACCTTCCTCTGCTCTTGTCCTTCGCCTAAGCGATAAAGCGGATGACATTATTCTAATTCAGGAACCGTGGGTCCTGGATGACGAGGTATGAGTACTAAGTTCCCCAAACTATGGACTATTCTACGTTCAAAACGCAAGTAAGCCTCGATTATGTATTTTAGTGAAGAAATGCTACAAAGCATTGCTACTATCTGATTACAGCGACAATGATACTGTGACCATTGCGTTAGATCATCAATCCCATATATATTGGCTGATGTCTACGTATATGGCTCATGATCACAGTGAGCCCCCACCACATCCCATAATAGGAAAGGCTGTTCAGAAGACGGAGAAATGCGAGGCGAATCTGGTGATGGGAGCCGAAGCCAACGCACACCATTATATCTGGGGCACCTCAGACAACAACGATCGAGGTAAGTCACTTTTTGAATATATTATTAGTTCTAACTTGACTCTCTCAAACATGGGTACAGAACCCACCATTAAATGTTCTGTCCAATTAGAAGAGCTCCAAAGAAATAGAGACGTCCGTGGTGGTCGGTACAGATCATCACATTAAGAAAGGAGTGTTGACTGCAATTCAACCAAGCCAAAATCACTCATCAGTGGCCACCCTATAAGGAGAGCCTACGGGAAGGAAAGCAAAAATATCATCATGGGATGACTTTTGCAGTAACATAGAGGAAATTTCAGAGGCAAGCCCCCTTCGAAATATTTTCGCTACGAATCCAGTTACACCAAGCTTCATCATGAAGGGGGATAGTAAAAGCCTAGACAGACGACAGCTTTAATCCGGATTAACGGCCCACTTTATCCGAATAAAATACTAACCTGACCGACGGCAGTATTGGGGATTAACTAAACAGCTGATTGTTGTTTTATTAGGTCTGCTCACTTACATTACTATCACTATTAATTTCTATCATCTGTCACTTTCGATATAAGAAAATCTACAAGAAGTACGTGAACTGAAAACTATCAGAAACTTGTAAATTGACATTCATGTCGAAAACTATTAGCAATTGTTCAAAGTTTTTTATAAGCAAACACACCTATTGTTTTGTAAGTTGGATCGAGAAAAATTCACAATAGAAATTTACCATCAGTATTGCCATCGCAAATTGCCTTAATCCTTTTCAATTTTGAGAATTAACTCATAGAGTTAATGCGGATTAGCTGCAGTTAATGGCCTAGTTAATTCGAATTAATTCGTTAATCCGGATTAACGCTGCCGTCGGTCAGGGCTATAAATGGACTTCTTCAAGCCTGGAGACTCTTCGGGTACTAATTAATACCCATTTCCCAGGCTTTTTGAAGGACAGCCTAGGTCGAACTCCCAATGTTAGTCCTAGTAGAATTACTTATGACGTCTCTCACAAAATAATCAATAAAACAAAGATTAATTTTGCGATAAATAATTTTAAACCAGGACAATTCAACAGGACCTGATGGTATTATAACCGCAGACATGCAGAAGAGTGCGGATCTTCTAACACCTCGGTTGAAGGTAATCTTCTTTGCTTGCCTAAGGCTATGCTATGTCCCGAAAACATGGCTAAAAGTAAACGTGGTGTTTATCCCTAAAGGTGAAAAAATATCTCACTCAAATCCTTCCTATTAGAAACCTTTGAAAGACTACTCGATGTGCACATAAGGGGTTCCATAAATGCTAAGAATATCTCTTCATTTCAACATGAATATAACAAAGGCAAATCCGTTGAGACAGCCCTCCACTCACAAAGAATATAGTCTGGTCAGATTTCTAGATATTGATGGCGCTTTCAATAAAATAAATCCAGGAGCATTCGAAAACCCTCTTGCTATGCTTAAGGTGGATGAACATATTATTAGATTCATTAGTCTGTTGCTAAGCCAAAGATAAACTCAAAATTGTATACTTCATCTATAGTAGATTTGCAATGAAGAGCACCCCACAAGGGGCTCTTCTGCGGAACTTAACCATCAATGAAGTTCTAATTATCATTACAGGCTATGGGCTGCACAGCGGTGGCTTATGCATATGACATGTTGCATCGGGAAAATATTTAAATACACTCACTGAATTGATGAACCATGCCTTATCAATCCTGTCCAAATAGACTCTGATTTGTCCAGCAACCCTGCCAAAACTGAGCTGGTTCTCTTTACTAGGAATCATAAAATACCTATTTTTAACTTAACTAGATTTGGAAGAACTAGCCTAAAGCTAACTGAACAAGAGAAGTAGTGGGTGGGTATAGCTTTAGATAGAAAATTAAGTTGGAAACCAAACACGGAAGAGAGGATGCGTAAAGCAACAGCAGCGCTCTATTCCTGTAAGAAGGTCATAGGTAAAAGATAGGGGTAGTTCTACAATCGTATCATGGTTATACTGCCCGATCGTCAGACCAATTCGTTTTATGGAGCGATAGTCTTGTGGGAATCCTTATATAAGGAGGTGCATAGAAGGCTAATGGAAAAAAATCAAAAGCCGTCTACGGTGCTGACAACAGGCGCTTTAAGAACCACCCCGTCGAAAGCATTCTACTCGGTATTGTATCTACTCCCTGCAGATTTATTTGGCAAGCAGAGAGCGCTTATTAGCAATTAAATATAGCTTCACGCTGGGCTCAACCAGGATACAAGCATTCAAAGATCCTGGGGGAGTGCACTACAATTCCGAATGCCATAGACTATACCATTCCCATACCTTGCTTTGACAATAGGTTCTCAACCCATATACCCTCAAGGGAAGAATGGAATAGGGGTATTTTCAATCAAATTCGACTTCACTCGGTACAAGTGTACACAGACGGCTCCAAATTGGGGGGAAGAGTAGGAGGTGGCTACTTTTATGATTCCTTGCGCGTTAAGATTAAGTTCCGATTGCCCGAGCGTTTTTCAAGCTGAGATTATGGCTATAAACGAGGCGGCAATGTGGCTTCGCTGTAATATAATATCTTTCAAGGACATTTATATCTACACCGATAGTCAAGCCATTAAATCTCTGTATGTATGGGTAACGGGGCATAGGGATATTCCAGGGAATTATGAGGCAGATGAATTGGGGAGATCGGCCACTAGATTATCAGAGATATATCCATCTCATTAAGCAGGAATTCCGTTTGCAACATCCAGGCTTCTTGTCACTCATCATATCCTAAGTATAGCCAACAGAACATGGCGGGATGAGAGCTCTTGTGTTACATTAGGAAAGTATGGCCAACTCTCGACAATAGAAGAACTCGTTCAATGTTGTCAATGAGTAGGAAAACTATCAGTAATTTAGTTTCCGTACTCACGTGCCACTGGGTTGTGGGTAGGCATACTACCAGGCTTGGTTTACCGGCCAACGATTTTTGTCGCAGCTGCCAAGACGATGAAGAGAAGGAAACGGTTTACCACTTCCTCTGTAGATGCCTTGCCTTGGTACGCAGAAGGAAGTGCTTTTTTTCAGATACTATTGAACTAGCACCCATGGATGTCAGGGACATTGATTTATTGATTAGGAAATCGCGATGGTTTCGTTTAACAATGGGAACAGGACAGACAGCATTGATGCACGGTAATACAATGGACTAATTTTGGCTTAAGTGCGCCCTTCTTTGGGGGGCTACCGCATGACATAACCTAACCTAACCTAACCACAACATTTCTTAAATATTTCTCCAAGGTACGGTTAAACCTTTCTATCACGCCATCCGATTGTGGATGCAAAGGTGTTGTACGTGTTTTGTGTATACTTTTTGGAAATAAAACCGATTTGAAATTATGACCTTGGTCCGAGTGTAATTTAATCAGTACACCAAAACGAGTAATCCATTAGTTGACGAATACATCGGCAACTGTACTAGCTTCTAAAGCAATTCGCTCAAATAGAGCACCTACGGTATATTGGTGCATTTTAGCTCGACTTTTCCTAGTGGGGTATTGCCATTGCACATTGCTTACACTTCCGAATCCAATCAGGGACATGGTCATGACATCCAACCCAATAAAATGGTTTCTTTATTTCTTCGACGTTTTTTGAAATTCCCAAATGCCAAATCAACTGGAAGCATTATGATATTCAGCTATTACTTCATTTATTCTTTCCTTACGTACCACTAGAATATCATTAGTGATTTTCCATCTTCACTTTCTCATGCTCCGAATAGACATCCACTCCTTAAGTGCACACTTTGTCACTGCGCCCAGTATGCCTATGCTACTGGCTTTATCTTTGCCAGTCAGGACGAGATCTGGCTCGTTCCACTTATCTTATTTCACCCATTTGGTAGTCCATGACGCCTCCGCAAGATATTTGTAAATCATATGTCGACAATTGGCTCTTTGCTTTCCACTCGAGAACAATGTTGACATTCCATTTTACAAGGGCGACGAGATAAAGCAGCCTCGTCACCATGATGCCCTCCTTTATGACGCTCTCTGTAAAGTCATAACTCTGCGACCGTTCAATCCAACGTGGTAATTGTCCTTCTGGATTTTTAAATTGTAATAACCACCTTAACATTGCGTGATCAGTATGTAGATAACTGACAGTAAGGTATATACGCATGTATGTGAATAAATATGCGCAAATAATACCCAGCAAGAATAGCGTGACCGTAATACCAATACAATGTTTTGAATTGAAGAAGAAGCCAACCCCATTTATCTCCACTCGATTTCATAGTTCACTCACTTCGCTCAACAGCATGATGGAATAATTAAAGGTGCTGTACCTAGTGACAGGCACATTTTGACACTCCCCACTCAATGTTGCACTTTGGAAGTACGGGAAAACGGGGAATAATATAAGACCTTTTATGAAAACGTAGGAAAAACATACTTTTTTTAGGGTCAAATGAAATATGGATAACCGTGATTTTTGGTGTTAAAGATAATTTATTTATTTAGAAAAAATAACTTCATTTACCTTTTTTAAATAATTTGGAATCCCCTCTAAATTACGAATTGTTTTTTGTATTTAAATAACCAGAGGTTTTAAAAATTTTATTGCTGAGTAAAATTAACAAAATCAAATGATATGTGGTTTTATTCTTGTATTTTTTTAAATGTTTAATGCGAAAGTACATCCGGCATTTAAAAAATAATTTTTTCACATCCATTCTTATATCGTAATTTTCACAAGAATTTAGTAAGCTACTTAAATAATTTTGACAATTTGAAATATATGTACCATTAAATATTGTCGCGCTCCTGAATGTCGCCACAGAATGCATATTCGTTTACTTCATTACCAATATCTGTAAGGAAGCTGCTCAGATCTTCCACTGAATCAAGTTTGAGTCAGTCGGTTTCATCGGGTGGTGGGTGGGTTAGTGTGTTCTCCTTCTGATCTGTAGGTCGTGGTTCAATCCCCGGCTGATGCGTAACAAATTTAATATCGATAAGATTTTTCTTTCGAATGGTACCCACCTGTCGGCAAGCAATTGGCAATTCTTCCGACAGTAACAACTTGCCATGAAAAAGCTTCTTAAAGAACTCTGTGACAAAGCTCAGAAAAAGTGATGTCACAAGTTTTCTGCCGTTCGGAACCGCCTAAAATAAGTAGGTCCCTTCTAATACTGTCCAAATTTAAGACCCTCAACAGTAATGGAAGAGAAGCTCGGCCAATGAGCCCTTTGGGGCTTTAAGTGCCACATATATATATATAAAATAAAACATAAGTATTGTCTAACACACCTAGCAGATATTTTCGTAATCTGTATTTAAACTGCATGGGACTAGGATTGTCATGAAGTCCACCTCTTGCTCGCATTGCACCAAAAAAATTTTCTAAGACATCTTGGTTTAATCTATATGTGAGAATATAGTTGAAACCATAGTTCTCCTAAATACAAAAAAATAAAAATAAAAATAATTACATTTTATGGAATTATCTTATGAAATTATTGCACAATAATATTCCTTTTTTGAACGGAAGTAAAGATTGTCTTCCAAAAGCACGAGTATCAAACATACATGAATCCATTTTCTAAATAATTTTTAATTGATGTTCCAAATCCATGCCAAAGGGTTTTTTAATTTGAAGAAATATAATTTGAATATAAATTCTGAACGCAAAGGATAAAAGCAACGATGAAAAATGAACACCCATATTTTTTTCATTAAAGTAAATTGTAAACTACAGTTTATAAATTTTCTTCGAAAATGGAAAAGTAGGTTTGCAAAGAAGCATTACTGATTTGCTTGGGGAGTCAGAATTGTCAAATTAGAAAGAGATAGAATCCTACGTACAACACCTTTAATTATTCCATCATAGCTCAGCAGTACATAATTGAAAATAAAAAAAAATAAAAAATAAAAAAAACAAACTGATTTTGATGTTTTAGTTTTGTTAATTGCTAGAGATATATGTAAAAATGAACATTTTTATGTTTTGCCGTAGCTAAGTGGTTAGCACGTTCATGTTCCGATCTGTAGGTTGTGAGTTCGATCTCCAGCTGTCGATGCGCAATTTAAATTAATATATGAAAGGCATTCATTTCGAATGATGATATCCACCTGTGTCGGCGAGCAATTGACAATTCAAAGAGTTCTTGTGACGCAAAGATTATGTAAAAAATTGTTTTTAATAAAATTTTGTGTAATAATTTTTTTTTAATATCAAAATTTATGTTGTTTTTAATAAAATTGTATGTAATTAATTTTTTAAAATGAAAAAAAAATATATTCACTCTCGCTTATTTATTATAGACAAAACGGAACAAGTTAAGAATAGCCCATTTAAAAGAAAAAAAAATTTCTTCCTATAGAGCTTATTTTTGTGAATATAAAAACCCAAAATTGTTTCTCGCTAACGCTCATATAATGCGTGGCTCAAGGTCAAAGTTCAAATTTGGGTTTGAAATCACTCAATAAATTCTCAATTTTTTCATACAATATGGGTATCAAAATGACCTTTTCAGTCATATATAACATTTATAACCTATTTTCAATATTTTAAAAGTTATGATCAAAATAAAAAATTTTTAATTTTTGTTTCAAAAACTGATTTTATTTTTCGAAATTGACCTATAAAAAATTTAAAACCATATTCAAGATCATACAATTGATTTTTCAATGGTATATAAAACATCTTTTCGGAAAATGTATATATAATTTTAAGAATTTTTTTTAAACTGATATTTCATGTAAATTTTTCAATATGGATGACTTTCTATAGAAATACCTGTATGTCTTCAAACTAAGTTTCGCGACCATCAGTATTTTCGGATAAAAGTTTTTCATGATAGCTAGCCTTTGGCCGGGGGCAAAAAAATAACCCTTCTAGGCCCGACGCTGGCTTTGCTACCTTCATTATTTTTGGGAAAAATTCTTTCTTAATAGCCAGTCTTCGGCCGGGCTAAAAAAATAACAATTATAGGCCCGACGCCGGCTTCGCGCCCGTGAGTATTTTTGGATAAAAGTTTTTCTCCGGCCGCAATTAATAGCCCTTATAGGCCTAACGCCGGCTTCGCGACCATCAGTATTTTTTTATAAAAGTCTTTCTTGATATTCGGCCTTTGGCCGGACTCAAAAAAACCTTTATAGGCCCGACGCCGGCTGCGCGACCAACAGTATTTTTATCGAATTAGAAGAAAGTGATAATTACTACTATAATATAATATACCAATTTACTTTAAATTCTTTTAATTACATTTATCACTATAATTTTCTATTATCTCACTACTTTTTTCGTATATACTTAATTGCAGTGTGAGGATAAAAAAAAATTAAAAATACATAAAATTTTTTAAAAATATTTTTAATACACCATTGAAAAGGAAATTGTATAGCCTGGAATATGGTCCTGAATTTCTTATAGGTAAATAGTAATTATTTAAAAAAAAAAACATCGATTTTAGAAAAAAAAATTCTAATTTTTTATTTTGATCATAACTTTTAAAATATTCAAAATAGGCTATAAACGTTATATATCACTGGAAAGGTATTAAAAAGATATTTTTATACCCATATTGTAAAAAAAAAATGCGAATTTATTGATCGCAAGTTTGAAATTTGACCTACGCATTATATGGACTTTAGCGAGAATTTTTAGTTTTTTATATTCACAAAAATAGGCTCTATACGAAAAACATTTTTTTGTTTGTTTTCCTTTAAGTGGGCTATTCTACACTTATGTCGACAAATCAAACGAGTTAACTTTTTAATAGACAGTGGAGCTGAAATTTCAGTTTTACCATCATCAAAATTCAAAAATAGTAAGAAATCTTCAGGTATTATTTTGACAGCAGCAAACGGTTTTTATTTTTTGACATATGGTAAAAAATATCTAAATGTAAATCTTGGTCTTAGGAGAGAATTTCCGTTTTTTTTTTAATTGCTGATATAGCAAAACCCAAATTTTTTAGAAAAATATGATTTATTAATTGATGTAAAACAAAAACGATTAATTGATAATACAACTACATTGACAGTCAACGCTATATCTAGTTATTAACACCTAAGATTCTCTTTATAGATAACAAGTTCACACAGCTTTTAAAGAAACTTCCGAATTTAATTACCGAATGAGATTATAATAAACACGTTCCAAATAGTACAGTACATCATATCATAACCGAAGGAGTTTTACCATTTTGTAGTCGTAGGCGTCTATATCCAATAAAATATAACATCGCTAAATCGGAATATGAGCTATTAATTAAAACTGGCATATGTAGGCCTTCTAAATCACAAGTTTCATCTCCATTACATTCCCAAAAAAGAGCCAAACGACTGGAGACTCTAGAAAACTTAATTTAATTACCATACTAGATCGTTATCCTTTACCTCACATCCACGATTTACATATCGATTTTCAAAATAAACATATGTTTTCAAAAATAGATTTGACACGAGTTTACCACCAAATTCTTATAGCGGAAGAAGATATACACAAAACTGCTATAACTACATCTTTCGGAATGTTGGAATTCCTTTTGGTTTACGAAATTCAGCTTAAACCATTCAGAGATTCAATGCAGTTTCAAAAGATTTTGATTTTACATTCGCTTATTTGGACGGCATTCTTATAGCTAGTAGAAATAAAGCAGAATATTTACAACATTTAAGATTACCATTTCAGCAATTAAAACAAATATGGTTTAAACATTAAACCTGTAAAATGTGTTTTCGATTTAGGAACATTAGATTTTCTTGGATACAACATCTCTTACGAGGGAATGCGACCATCAGAAGAAAACGTAAAGAAAATTTTGGCAGACCAACAACAATTAAGCAGGTGCAAACGTTTATAGGTATGGTAAATTATTATCACCGATATATACCTAACCTGGCTAAGCTAAGGATGGCCCTTGCCACTCATGAAGTCAGCCCAACCATTATAAGGTGGGTGGACAGCATGCTAAGGAAAAGGACAATAAACTTTCAAAATGGGAGTTACAGACTCAGAGGTAGGGTAGTCAAATGGTGTCCACAGGGGGGAGTATTATCGCCCATCCTTTGGAACATCACGGTCGATTCCCTACTTCAGCTTCTGGACTCAAAAGGCATACACACCGTCGGGTATGCAGATGACATAGCGGTAACGGTGAGCGGTAAGTTCCTGGACACTATTTATGATACCATGAGAGGTGCACTCAAAATGGTTGAAGGATGGTGCACGGAACAAGGTCTATCTGTAAATGCTAGTAAGTCGGAAACAGTACTCTTTACTAAAAGGAGGACTGGACTAACAATAGACCCTCTTAGGCTTTTTGGATCGAACATCTACGTATCCAAGAAAGTAAAGTATCTAGGTGTCATCCTTGATAACAAGCTGACTTGGAATAGTCACGTCGATAACAAGATCCAGAAGGGCGAGCGGGTATTGCATCAGTGTAAGAGAGTGTTCGGTTTCATGTGGGGAATTACTCCCAGAGCAGCGCACTGGATCTACACAACGATGGTCAGGCCCTTACTAACGTATGCTGCTGTGGTCTGGTGGCCTAAAGTCACCCAAAAGACCGCGAAAAGCAAGTTAGATAGGGTGCAAAGAATGGTTTGTATTGGGATTACCGGAGCTATCCGGACGACCCCAGTAGAAGCATTGGAAGTCTTTCTCGGGCTGCTGCCGTTGAACTTGCATATTATGAAGTCAGCGGCATTAACAGCATTACGTCTGAAGACAACCAATAATTGGTATGGATTCGGCACGGAGATAGGGCACAGGGGCATCCTGTCACTGCTATATAGCAGTGTAAAGGAGGCGCAAATGTCAATGGAGGGAATGGGTAGGCTGAAGATGACTGAAAAGTCACACAGAACACTCATTGAAGACGGCCTCACACATGATGTATGTGAGGAAAATGACATCAGTATTTTTACTGATGGTTCATTAATGGATGACAGATCGGGTGCTGGGACTGGCATGCACTCTGAATCTGGGAAGATACGTATCGGTCTATCAAGCAGAAATGCTTGGTCTAATGCATGCGCTAGACCATCTACTGGATGGAAAGGTGCAAGGTAAGAAAATCTTGCTAGCACTCGATAACCAGGCGGTGGTCAGGCGGCTGCAACAACCTACGGTATCTTCTAAGTTGGCGCTCGAATGTGTTCAGAAACTTAATGGGTGTGCTCGTAGTCATGCTTATGTGGGTGAAGGGACACATTGGTATAGAACAGAATGAAGCTGCAGACGCCTTGGCTAGACAAGGATCTGAAACTGAATTTTATGGACCGGAACCAGTAGTTGCTCTCAGCAGCAGGACGGTGAAGGCAAAGGTCGAAGAGTGGATAAAGTAACTCCATCTCACGAGATGGGAGAACTTATCTACTTATAGACAGGCAAAAGCTTCGTTGAGGCTATCAAAGGGAAGTGAATCGGGGAGGGCTCTCAGTCTAGGACGAATGATTCTAAGCTGATTGACTGCATTAATAACTGGGTATGGCAATTTCAGGTACCACCTCCGCAAGATGGGTCTTGTCTTGTTGATGGGGAGGATGCTGACATTTGCAGATTATGCATGGAAGAGGCAGAGACAGCGGCGCACATAGTGTGCCAGTGTCCTGCATTGGCAAGCAGGAGGATGTCCACACTGGGTCGCCAATATATTAATGAACTTTAGGTGCTCAAGAGTTAAAGGTTTATCTGCATAAACACGGTCTTTCGCGTAGCCCCACAAAAAATGTCAAGCGGTGTCAAATCGCATGATCTTGGTGGCCACTTGATATCGCCACGACGAGAAATTACGCGGCCAGAAAATGTCTCTTGCAATAAAGCCATATTCGCTCGAGTTGTGTGGCATGTGGCACCGTCTTGTTGAAACCACATATTCTCTAAGTCGTATTCTTCAATAGCAGGCAAAAAAAAGTCGGTTATCATATGACCATAACGCTCCGAATTGACGGTGACAGTCGTTCCATCGTCGTTTTCGAAGAAGTAAGGTCCAATCACACCTCCGGACCAAAGAGCGCACCAAGCAGTGACTTTTTGTGGATGTAGTGGCCTCTCTTCAATTACTTGAGGATTCTCAGAACCCCAAATTCGACAATTTTGTTTGTTAACATACCCACCGAATGAGAAATGTGCTTCGTCGTTGAAGAAAATTTTGTTCGAAAAATCGCCGTCCACCGCCTGTTGTTCAAGCACCCATTCGACGTATCTACGACGTTGTGAATGGACAGCTGGCTTCAGTTGTTGTGTGAGCTGGATTTTATATGGATGTAGGTGTAGATCCAAATGCAAAATACGCCATAATGTGCCGTAAGACAGTCCTAATTCCTGAGAACGACGAGGAATCGACACATTCGGGTCTTCGGCAACACTTTCACTTACAGCAGCGATATTTTCGGTGGTACGAGCGAAACGATGATGCACAGGCCTTACAATATCTGTAACCGATCCAGTCTCTTCATATTTCTTCACAATTTTGCCAATTGCTTGCGTAGTTGGACGATTATGTAAACCATAATCTCCTCTTAAAGCACGATATGTGGCTGTGGCAGAATCACCATTTTTGTAGTAGGTTTTTACAATTTTAATGCGTTGTGCGATAGTTAAGCGATCCATTTTCGCAAATGTCAGACTTTGAACTGAAAAAGAAAGAAATTGTTTTAACAACTCAGTTTGACAGATGTCGAATTCTAGCCCTATAATTTTGAAACCGGATACTACGACGTTGTTTTTGTTCTATTGTGAGCCAACGCGGCACCCATCTTGCACATAGCTTTATCATCTTCAAATTTTTGGTCAATATAAGATGTATAGCACTTTTGAAATGCATGTAATTTTACCTAGCTCACGCACCTTCAGCTGACGATCATCCAATAGCACTTTGTGGATTTTCTTAACGGTTTCTGGAGTGGCCACCTCAAATGGTCGACCACTACGGTTTCGTCTTGGCAGCTCGTACGATCTCGTTAAAACTCTACCACCCAATATTTTATGGTCGTAAACGAAGGAGCAGACTCCCCGAGAGTAGAATCTGGTTCGGCTTTAATATTCGTTGGACTGAGACCTTTCAAATGAAAGTATTGCATTACATAACGGTGACCAATTTTTTCCATGTTTACAAATTCACTGAGGTCGTCAACTTTCGATGGCTCCAAAAAAATTACTAAACAACGTGGCGGCTTGAAACTTAAAACATATGTTTTATAAGGTTGCCACTTTTCACCAAAGTAATTTCTTTCAAACTACTGCCGCCATATATATGTCAGGTCGGATTACTCTGAGACCGCCCTCGTATTTATAGAAACACTAGGTGGCCAGAGGTTTATCCTCTTAAAGATATATCGCCGATTACCATAGCTGAAACATTCTTTCGCAAATATGTTTCTCGTTACGGAGTACCACTTAAAATAACAAGCGATCAATTTAGTCAATTTACATCGAAATTATTTACAGAACTAATAAAACTTATAGGAAGTCAAAAAATACGTACCACTTTCTATCATCCTCAATCCAATAGTATGATTGACCGCTTTCATAGACATTTGAAAACATCAATAATGGTAAAAGAGAATAACGTCGCGTGGTATGATGAATTACCTATGATACTTCTGGGTTTATGATCTGCGTTCAAAGAAGATCTGAAAGCAACGGGAGCAAAATTGGTATATGGGCATGATTTAAGATTACCTTCACAGCTGGTAGTAAAAACTGATGAACCTTTTGACTCGATGAACGTTGAGATTTCTTTGACGATTCATTCCAAGACAACATTTAGGTATTTTTAAGTATAGCAGATTCGAGCGAAGTGTCATTCTAGCACATTTAAAAAAGAAGGCCAGTGTTGTAAATTAAGGGCGATCACTTTATTGTTAGTGTATAACCGTCATAAAATAAATATGATCATAGCAAACTTTACAGATACCCAGTTACACATCGCGGAGTCATGGCAGACCCCTTAAGCAGGTATTTACAAAGAGAACAAAGTGCTGAAATTGTAACTATATTTAACAATGAGAACAGCAGTGAAAATGATTGCGAAGGATAATATATTCTTTCTGCAGACGCTATATTTGAATTATATTTTTATTACAAGTAAAATTATAAATTCTTATAAAAATCAAATTTATTTACAATATGGTAAAAACGAATATTTTATTACAAGATAATATATATGAAGTCTCAAAATCATATAACTGTAACAAAATATTCAAATTTAGAAGCGTTTGTTGAAACGTTCTTAATAGACAAATGATTGCGATGATGATGTATTATATTTGAAATTTGTACGTTGAGCACTTTAGGAAAAATAATTTAATAATTACTGATAAAAATCAAATAATGACAAACATTAAAAATGAACACTTATTGGAGTTAAAAGATACATTTTTTCCCCAAAGTTATTTCACTTGATCACTTTAATTATAAATACTTGTGAGATATGTAAAATTCCATATCAGGTTAGTGAAAATACAACACATTTTAACGATATCGTTCAAATAGATATACCCCTGTAGGAACAATATGTACCTAACAACGATAGATACATTTTCAAAATACGCGACCTTTCACAAATTAAACGACAGAACATGGATTTATATATTACATGCATTGATTCAGAGTTTTTAAGAAAAATAAATAAAATTGTATTTGATAATGATCATTGCATTCTGCATAGTACAGTGGAACTATTTCTAAACGAACAACACAACACATAGAACACCATTTTTAAAAACAGGTATCTCTGATATGAGTGGGTGCCGTAGCTCAGTGGTTAGTGTGTTCGCCTTCTGATCTGTAGGTCGTGGTTCAATACCCGGCTGATGCATAACAAATTTAATATCGAAAAGATTTTTCTTTCGAACGGTACCCACCTGTCGGCAAGCAATTGGCAATTCTTCCGACAGTAACAACTTGCCATGAAAAAGCTTCTAAAAAGAACTCTGTGACAAAGCTAAGAAAAAAGTGATGTCACAAGTGTTCTGCCGTTCGGAACCGGCTAAAATAAGTAGGTCCATTCTAATACTGTCCAAATTTAAGACGCACAACAATAATGGAAGAGAAGCTCGGCCAATGAGCCCTTTGGGGCTTTAAGTGCCACATATTTATTTATTTATTTATCTCTGATATTGAAAGATTGCACGCAACATTAAACGAACACTTGCGCTTAATGGAGGCAAATAAATTAAATTTGACGACAAACTATTTAAAATATTTATAACCTGCAATAACTAACTTAATTTACTATTTATCACTTACCGCTAACTATAACTAATACTATAGTAATAAGTTACGATCTAAGCTATGTCTAACTATGTAAACTAACATGTATAACTACTATTTATCACTTACTAATACTATTGTAACTATCGGTAAAAAGACGAATGCAAATTGTAGGAAGTCAGTTGGGAAATAAAGATCAAACTGAACGAAACACTTTTTTAGAATTATATGTTTCAGTCTGATGAATTCCCATTAATTATATACTATACATGTTAAGGTGGGCTGGCAAAGTTACGAAGGATCAAATGCATAACAGGCCCCATTGAACCAGAAAAAATAATCTAAAGGTGGACGTAGTCCGCTCTTTTCTTCTTATTTTTATGGTATACAAAATTTGTGGTGCAAACTTGTATTATAGGTGCTATGAAGGGACAAAGTGAGAATTTGCAAAAATTTTAAAACCATAATTTCAAAAATAGGTATCATTGCAAAGGCATTTTTAATACCTATCCATTGATGTATAAAACTGTATACAAAAACTTTATTTTTTTAACGTTATGATGAAAAGAATTATTTTTTGATAAATTTTTTTAAAGTTAACTTTTTCAACAAATTCCCCAATTAGCAATTATTAAAACAATTAACAATTAAATAAAAAAATTAGGACCAGGTTAAAGGCCTTACAATTTCCTTTCCAATGTTATAGAAATGATATACTGAGAAAATTTTTGCATATTTTTATGTGTATTCTCAATTACGTTTTTTTTTGTATGACTGACTTTCAATATATTAGAATATGTTCAAATTTGGTATCGAGACCAACAGTATTTTAGCATCATAGTCTCCAGCTCGTTCAGCTTTTGGCGGCGAGATAAAAAAAAATAACACTTATATATCCGAAGTTGGGCAATTTTTTGAAATTGGGTTGAAATTTCGGAATAAATGTTTATCAAATTTTCGAAAATTCCCCACTTTTCCCTGACTGCTGACGTGTTCATGCCGATTATGTCAATATCAACGGCATAGGCCAACAGCATTATATATTTGTTGAAGATAATGCCATTATGTCGTAGATCAGCAGCTCTTATAATTTTCTCCATAATAAGATTGAAGAAGTCGTATGGAAGAGAATCAAATTGTCTAAAACCCCATTCGGTATTAAACGGTGGGGAGAGATCTTTCCAACTGCACAACGGGAGTAATACAGTGTTATCCTGCAAAGACGAATAAGCTTCGCAGGAATACTGTACTCAGACAATGGTGCGTAAAGGTAATCATTTACCGGACTATCGAAAGCGATTTTATAATCAATAAATGATGGTGTGTGACATTCTGTTTCTCTTGAATCTTCTCCAGGTTTTGGCGCAGTGTGAAAATCTCCTTACACTCGCGTATTTTTTGCTCTCTTTTTTTTGCACCTGAAAAGACGACTCTCCGCACTCCTCATCTCTCTGTACCACTCCCTAACAGCACGTGTAGTACATGCACTCAGGGTATTATGGGCGGCGTATTTATCTGTGGTAGCGTCGCGACACTTCTGATCATACCACTCATTCCTCAGAGGCAGGAAAAAACCGACTACCTCCTCGGCAGCAGTAGATATGGAGTGCGATATATGTATCCACTGTGCGCATGTGCGCTACTCTGTGTGGCACTTCCTTTGTTCTTTGCGACACATAAACGTATTCCCAAATTAGCTACTACAAGGTAGTGTCGATATTGGCACCACGGATGCACTTTACGTCATACTTGAAGTATGCCTTCCGTCAATCATCACGTGATCAATTTGGTTTTTTGTTCGTTGATCTGAAACCATGTCGCTTTATGGATGTCGAGATGCTGAAATCTGGTAAAACTAATAACCAAGTATCGTACCGCGTCAAAGTCGATCAGCCTGCTTCCATTATCGGAAGTGTTCTGGTGGAAGCTGAATTTTCCGACAGTTGAATCAAAGTACCTTCCTGACATTAAAGTCGCCAAGCATTATTTTAATATCGTGGCGCATGTAGCGCTAATAAACCTCTTCTAGGCGCTTGAAGAAGCTCTCTTTGGGAGCATTGTCCTTCTCATCCATCGGTGCATCGGGCATATTAGGCTGATGTTGAAAAATGTTGCTTTAATGCAGATTGTTGTCAGCCATTCGTCCACAGGTGTGAACCGTGAGACAAGATGTCGTAGTCTCATACTAATAACAAATCCACATCCGAGTTTGTGCCTCTATGCACAGCAATTGTAATAGATATCACAGGATGCTCTTTTAGAGCAGCCCTGTCCCGTCCATCGTATATCCTGATGTGCTGTGATGTCTGCCTTTACCGAGGACATGAACCTTCCTTACAGAGGGTCCGGACATTCCAGGTGCATATCCGTAAATCGTGGTCCTCTTTCGTTTGCGGGGGTCATCAACAAAAGGGGTACTCCTTTTCCAAGGTTTGTTTAGTTTTTCATTGGGTGACAGTTTTCATGTGGCCGGTCCCAAGCCCAAGGCACAACCTCTAACCGAGGAGATTTTCGCCACTCAATTTAGCCACCTCCCTGTGGGTGCCAGGAAGACGTTGCCCAGTGATCGCTAAGAGGATGACCTCCATTAAAAATGAATTCACCATCACATAGCATGCGGGACTAGCTACATGATGGCACCCATATTACAGAATAAAGGTGCCATCACGTAGCGCGCAGAACAAACTACATGTCCTCCAGTGAGTTGAATTGCGATGCGTTCAGCAACGATTGCGCTGGTCCAACCCGGTTGAGGCAGTTAGACACATTACTTTGCGAAAACACCACCAGGCCACCAAAAATACCACCTAATTAAGTAAATTGAATTTAGAAGAAAAGATTTCAGATACATACAACTCAGACGACGAAACCAATAAATTTCAAATAATAATTTTTATAGTACAATTAAATCACTTTCTTGTGGTACAAAAGTTTAATATTAATCACAAACGTCTCAAAGAAAGAATAGTAAAACAAAAAGAACAAGACAAACTGGATAAATAAGAAATTATAAAAGACTTAGGAATAAAGAGTAAAATTTGTGCAGAGTATCTAAAAAGCTCACGTTATAAATATTTTTTTTTTTTTCATTTTCTTCTATTTATTGTATCTTTCTTACGAAACTAACAATAATTATACAAATCTTATATACTAAAAAATACATTTTGTTGATTCTACACCAATGTGTACATCATTCAAATAAATTAAAGCAAACAAATATAACATGTGATGTCATGAAGGACATATATAATAGTAATGAGAGATTATGTGAAAGATATATTTAAAACATTTTTCCTTTTTAGTCTTTTAATATATTTAAGCTTAAGGAGCTCTCACGCTAGAGTATTAGGATGATTACTTAGTCGTTCAGAGTAACGTTGGCAATGTTTCCCTATGTCTATTTTAATAGTGTCAATCTGTAGGTAATTGTGTATATTTGTGTTACCAAGGAGCTCGGCAAAGACGTCTAAGGATTTTAGATTAAACACGCTGAATTTTCTCAATATTTCAGTTTGTAGAAGTGCCCCAAAGCTGAATGCCGTAGTTCCAAATTGGTTTAATGGTGCACTTGAATATAAGCATTTTATTATGAAGTGACAATTTCGAGGCGTTTCCAATAAACCAATGAAGTTTGGCTGCTTTTAATTTAGCATGCGATTGTTTTGTTTCAATGTGCTTCTTCCAGGTTAGCCATCTATCGAGATGAAAGCCTAGATAGGTCAGTTGGTTTTTTTGTGGTATTTTTTTTACCATTAATTTGTAGTTGAGGGCATGTTTTTCTGTTCAACGTGAAAGTCATATGGACGCATTTTGATTCGTTGATTCCAATACGCCATGTCTCCAGCCAGTGTTGTACTCTTTTTAAGTGACTTCGCAGTTTTTCTGACGCTTTACTGGGATTATCATCGACGCTCAAGATTGCTGTATCGTCTGCAAAAGTTGATGTGAAAAGATTGCCATTTGTTGGTATATCTGAAGTGTAGATTAGATATAAAAAGGGACCTAAGACGCTTCCTTGCGGGACCCCAGCCATTATAGTACGTGTTTGAGTTAAATACGATCTTTGTTTAACCATAAATTTCCTATTCAACAGATAGCTCTTTAATATTTTGCAAATGTTATCAGGAAAGAGACAACCGATTTTGTGAAGAAGGCCATCATGCCAAACCTTATCAAAAGCTTGTGCGACGTCCAGAAATACTGCTGAGCAGTACTGCTTCGCTTCGAACGCTTTTGTAATGTTAGATACTATTCTATGAACTTGTTCTACTGTACCATGTTTTGCTCTGAACCCAAATTGATGCAACGGTATAATGTTATTTGCTTCAACAATTGGCTGTATCTTCAACATTAATAGTTTTTCAAACACTATTTAAAGAACTTTTAAATTAATAGACCATGACCATTCAGCAATAATCACATTGATAAGAGAACATTGAATAGCAAAATAGTATATGTGCAAGTCACCTAGATCAAAAGTTACTTCAACTACACTATTATAAGATTATCAAAATATTACTTTTTTGTCGGACATCGAAACAAGCGTGACTCAGCATAATACCTTCTAATTTACTCTAAATCAGCCTGATACATGAAAAAATCGAAGCAGATTTTATGATGCCGAGGAGCCAATAGAAAATGATTCGGGAGAAAGCAGGACGGATACACAAGAAATAGTCTACTGTCTCATCAAGCAGAGGAAAGCGACAAAGTGGGCTCAAAGCCGCAACAATCAACCTCAGGTCCCTTCTTTGCTAATACGTCAGAGGTTTCATTACCGTATCAAAAAATGGTCTGCGCAGTAGTTAGGATTGGGGGATTCTGGCACAGAGGTTCTGAGGTTTAATGACGTCATCGAGGTGTGTCTAGGATATTTAATTAGGTTGTAGGTGTGTGTCTTGGGTTAGAGCTTTTAGTTGTGATTTCATACAAAGCTTTAATCAGAGACTTTAGAATTAATGAGATATCCCACTGTTAATAGACAGCGTTTTAACCTCAAATCTGGCGATGAAACATTGGCCACCTTTTCACTCAAAGCTAAAAATGGTTTTAGATACACCGGAATCAGTTGAGAATGAGCATTTTCATACGTAAACCAACCGCAGCTTCACACAATCAATTTGAGTCGGCATATCACATATATAAATACTTTCATGTATGAAATTATATTTATACAAAAATGTAATATTAGGTAATACTATAGTTACTTTTCTATCAGATATTAATGAATACCAACATTTTATTAAAAATATGTAGGTAATGAAAAGTAATTAAATTATCATGGAAGACGATTTTTTATTAAAATTTAATTTGTTTACAATAATTAATTTTTACCAAAATGTTTTAGCTATAGAAACTCAAGTGAACTACAATAAGAGATCATCTCATATTTACCTACTGCAGATAAATCATCTCTATCATCTGTTCTTTCTATTGCTCTCATTTTTCGTTTTCTACATATTTTACTACGTAAAAACTATATGTACATATGCAAAGCAACATTGTCTATTTTTCATTGATAAATACGCGAGATCGGCAACGCAGCAATCATGCGATTGAATTTTTGCTATTTTTGAAGATTTTGTCATTTTGCGCTTGCTCAGCAGTTAGCACATCAAATTGTTCGTCTTTCGTCGATTTCACTCGCATTAGTGCACACAACACACATCTACGCCTACGTATTTTTTGTTGCTTTTGCTTTCGTTTCTTGAGGAAGAGGAAGAATCAGAAACATCCTGATTTTCGATTTGGTCTTTGATATACAAAACAAAAGCACATATGGGTGTAGGACAGGTCAAATTTGTATATTGTATAGGGATATCTCATTACTTCTAAAGTCTCTGGTAAGAGACTGATGCAATCTTTGCATCGAAGGTTTTTCCGAAATTACCAATTCCTTTACGTTTTTATACACGCGCACATTATTAATGTTTTATTATAGCTTTTTACTTTAAAAAAAATAATACACCACTAAAACAAACAGGTACGACAGTTTCGTTTGATCGCACATACATGTATACACACATACATCATATATGGTACTTGTACAATTCTATTATCAATCAAAATAGATCATTAACCTTAGAACCGTGACATGGCTATACAACTTAATCTCGTGACTTGGGCACTCAGTGCCCAGGCATGTATTTTGTATGGGAATTTAAGCTTTTTAAGGATTTTTTTTTATAAAAAAGTGAATATTTCGTCTATTTATGCACACAATTTAATGAAACATGTATTTATTGTTAGAAATAAAGTTTTTTACTTGCTCAAATGAGTGAAATTCTCCGCTGTCTTTTTGATTCGTTTTGATTTGGCGTTGGCGTTGTTGGAGTATTGTCCGCGTCCTTATATTTTGTGAAATAGCACATTTCGCATGTCCTTATATAGTGTTTGGTGCATGTCGGAGTAAAGCAATGGCAACAAAGTGCTGTTGTTTTGTTCCTTCCCCGTGGACATATTCTTCGAAACGTGGATCTGGAATCGGCCGAGCATTATCTTCTCCGAAGTCAGACTGGTCACTGGGTATCGGTTCGTGGTCACCACCAAATGTAGGTTCTTTTCCACCATCATCATCATCGCTTTCGTGAGTATTGAAATAATTTGCAATATTTTCCTCTTCTTCAAAATATATAAAGAAATATTATCACGCATAGCGTACTTACCATAAAAAATGCCGTTACTTTCTTATTATAAATAAAAGTACAATATATCTGCTTACCAAAAAAAAAATTAAATTTGACTTCTTGAACCCCCGGAATTCAACATCAAAAACGAATATGGGCACGAATATGAGTGCCCAATTCACGGTTCTAATATTTTGTGGTTTTGTGGTTTATTACATTGTGATAAATACATATATAATCGTTATTATACCAAATGAATCAATGCGTACATAATTGTGCGTAACTATAATTAAATACTGAAATAAATTCCTTACGATTAAATTCCCCTTACTTTGAACGTGTAATCACACTTTATCTCGAGTTGGATCGAATTTATACAGTATTTACGACGATCAACAAAATTATTATCATTATCATTACTCAACACAAATATCATTATTATTCCATGGCATATTGATAATTCACATTTTTCACAGTAAGCATTAATCCATTCTGCGTACACATGTTATTGAATTTATTCATTCAAATTCAGTTAATATTCAACGGTAAAATACTTATGTAAGTATTTTCCCACAAAATGTGAAATTGCGAAATAAGCACTTTTATTGTATAAACAATAATCACTCAATAAAATTCTATGTTTAACCACAAAGAAGTAATTCTGTATTGTTATTCGGTCTTCCTATTGGAGGTTCGGCCATAACAACTATCAACATTTGAAGATTCCGTTCGGAGTATATCTGACTCGGAATAAACAAACAAAAATACAATTAAAATATAAATATAAAGAAAAAAATTTGCACGTGTAAGAGCGTACACGTGATAGAAGTAAAACTTCTTAAAAAATCCAAATCAGCTCTGAACAACTCCTTGTATGAATTCACCTTGCAAATATTTCATAAGTGATTTAAGGGGTTACACCACTGTAGAATTTTCAAAAATTGGAAAAAAAAATTTTTATCTTAAATAGTCATTAATAGTCTCAAAAATAATATACTAAAGGATGGAAGTCGGGAAAAATGTCTAAGTGTCTGAATTTCGAGTTTTGCCGCAAGACGTCTGAGGTATTCTCCGAGCACCTTTAAACTTTAAACGCGTTTTTCTCGAAACCATTTTTGTTGAGCTGGCCGGAACCATAACTCGAAGAAATCTTAACCGATTGATTTGAAAATTTTTACAATACATTTAAAATCGGTTTCTTCAGCGACGTACGTAGGGGTTTTTTGAAATTATGCATATTTTTTTATTTATAAACAATTTTTTGACGATCTTTTAGGTGAAATTTCGAACTTTTTCTTCAAAGGGTCACCATTTTACGAAAAATCAATTAATCCAAAAACCCCTACGTACGTCTCTTGCTATTGTAATATGGAATAAAAAAATATTCGGTTTTTTGTTCCAGATCGAAAAGTGCGGTAATCAGTGTTCGGACTATCCTACAATTGTGGCAAATCTACCACTTTTAACTATGTAGGTACATAAATATGTTCCCAAAAGTTTATCCTCTAATGTAAGTACATACATTTGTAATTTAATTTTGATAAGCGATTTTTTAAATGTTTTAATATGTGTAACGATGAAACGTGAAATTAATATTTTTGATTATACATTAGTAATAAATATGAAACGTTACACTTTTTGATGAATAACTAAAAGCAACTTCATAAATATCATTATCTTTTATTTCATTAAAATTTACCACTAAATTTTAGGAAATAAAAGACCACAATTTCACCTACCTATAAAAATTTTGTATAGTCCAAACACAGTTCGTAATGGCAAAGATTAGGTCAAACATGCAAAGGAGTCGCAGAGAAACATTTTTGACCGTGTAAACGGGAAAGAAACTAAGCAAAATCAAAAAACTATCATGCGCCACATAATCAAACAGCAACTGATGTTTTTGCATTTGTGCTTTTACTTGTGCTAACAGTTATAGAAAATCAGAGAAGATTCTTCGAGATGTGACGTCACAATATTTCAGCTGCGAGAGAAGATGACAAAATGGCAAATAATTTTTTTTTGTTTGTTTTAATACTAAGAATTTATTGAATCTTTCTACCATTCGTAGAAATTCACAATAAGTATTAAAATCTTACAAATTAACTTAAAATTATGTGATATTCCCGTTGTTCCATCACATTTCTTGAGTCGCGAGGTTTAGCAATTACACAGCGTATTCAATGTGTCATTTCTTTTTAGTCGTCGATGGCCTGTGCTCAGCAGCAATTGCCTAGCAAGAGGATTCGGATGGTTGTGTAATTTTTGAACGTAGTTTCTGCATGACTTTGTAACTTCTTCAGAAATTGTGGGTACATTCATATACAAAGGCGCGTTTACAATAATTCGCAGGCACTTGGATTGTATACGCTGCAATTTTCCGATATTTGAGGGAATGAGGTGCCCCATAACTGAAAACCATCAGTATAGGTTGGCTTCAGGATTGCTTTAATAGCACTTTATATTCGAGATTCAACTTTGAGCTTTTGTGTAAAAGTCACCATAACTGATAAATTTTGAGTTTGATCTGAGTTTTCTTTGCCTCTATGTGATTTTTGCAGGTCAGCCATCTGTCGAGGTGAATACCCAAGTACTTTGTTGAGGAATATTGTGGAACTGATTGGCCATTTAATTTAAGTGGGGGACATGTATCTAGCCTTAGAGTGAAGGCTATATGTACGCTCTTTGATTCATTGACTTTTATACGCCAGTTTCGTATTTTCTATGGGGTTAGAGCGAGATCACAATATTGCTGTATCATCAGCAAAGGTCGATATAAATGTATAGTTATTGTTGGGCATATCTGAAGTGTATAAGAGATACATTAAGGGGCCCAAAACACTTCCTTGTGGAACGCCAGCGTGAATATCCAATGGATTTGTTGTATAATCCTTGTGATGTACGAGACATTGTCTCTTCATGAGATAGCTACTAAGCAATGAGGAGACATTTGCAGGCAGTAATAGTTTGAGTTTTTAAATAAGACCATCGTGCCATACTTTATCGAAAGCTTGAGTGATATCAAGAAAGACAGCTGAGCAATACTTTTTTCTTCAAAAGTGTTCCTTATCAGAGTTACAATGCGATGAACTTGCTCAATTGTGCCGTGATGTTTTCTAAATCCAAACTGATGTTGGGGAATAAGTTGGTTGAGATTAATAAATGGAGTTATATTCATGACAAGTAGCTTTTCGAATACTTTAGTACGATGCAACTTTTGTAGGGTCTTTTCCTGGTTTTGCTAACATAATAATATTTGAAATTTTCCAGCATTTGGGATAGTGTTTCATACGAAGGATAGCATTGAACATGTGCATGAGATAAATTACTGAAGCTGGAGGTAGCTCTTTTATAATTTTTCCGGAAATTATATCTCGACCAGGTGATTTTTTTGGGTTTAAATCTTTGTAAATTGCTTGGAATATGTCCTTCTTTTTAATTTTAGGTGTTATTAAGCAAGTTTGAGAAGTTATCTTTGGTAGTGAGGACTGTGTAGAGGGTGGATTGGGTGTAAACACACTTTTTAAGTGGTTTGCAAAAGTCGAACCCTTCTCACAGTTGCTTTTAGCCCAATTACAGTCACTCAAACGGATGGGGGAATTGGCCGATTTAAGTTCACCAGATGTTAATTTGGCTATGTGATCTTCCAACTCTTTGGTATTGTTTTCTTTTAGGGCTTGCTTTACTTTCGAGATCAGTGCTGTAGCTGTGTTTTCAGATTCGGTGATCTGTATTCTTGCCATTGGCTTCGGAGTCTTCTTTTCTAACTAACAATTCAATGTCGGTTGGTGTGCGTGGACTATAGTTTGATTGCATGTACACCCTTGTGCAGGTGGCTGCGCTGAGAGTTAATGAGAGTAACTGGTTGAATTTTTCGAGTTCTGAGTCCACATCGTGTCCATTTCTTAACAAAGTATTTAGAGGAAGATGGGAATATACATATTTCTTGAATTTCAACCAGTCTATTTTCTTTCTAACGCAATTGCCTTGGGTGCTTCGTGATTTTATAGATATTACCGTGGGTGAGTGATCAGATGAGATCTCATAATTACACTCTGTGGAGATACCTTTGGCGACTCCAAAGTCTATGAGATCTGGTATCTTCCTATTCTATATTTCTCATCATCGCGTCTGCAGAAGCATGGACTCAAAGATTTGTGTTATGTAGAGTATTTTATTCTAAATCTCATATAAATTCGAAGGAGGCTGATTGCCTCACGCATCCCTTTCTGCTATACGCACATGAAACCAGCCGATTCGTCGCCCGTACCCGTATACGAACTATATGCACGAAAGCAAAAGCAACAACAAATACGCAGGCGTAGATGTGTGTTGTGTGTACCAATGCGAGTGAAATCGACGAAAGACGAACAATTTGATGTGCTAACTGCTGAGCAAGCGCAAAATGACAAAATCTTCAAAAATAGCAAAAATTCAATCGCATGATTGCTGCGTTGCCGATCTCGCGTATTTATCAATGAAAAATAGACAATGTTGCTTTGCATATGTACATATAGTTTTTACGTAGTAAAATATGTAGAAAACTAAAAATGAGAGCAATAGAAAGAAACAGATGATAGAGATGATTTATCTGCAGTAGGTAAATATGAGATGATCTCTTATTGAAATTGAGTTTCTATAGCTAAAACATTTTGGTAAAAATTAATTATTGTAAACAAATTAAATTTTAATAAAAAATCGTCTTCCATGATAATTTAATTACTTTTCATTACCTACATATTTTTAATAAAATGTTGGTATTCATTAATATCTGATAGAAAAGTAACTATAGTATTACCTATTATTACAATTTTGTATAAATATAATTTCATACATGAAAGTATTTATATATGTGATATGCCGACTCAAATTGATTGTGTGAAGCTGCGGTTGGTTTACGTATGAAAATGCTCATTCTCAACTGATTCCGGTGTATCTAAAACCATTTTTAGCTTTGAGTGAAAAGGTGGCCAATGTTTCATCGCCAGATTTGCTGTTAAAACGCTGTCTATTAACAGTGGGATATCTCATTACTTCTAAAGTCTCTGATAAAATTAAATACTATTTTGCTATGTTAATTTACATCATTTGCTCTTCAGTTCATGGCATTGCTCTCTTAAAATCTCTACATTCTACAACTCTGTTAAGTGGCCCTGATAGTTGTAATCAGAAATAAGATCAAAAGCCAAATTAGTACTTCTCTGGTATTACACGGTCTCTGATAATGGTGTGTTGAGTCAGTATGCTTTAATTGGAGTTAAGCTTTAACGATCGCGGTTGAAAGATCATAAACGCATAAAATGAATATCAAGCACAGATTTATATACTTTTTGTTAGCGTTATCGCTTGATGTAATAAGTGGTAGATCTATACCAATAACTTTGTCCGATGTACATTATAACAAAGGAAATTTGGAATTTTTGCTTAAACTTCCAAACGATGATGTAGTAGTGATTGAAGTAAATTTCCAACTAATGAATTCTGATAATGATGTAAATAAGACACATGTATCAACATCACTAACATCTCCATAAACTGAATCGGTCAAGACGACAACACAAAAATATGAAGCTGGATACGATGATAAGTATCAATATACAGTAACGGAAGCAATTGAAGTATTCAGACAAGAATTAATAACGAAAGAAATGGATATAGCTGGAATTATTGAGAACCCAAATATATTTTATAGACATTTTCAACTAGATTATGGAGATGTTGAAGTGAGGATTCGTTGCTCGTACGATAGTAATTATGATAAGCGTACGTTAAGTAAAAATTTTTATGAATATCGCGAATTTAAAGAAGAACGAATTTTAAGTAATGGTGAAATTGAAAAAATTACAACTGGTGATGTAATTATTGAGCCAGATTATGAAGTTATCAATATTAAAAATTATAGACAAACTTTTCAAATGAATATATCTAAAATGTTAAAATGTTTATTTTTTATATATGTAAATAAAGCCAAAATAATTTTTTGAATAGTTATCATAAAAGCAATGTTTTTCTTTCTAAGGGAAACAATTTTCATACATAATCATTCATGATGTATGCTGTAATGACGTCATATCCTGAGAAAGCAAAAGTGGCGCTATGGTGTATGTAGGTTGTGGTGATAAAAGTTTATAGTTATTGTGTTGTTTAACAACCGATATAAGTTAGTATGTACATTCATATGTGTATATGTATGTATTAAGTAATATGATCATAGCTCACAGAATATCAGTTTTTGTTGTCGATTCAGCTTGTTGACACAAGTAATAAACATTCAACCAGCAATATTTCATATAAAAGATTAAAACATGATAAAAAATAAAGTGAAAAAATATAATATATTCATGGGTTTTGTTAGAATTATAAAAATTTTATTAAATAAAATTATAAACAATTGTGGACAATTGTGGTTTGACATCTGTCAAACTGAGTTGTTAAAACAATTTCTTTCTTTTTCAGTTCAAAGTCTGACATTTGCGAAAATGGATCGCTTAACTATCGCACAACGCATTAAAATTGTAAAAACCTACTACAAAAATGGTGATTCTACCACAGCCAGATATCGTGCTTTAAGAGGAGATTATGGTTTACATAATCGTCCAACTACGCAAGCAATTGGCAAAATTGTGAAGAAATATGAAGAGACTGGATCGGTTACAGATATTGTAAGGCCTGTGCATCATCGTTTCGCTCGTACCACCGAAAATATCGCTGCTGTAAGTGAAAGTGTTGCCGAAGACCCGAATGTGTCGATGCCTCGTCGTTCTCAGGAATTAGGACTGTCTTACGGCACATTATGGCGTATTTTGCATTTGGATCTACACCTCTATATATATATATATATATATATATATATATATATATATATATATATATATATATATATATATATATATATATATATATATATATATATATATATATATATATATATATATATATATATATATATATATATATATATATATATATATATATATATATATATATATATATATATATATATATATATATATATATATATATATATATCACGAATAAAAATCCCTCTAAAATGTGGTATATATACAGTTAGATTTCGTAAATCGTCATCAGTTAGCGCTCTTTTGGGTAACTTGCTTAGGAATTTTTTGGATAGGGTTAATAATAAAATCCCAATCCGTTTTTGTACAGTTTAAGATAAAATCCTTTCCCCATTGCTATCGCCTCCATGGTGTTGTTGTGACGTCTTGCTTTTTCTAGTTGTTCCTTAGGTTTTCTAAATTCATTGACTGTTTTTGCAATTGCTGAACTTCCTGTTGCAAGTCCACCTATTGCATGGAGAGCAGTAAGTATTGGAATAATTGGTAAAAAACCATCCTACTTTTGGGACAGGTATAATCTGAGGAATAGCATCAGTTGATTTAATGGTTTTCAATTCAGGAGCAAGTGATTTTTTAGCAATTTTAATAGCTTCCTCAATACTCTCAGGAATAAGTTTTTTCAAAATTTGTGTAGCCTTTTTTATTGCTGCAGAGAATATCTTTTTGTGATTTGCTGTAGTTCTTTTCTTCTTCTCCTTAGCTAAAACGCTTCCCATTCCAAGTTTTGTTTTAGATTTCATCAGTTATTAACCAAACGTTTGCGCGCTCTCCCAAACTACTGTCTTTAGATGACACTCTCTCCCAAGATCTTTCAGCTAGTATCTTATCTGCTATATGACGTTTGGATAAGTCTTTACTCTGTGTGTATGCAATATTGTGTTCTCTACAAGCAGAGTATAGCGAGTTAATACCTCGATCACCTCTTTTTAGACGTTCTTTCTATTTGGTTCCCGGACCACAAAATTTATATCCAGGTAAATGTAGCTCGATTGGCAAAGAGTTTATAACGTTATTAAGTAGCCCACGTTCACTAACTAATTATTTATAACTAATTCGTTTTAAATATTTAACAACCATTATATTAATTTTGAAATCGTATGTATAAAAACGATGACGTTTATTGATTGATTGAAAAATATAAATTTATCTTTACAGCTTATATATTTAAATGCTATAAAACAAGTGTTGTCATAACAGTTCTAGTGATTGTTGTGAAGATGCGTTTTATAAAGCAACAAAACAACAAAAATCTAGACTTTAAAGTAACAGGAAGTTCTAGAAGTTAAATTAGACATAGTTCATTGTAAGAGCATTAATAGTTGGACCATCAAATTGTGGAAAGACAAACTTCATGCTAAGTTTAATAGAAAGTGCAAATGGATTAAGATTTATAAACATATATTTATATTCAAAGTCATTACATCAACCAAAATATCAATATTTGTGAAAATTAATTAAGCCCATCAAAGGCTTAATTAATAGTATAATTAATAGTAATAAAACCAATTATATTTATTGGAATGATCCCAATGAAATTGTTGATCGTTTACGAATTTTAATTTCATCACAATCAGCTGGACATAATAATGAAATTGTATCAATTATCGAAGAGTTGAAAGAAACGAATATTATTATTTGAAAGAATGAGTGTTGATAAATTTGGACGCTATTCAAATAGCTCAAAAAGAAAACTTAATACTGTCAAGAAGGCTATAGCTGATAACAGTTTTATGCTTGATGCTAATAAAAATATAAACATTAAATATAAACGTTTTAGAAATGTAGGAGAACCCATTGATGATAACGATGTTTCAACAAAAGCTTTTGTAGTATCTTTGTTGAATGATCGATGTTAAATTATGTAAGAAGGTTTTTGATATCATCGCTGAACGAGCGTTTCAAATATATTCAAGAAGATTTGGATAAAATATATGAACACTTTAAAACTATTGAAAAATATATTGATGAAAATATTCAGGAGCATATGAAGTATGTTTATGAGTACTTAAACATCGATGACGAGAATTTATCTGAGTCAGTCGATGAAAAAAATCAGAAAAACAATAGCGGTATCAACGAGCACATTGCTTTGAAAAACAAGGATCATATCGAAAACTAAATTACAAAATTAGTAAAAGAGAACTTGTTACAGAGTTGCATAAACAAGCTCGAAGAAATTTTCCACATATAAAAGTTATAACAAAAGGCATTGATGATCTTTGGCAAGCTGATCTTGTTGAAATGAGTACTTACTCCACATACAACAAAGGTTTTCGATTCTTGCGCACAGTTATAGATACATTTTCCAAATTTGCTTGGGGTGCAGCTCTCAAAACGAAAAATGCGCGGGATGTTGCTAAAGCGATGAAATCAATATTTGCCAACGGACGAATCCCTAAAAATCATCAAACTGATGATGGTAAAGAATTTTTCAACAAAGAATTTCAAAATCTAGGAAGGCACCTTTGGTCCAACTGTCGGAAAATTCAGCCTCCACCAGAACACCTCCGATAACGGAATGAGGGTGATTGACTTCGCCGCAGCACGAAACATGGTAATTGGTGGTACCAGATTCCAGCATCTCGACATCCACAAAGCGACATGGCTGTCTCCAGATCAACGTACAAGAAACCAAATTGATCATGTGGTGATTGACGGAAGGCATGCTTCCAGTGTGATGAACGTGAAATCGATCCGTGGTGCCAACATCGACTCGGATCACTACCTTGTTGCAGCTAAGGTGCGCACACGCTTATGTGTCGCAAATAACAAGAAAAGTCACACACAGAGAAAGCTCGACGTCAGTAAGCTGCGATCACCAGAGACAGTAGATGCATTTTCCACTCGACTATCGGATCTGCTTATGCAGAACACTCCCCCACTTGATGATACATGCGCACGGTGGACACATATATCCCACTCCATGACTACTGCTGCCGAGGAGGTAATCGGTTACTACCGGCCTCTGAGGAATGAGTGGTATGATCAGAGAAAGACGCCGCCTACAGAAAAACCCTGCGTGCAGGCGCAACGCGAGCTATTAAGGAGCGGTACAGAGAGAAAAGGAGTGCAGAGAGACGTCTTTTCAGGCGCAAGAAGAGGGAGTTGGAAAGACGCGAGTGTGAGGAGATAGAGATGTGTACCGACAAGAATGAGACTCGAAAATTCTTCGAAAAGATCAAGCGCCTGAGTGGAGGTTTAAACCCCGGAGCCTCTTCTTGTCGTGATGGAAATGGGAATCTGGTTACGGATGTCCAGAGTGTACTGAGCCTATGGAGGGAACACTTCTCCACGTTACTGAATAGCGATGCTACGAACAATTCCGCCAGTGGAGGCATTGTCCGATAACCCCAATTACAGATGATGGTGTTGATGTTCCACCACCCGACTATGACGAGGTTGAAACGGCCATTTTAAGGCTGAAGAACAACAAAGCTGCAGGTGCGGATGGCCTGCCTGCCGAGTTGTTTAAGACCGGAGGCGATGAGCTACTCACCCGCATGCACCAGCGCATAAGCAGAATATGGTCGGATGAAAACATGCCTGATGATTGGAGGCTCAGTGTGCTCTGTCCTGTACATAAAAAAGGAGACCCCACAATTTGCGCCAACTACCGTGGAATAAGTCTCCTGAGTATCGCATACAAGGTCCTATCGAGCGTATTGTGTGAAAGATTGAAGCCCATGCTCCACAACTTGATTGGACCTTATCAGTGTGGCTTCAGACCTGGTAAATCGACCATAGACCAAATTCTCACACTGCGCCAAATCCTGGAGAAGACCCAAGAAAAACAGATCGACACACACCATCTATTTGTTGATTATAAAGCCGCTTTTGACAGTCCGGTAAGGGATTACCTCTACGCAACAATGTTTGAGTTCGGTATTCCTGCAAAGCTTATTCGACTTTGTAGAATGACACTGCATAACTCCCGTTGTGCAGTGAAAATTGGGAAGGACCTCTTCGCACCGTTTAATACCGAACGGGGTTTCAGCCAAGGTGATTCGTTATCGTGCGACTTCTTCAATCTTATTATGGAGAAAATAATACGAGCTGCTGATCTACGACATAATGGCACTATCTTCAACAAAAGTGTCATGCTGTTAGCGTATGCCGACGATATTGACATAATCGGCATGAACACGCGAGCAGTCAGTGCAGCATTTTCAGAGTTGGAAAGAGAGTCGCGTCGGATGGGTCTCACAGTGAACGAGGGCAAGACGAAGTATCTAGTGTCAACAAACAAAGAGTCCCGGCGTCTTGGACAGCACGTCACTGTTGACAACTACGCTTTTGAAGTAGTAAGGGACTTTGTCTCTCTTGGAACCAGCATTAACATTAGCAATGACGTCAGCTTGGAGATCATGCGTAGGATAGCTCTTGCTAACAGGTGTTACTTTGGGCTGAGTAAGCAATTGAGAAGTCGAGCCCTCTCTCGAAGAACGAAAACTACAGCCTGTCCTAACATATGGCGCTGAAGCTTGGACAATTTCCACCTCGGATGAGCGAATGCTTGGAGTTTTCGAGAGAAAAGTCCTACGGAAGATCTTTGGACCTATTTGCGTTAGTGGAGAGTACCGAATAAGGTACAACCATGAGCTGTACGAGCTGTATGCGGATATGGACATAGTAAAGCGCATCAAAATCCAGCGGCTGCGCTGTCTTGGTCATGTCGAGCGAATGGAAGAACACGCTCCAGCTAAGAAGGTGTTATATTCGGAACCCGCTGGAGGACGACGCAGAAGAGGTCTTTCCTCCGGTGGAAAGACCAAGTACTGGAGAACCTGGCGGCGCTTGGAATTTCTAACTGGCGCCAGCTAGCGAAGAACAGAGATGGCTGGCGAAGCATGTTATTTTCGGCCTAAGTCGAAATTCGGTTGTTATGGCCACATAAGTAAGTAAGTAATTTCAAAATCTGATGAAATTATATAATATCAATCATTATTCAACATATAGTACGTTGAAAACATCAATTGTTGAACGCTTCAACAGAGCCTTAAAAACTATGATGTGGAAGGAGTTTAGTTATCATGGATCTTATAAATGGATTGATAATTATCAAGATTTAGTTGATGTGTACAACAATAAAGTTGATCGCACCATTCAGATGAATCCCAACGAAGTATATTCATTAAACGAGGAAAGAATACTAAAAAGAGCTTACAATAATTTAAAAATTTTCAACAATCCAATGTTTCACGTTAACGATAATGTACGCATAAGTAATTACAAACACGTTTTTGAAAAAGGCTATACGCCAAATTGGACAACCGAAGTTTTCAAAATACATCGGATTCAGAATACAAAACCGATAACATATATATTGAAGGATTATCAAACTAATATAATTAAGGGAGGATTTTATGAATATGAACTATTGAAAACTAATCATTCTGATATGTATTTAGTAGAAAAAGTCTTAAAAGTTGAAGGTGAAAAAGCTTTTGTTAAATGGTTATGGTTTTCAAATCAACATAATTCTTGGAACAGCAAAAGCCAAATATTAATTTCTATATATATAAATATAAATATATATATATATATATATATATATATATATATATATATATATATATATATATATATATATATATATATATATATATAATTATTTTGGATTATTACTATTAAAACTGTTACTAAAATGATTCTAAATATTGCTATTTTTACTATTTTTCGATTATAATACTATTAAAACTATTACTAAAATGTTGTTAAATATTGTTACTATGACTACTTTTTGATTATTATGTAATAAAATTATATCATTATTATATTAATATTAATAATATTAATTATGATTAATTTGGAGTTTTGATAGAATAGAAATTAAATAAATATTATCATAATCATGATTTGTAGGAAATGCTCGTTAGCATTTAATAAGTATTATTTAAATTTATTTGAAGTAAATCAGGGAATCAATGACAATCAATTCAAAATGATAAAAATATTTTGTATACATTCTGCACAGCATACGAATATATCAAAATCGTAATCAAAACAAAACAAAGATATAAAAACACTTCCACCCTCCCCCAAACAATCCTCCAATCCACATATATTCATATATTGTGGACACTTGCAAAATCGAGTTTGCTTTTTTTGTTCCTAATTTCTATTTCTTCATATAATCAATCAAGTAAATAGCAAAATCCACATATGTGTATATAAATAGAGCGTTGCCACATAAAATTCAATATTATTTTGCTATGTTAATTTACATCATTTGCTCTTCAGTTCATGGCATTGCTCTCTCAAAATCTCTGTATTCTACAACTCTGTTAAGTGACCCTGATAGTTGTAATCAGAAATAAGATCAAAAGCCAAATTAGGACTTCTCTGGTATTACACGTTCTCTGCTCTGTGCCAGAATCCCCCAATCCTAACTACTCTGCGCTAACGTCAGACTATTATATCTTATGACATAATTTAGTCTGGTTTTGGAGAACCTTTTGGATGAGTTGCCAGGATTATCTAGTATGGGCAGGAAAACAGTTGTGGAGTCACTCCAGATGCAGATAGTCAAACCTCTTCAACCTTCAACTCAAACTTCTTTGTACCGCTTTTTTAGTACGATCTTAAATAACGTTGAGCCACAGAGCTTAAACAGAAATGAGAAATTCGCGTCAGTGGCACAATTATCCATTAACAAAGGAATGCCGTACCAATGTCCACAGTGTATCAGTCTGTAGATGGCCTTAATCACATATCCTTGGATAGGTTCAGCGGGAAGCGAGTGAATACCGGTGGGTCACAAAATCGCGTGGCACACTTATCGATGGATAGCATTGTGATAGGGATGTTGATGATGGTAGTTATAACATGGTTATTGTTGTGAATAACACACGTCTAATTCATTTTTTTTCTTTTCCACTTTATTAAAATATTATTTAGTTTAATTATTGTTTATTCAGATATAGAATTGTATTTATTAATTATATCAGGAGGGAAACTGCCGCGCACTGCTCGAGAAGTTAAGTTTTTTCTTCTTTATTTTGTTTCTAAATTTTTATTATTTCGGTGAAGCACGCACTACTTTTCTCGAGGTATTTGATCTTGATGCAGAACATGAAACCAAAGTTCGCAGTAGTCTAGTCATCTTGATCATCGGTAGTCCATTCTCCCTGTACAAAGTTCCAATAAGCGAACAGTCATAATTAATGACAAAAGAAGAGAATTAACCATATTCCAGAGTAAAGAACACATCATGGCACCCTGGCACATGCCTTGTTTACTCCAGATGTGACAAGTAGACCGACTGCACCGTTAGCTAGCATTGAACGAATCCCATTTTCTAGCATCCTGGATACACCATGCCGACTAGAAGGCTGATATATACTCGTACTAACGAAAATAATATTCCCGAACAAGGCCGACTCACAGATTTGTCGATTTGGTAGGTATGCTGAAATGACACATAATAAGCTGTTAGCGACTTTTCACCAATGTGTAGTTCCACCAAACTTTCGAGTTACATTCTTATTCCTTTATTTTTTTATGTGCTCTCGGTTGAATACTTAGTGATACTCAAGCTTGGCCGGCTCAGTGTAGAAGGTCGTGAACGTGAGTCAGTCAATTAATCACGAATAGCCCACAGCGCTTCAACCGGTTGTGGCTCCCTGGTATATACTGTTACTCATACTACTATTTCACTTATCGATATATAATATGCAATTCCAATATTTTAATAATTATGCAAAACTTTGATGTAACATAAATATATAGATTATTATTAATAAACATTTTTTTTAATGAATGATACACTTGCCACCGTCGGGTTCAAACCTGCGTCCTTTCGATTGAAAGTCGAATGGTCTACCGCTGCACCACCAATTTAACACTCCAATCGGCTCACTTATGATTATTGTTATAATGCTTAGCTATTACTTTAAACGTTGAGTACGCCAACAACTCGACCAATATCATTTCACAAAAATATTAAGGAATACAAAATAAGAATATTGTTGTTGAAAGTTTGACACTGCATTTGAGAACCTTGGTTGCCCGATTGATAGGAAGATCGCTGTATTGCTGCGCCACCAGATGGATCCATATAATTAGACAACTGGCCAAATAATAAGTTACTTCATGCAGCCTCTGTTTTATAAAAAGGGTGTGGTGCAACAACTTCCAGATATATCACTCCAATAGTACACAAGTCACCACGGTACTAATGTACGTGCAAATGTCGTCGAAAATACAATACGTTGCTCTGGGCACTCCTAGGCATTCAGCAAGACCACTTAAAACACCACAATGCGTATTTTATCCCGTATGTAATATATTTCAGATGTCAATCTATACGGAAATACTCAGGCTAAACCAAAAATAAATGATTTTTAAAACAAAAGACATATGCATGGCGGAAAATATTTTTCTTTTGAACGGTACTCACCTGTCGAAAAGTAATTGGCATTTTTTCCGGAATTAACAAACTGCCAAAAATGCTTCTTAAAAAGAGCTCTGTGATAAAACTAAGTTAAAGTGATGTCACAGTTAAAGTAGATCCCTTCGAATACTGTCCACAATTTAACACGCAAAACAGTACTTGAAGAGAATGTGAATGTGTGCATAAAGATGCAGGCGTTGAAGTGATTTGTTGAGGTATAATAGTTTGCGATCTTATATTTAAATGTGGAGAATGTGACATGGTGCTGACATGAAGTATAGAGTGATACTTCCGCTGACAATACACACAAGAGTATTTACTACCACAATTAGTTTTCAGGTGAGTGTGGGCGAGGCAGTTTTCGCAGTGACTATTTTGTTTTTAAATTTTTTTTTTATTAATTCCCATTTATATTATGTCTGTCTATTGACACTAAGTAATCATTTTAACATTTAGGAATTATTAGAACTCTTAAATCAATATCTAAGACTACAATTTCAAATTTTTATATGAATTTAACTTAAATTTAGTTTACATTTAAAGGTATCTATTTACTAAATCTGTTGGCATGTATCTTTTCAATCTTCTTGGTTGGGAAGCATCTAAGACTGGAATTGTTCTCAGTTCTGTATTTGTGTGTGCTGCGCCGGCTTGACGGCCAAGAATAAATCAAGTCAATTTTTAATACACTGTTCTGATGTGAAACTTATTCCAGTGAAGGCGTTCTGCATCGATCGGAATAAATAGTAGTCGGACGGAGCAAGATCTGGGCTATAAGGTGGGTGAGCCAAAACTTCCCATCCCCTGTTTTCCAAATAGTTTTTGACCGGTGTTGCAACATGAGGCCCAGCGTTGTCATGATGGAAAATTATGGACTCATGTCTGGTCGCATATTCTGGGCGTTTTTCGGCTATTGCTCTCTGCAATTTTGTTCGTTAGCGTTCTCGATTGATGATTTCACCCGATTTTAGCAGCAGACAGAGCATTACCTTCGCGCCATTGATATTTGGCTGGTTGGTCCGGTTTCACATATGATTTTTTGTGCTTGGGGTAGTCATAATGGATCCATTTTTCATCACCAGTAACAATCCGATGCAAAAATGACATCTTTTTGTGGCGTTCCAGCAGCATTTCGGACATTCAAATTCGCCTTTCAACGTCTCTCGGACTCAGTTCATGTGGCACCCAATTTCCTTGCTTTTGAATGTATCCGTCTGCTTTTAAAAGTTTTGAAATGGCTGCTTGAGTGACTCCCAAAGATTCTGCAAGCTCTCTTTGTGTTTGGCAACAATCTTCATTGAGTAATGCTTCCAGTTCTTCATCTTCAAAAAGTAATGAAGAAGAACTCCCCGCAAAAACACTTTTTCAGGCACAAAGTTCGACATATTTGAGTGATTAAAAATTATTGTTATTTACGCTTCAAATGAATGAATGACATTCAGAAAGACGCACAATGACAGTAGCTTTCCAACGCATGTTCGGAATATTGGAACGATGGAATAATAATCAAGTTACGCCATCTCTTAGCAAACCGCACGAATTAAATTATAGATTCAATAGTTTGCAAAAGATTTTCAGTTGAATTTCTGTCACATGAGAGTGAATTTTATGAAAATTTTGTGAAAATTTTCTTTCTTGGGGTGAAAGAAATCTAGTCTTTCTAATCTTTCTCGGACTTCGTACCTGCTTGTGAGGAACTCATCCAGACTTTGTTAGGCATATATATATATATATATATATATATATATATATATATATATATATATATATATATATATATATATATATATATATTCGTTTTTGTAGAAGCTTTTTCATGGCAAGTTGTTACTGTCGGAAGAATTGCCAGTTGCAGGTGGGTACCGTTCGAAAGAAAAATCTTATTGATATTAAATTTGTTATGCTTCAGCCGGGGGTTGAACCACGACCTACAGATCAGAAGGCAAACACACTAACCACTGAGCTACGGCTATATGTATATATACATATATACATATATATATATATATATACATATATATATATATATATATATATATATATATATATATATATATCAGGTTTAGTAAAAATAAATCCATTATTTTTGCATTAAAGCATTAAATTGAAAATTTTATTTAGCATAAGTAGAATGATCCCATTTAGATCAAATATGCACCGTTTTGTTTGATAACTTGTTTCCATTTTGAAGGTAATTTCATAATGCCAATCTCATAGAAACCATCGTCCCTATTGGCAAAAAAATGGGACAGTCGGTTTTCACAAGCTTCTCTTTTTCACCACAAAATCATTCACAGTAGACAGAAACAGGTAGTAATCACTTGGTGCCAGGTCCGGACTATAAGTGGATTCATAAGAAGCTTCCAACCAAGCTCTCGGAGTTTCTGGCGAGTCACTATCGATGTGTGTAGTCTGGCGTTGTCCTGATGGAACACAATTCCTCTCCTATTGGCCAAAGCTGTCTGCTTCTGGGCGATTACTTCCTTCAGACGGTTCAATTGTTGACAGTACAGGTCCAAATTAAGAGTTTGGTCGTAGAGGATCAGCTCATAGTAGATGATTCCCTGCCAATCCCACCAAACATATCGCATATACCACGACCGTTTTCGCTTGACGTTGTCGTAAATGACCCACTTTTCATCACCAGTAACCATCCGCTTCAGAAATGGATCGATTTTGTTGCGACTCAGCAGCGATTCGCAGATGGAAATTCCGTTCATGAGGTTTTTTTGCGCTAACTCGTGTGGCACCCATACATCTAGCTTCTTTTTGTATCCAGCCTTATTTAAATGGTTCCAAACGGTTTTTTGTGCAATGATTAGCTCCTGGGCAATAGAAACAGTGCATACATGATGATCAGACTCGACGATTTCCATTATTTTATCAATATTTTCGACAATTGGCCTTCCAGAGCGTGGTGCATCTTTGACATCAAAATTACCGAAACGGTAATTCACATTCACATTTTCAGCCGTCTGGCTGGCGTTTTCGCCTTTATCGAAGAAAACCTGTAAAATATGGCGTTTTTTCTGCTTTCTGGTGTCCATCTTTGACTCGTGCTAAAACAATACTGAGTCTCGAAAGAACAATAAATAAAACAATGGTTTTATTACAAATTTTAATTAAATGTTTAATATTATTTTTAATATGTGTACATATATGCGTTAATTTGTATAATGTTCAAATATAATGTAATATATTATACAATTTGGCCGAGCTTCTCTTCCATTAGTCTTAAATTTCATACAGTATTAGGAGGGGCCTACTTATTTTAGCCGGCTCCGAACAGCAGAACTCTTGCGACATCACTTTTTTGGGCCCCTTACTGTATCTCTTATACACTTCAGATATGCCCAACAATAACTATACATTCACATCGACCTTTGCTGATGATAAGGCAATATTGTGCTCTCGCTCTAACCCCATAGAAGCTACTAAACTCCTGCAGACTCATGTCGATTCTCTCGAAATCTGGCTAGCAAAATGGCGTATAAAAGTCAATGAATCAAAGAGCGTACATGTAACATTCTTAATATTAATGGCCAATCAGTTCCACAATGTTCCTCAACAAAGTACTTGGGTATTCACCTCGACAGAAGGCTGACATGGAAAAAAAACATAGAGGCAAAGAAAACTCAGATCAAGCTTAAAATTAATCAGTTATGGTGGCTGTTACACAAAAGATCAAAGTTGAATCTTGAATACAAAGTGCTATTATATAAAGTAATCCTGAAGACAATCTGGACTTTATTCAGTTTTGGGGCAACGCATCTCCCTCAAATATCGAAAAATTGCAGCGAATACAATCCAAGTGACTGCGAATGATTGTAAACGCGCCTTGGTATATGAGGAACGTTAACATCCATCGAGATTTAAATGTACCTACAATTTCTGAGGAAGTTGCAATGTCCTGCAGAAGCTACATTCAAAAATTACACAATCATCCGAATCCCCTTGCTAGGCAATTGTTGCTGAGCACGGGGCATCGTCGATTAAAAAGAAAAGACACACTGAATATGCTGTGAAATTGCTATACCTCGCGACTCAACAAATTGTGATGGAACTTAGGGATTATCACATAATTTTAGTTAGTTTGTAAGATTTGATTACTTATTATTAGTTTCTAAGTAATTTAGAAAGGTCCAATAAAAAAAGCTTGTTAGAAAAAAAAAAACTTTTTCTGAGCATTATCGCAGAGGTCTTTTAGAAGCTTTTCCATGGCAAATTGTTGGACAGGAGGGTGCCGATCGAAATAAAAATCTTTTCATGATTCAGTTTGTTATGCTATATATATATATATATATATATATATATATATATATATATATATATATATATATATATATATATATATATATATATATATGGGTGCCGCAGCTCAGTCGTTAGTGTCTTAGCCTTCTGATCTGTAGGCCGTGGGTTCAATTCCCGGCTGAAGCATAACAAACTTTTTTTAAGCTTGTTAAAAAAAAAAAGTTTGTTATGCTTCAGCCGGGATATTATATATATATATATATATATATATATATATATATATATATATATATATATATATATATATATATATATATATATATATATATATATATATATAGATAGAGAGAGATATGTATATATATATATATATATACAAGGTGTGACAATTATGTATTAAGTCTCGAACCATATCTCAGCAACCCAAGCGCGCTATCTATGTGCGAGCACATGCGGTTTGAAGCTTCAACCTTCCTCTACTAACTGTCAAAATTTCATGGCATTTGGTTGACATTTAATATTTATTGACATTCATTTTACAAAACACGTGTTCGTTTGATGTTGAAATTTTAACCTGGAGCAAAGAACGGTCATTAAAATGCGCGCAAAACAAAGGTCTGCGCGAGATTTGTTCCACACACATTGACCAAGTACCAAAAATTAATGATAGTCAGTCATTCTAGAGACATGGTTGCAGCTGCAGAAAATGATCTAAACTTCCTGAAAACAATTGTTACGGTTGATGAAACATGGTGTTTTCGATACGATCCAGAAACCGAAAACGAAAAGTTCCATAAAAAATCAAAACAATGCTCATCACATTCTTCGATAGCAAAGGAATTATCCACAAAGCATTTGTTCCAACTGGTCAAACAGTTACTTCCGCATATTACCTCGAAGTTTTAAAGCGTTTGATGTCCAGAATCCGCCGTGTTCTACCAGAATACCGCGATCCAAAAAATTGGTTTCTGTTGCACGATAATGCACCGAGTCACACAGTACTCATTGTTCGTCAATTTTTGGATCGGAATCAAGTCTGTGTGTTGAATCACCCGCCGTATTCATCTGATTTGGCGAAGTGCGACTTCTTTTTGTTTCCAAAACTGAAATTGAAGTTTTTGATGACATTCAGACCATACAACGGGCTTCGATGAGGGCACTGGAGGAAATTCCGAAAAATGAGCTGGAACACGCGTTTGAACCACTATTAATTATACAAGTGTATTGAATCTGGAGGAGAATATTTCGAGTAAATATACCGAAAAATTATCAGATATCGTGTTTTAATTGTGTTTTCTAGAGGCAGTCTTAATACATAATTGTCGCTCCTTGTATATATATATATATATTAGTTTTTTTTTTGTTTTGTTGTTATTATATATCTTGCGGCAGTAGTTTGAAAAAAAAATACTTTGGTGAAAATTGGCAACCTTATAAAACATGTTTTAAGTTTCAAGGCGCCATGTTGTTTAGTATTTTTTTGGAGCCATCGAAAGTTAACGACCTCCATGAATTTGTAAACATGGAAAAATATTAGTCACCGTTATGTAATTCAATACTTTCAATTGAAAGGTCCAACGAATATTAAAGCAGAATTAGATTCTACTCTCGGGGAGTCTGCTCATTCGTTTAAGACCAGAAAATATTATATATATATATATATATATATATATATATACATATATATATATATATATATTTATATATATATATATATATATATATATATATATATATATATATATATTATATATATATATATATATATATATATATATATATATATATTATATATATATATATATATATATATATATATATATATATATTTATATATATATATATATATATATATATATTTATATATATATATATATATATATATATATATATACCGCTGAGCTTCTCTTCCAATGCTGTTGTGCGTGTTAAATTTGGACAGCATTTGAAGGGACCTACTTATATTAGCCGGTTCAGAACGGCAGAACTCTTGTGACATCACTTTAACTTAGTTTTTATCACAGAGCTCTTTTAGGAAGCACTATTTTTGCAAATTGTTACTGCCGGAAAAATTGCCAATTCTTGCCGGCAGGTGGGTACCGTTCGAAAGAAAAATTTTTTCGATATTAAATTTTTTTATGCTTCAGCCGGGGATTGATCCCACGACCTACAGATCAGAAGGTCAACGCACTAACCACTGAGCTACGGCACACATATATATATATATATATATATATATATATATATATATATATATATATATATATACATATATATATATATATTAAATATTTATATTTATATATTTATATTTACACACACACACACACACACACACACACATATATATATATATATATATATATATATATATATATATATATATATATATATATATATATATATAATTTTTACTTTGTCGGTTCGATCGCGTCTGCCATTCACATTACCATCAAAAGCACCGAAATGAATATTGTCATTTGCATTTAGTCATCAGCTTTATCGCAATCATGCACTGTTTGGAATTCTAAAGAAATCCGAAAAATCAGTGGCACCACACCTGAATTTCTAATTAGGTTTTGCTACAAAGACATACCACAATCTATCCAGACGTATTTGGTGTATTCTTCTTTTAGTTTTCGATTATTCATATTTAACGACAACTTTGTTATTTTTATGTCAATATATTTTCAAAACAACTTACGAGTTTATTCCTTATCTGCCCTTCATCCCTTTTATTTCTACTATTTCTACCTCTTCCGTTCCCATACTGTTCTTTCTCATGTGCTGTGGGTACACATTTCAAACAACTTTTTCCCATGACTTATTGACACGTACATGCAAATGCTCAATAAAGTTATTGTAAATTGTGTATAAGCTATATTAATAAACGATTTAATGTCTTAATTCAGTCAACAAATATTTTATGTACTGCTTATTCATAATGTTTTTCTTTGCGGCATCTTTGTGGGCACAGAGTGTTAGCATTAAATGGTATTTAAACGAACATATATATGTATAAATATATCCAAACATATGTAAATTTTAATACATATTTATTGTTTTTACGTGTGACCGACGTGTCGTTATTTGTAAATATGATATAAATCTAGTAAAAATAAATCCATTATTTTTGTATTGAACGGAAGGTTTTATTTAGCATAGTTAGAATGATCCGATTCAGCTCAAATATGCACCATTTTGTTCGATAACTTGTTGCGATTTTTCAGGTAATTTTATAATGCCACTTTCATAGAAACCCTCGTCCCTATTGGCAAAAAACTGGGACAGTCGATTTTCACAAGCTTCTCTTTTTCACCACAAAATCATTCACAGTAGACAGAAACAGGTAGTAATCACTTGGTGCCAGGTCCGGACTATAAGTGGATTCATAAGAAGCTTCCAACCAAGCTCTTGGAGCTTCTGGCGGGTCACTATCGATGTGTGTAGTCTGGCGTTGTCCTGATGGAACACAATTCCTCTCCTATTGGCCAAAGCTGTCTGCTTCTGGGCGATTGCTTCCTTCAGACGGTTCAATTGTTGACAGTACAGGTCCGAATTAAGAGTTTGGTCGTAGGAGAGCAGCTCATAGTAGATGATTCCCTGCCAATCCCACCAAACATATCGCAAAATCTTCCTGACCGTCAATCCTTTCTTGGCCACTGTTTCCGCCTGCTCACCGCGATTCGACCACTACAGTTTTCGCTTGACGTTGTCGTAAGTGACCCACTTTTCATCACCAGTAACCATCTGCTTCAGAAATGGTTCTTTTTGGTTCCAAACGGTTTTTTGTGCAATGTTTAGCTCCTGGGCAATAGAAACAGTGAATACATGACGGTCAGACTCGACAATTTCTAACGCCATCTAACGTAACTCGATCGCACTTAGACAACGCGAGATACAGATTACTAAATCCATTTATTGTAAAAATCACATATTTTATATATATATATATATATATATATATATATATATATATATAAATCTATATATATATATATATATATATATATATATATACATATATATATATATATATATATATATATATAAATCTATATATATATATATATATATACATATATATATATATATATATATATATATATATATATATACATATATCTATAGAGTGAATGACACACATCGAATATTCGTCGATTATAAAGCCGATTATCTCTACATAACTATGTTTTACCTGCAAAACTCATTCATTCCTCATTAAGCAGAATGACACTGCTTAACTCTCGTTGTGCAGTGAAAATTGGTATGGAGAAAATTATACGACCTACAGATTTACGACATAATTTCACTATCTTCAACAAAAATGTCATGCTGCTAGCGTATGCCAACGATATTAACATAATCGTATCAACTCGCGAGCAGTCCGTGCAGCATTCTCTGAATTGGAACGAGAGTCATGTCGAATGCGTTTTACGAGGGCAAGACGAAGTACCTAGTATCTATCTATCTACAAACAAGGAGTTCCGGCGTCTTGGACAGCCCGTCACTGTTGACAATTACACTTACGAGGTAGTGAAGGACTTCGTCTATCTTGGAACCAGCATCAACAACTGTAATGACGTCAGCCTGGAGATCATGCTTAGGATAACACTTGGTAATAGGTGTGACTTTGCACTTAGTAAGCAATTCAGTAGTGGAGCCCTCTCTCGAAGATTGAAAATCACACTCTACAATTAACTCATTGTTCCTGTCCTAACATATGGCGCAAAAGCCTGCACAATTTCCACCACGGATGAGAGAATGCTTGGAGTTGTCGAGAGAAACGTGCTGCCCAGAATCTTCGGTCCTATTTGAGTTTATGGCGAGTTTAATGGAACTGGATTTATGTTAAAATGTATTAACGTTGACGGCATTGTAATGCTTGTAATATGTGTTTAATGTTTGTGTTAAAATGCAACTAGTGGTGAGCAGTTAAGTAAAAGGTGCATTGCAGTCGAACCAGATCATAAATTCACCAAAGTTGAATTGTGATCACATGCTGCCTTTGTTGGAGTGCCGAAAATCTGGTGGCATTATTGTATAGAATATTGTATTGCACGTAATTTGGAGTTTATTGAAATGTTGACAAGGTTCTTTAACTTACATATTCAACATACGGTAGGCACAACATATATGGCTATTCGTGTCAGTGAATCTCAGACCTATTATTCTGCTCCACAGCCATTTTGATGCCGCGTTAAAAGTAACTTTTCTAGGATACTATGGCTCCACTAAATCCAAAAATGGCTCTTATTTTGTACCATCAGTTCTAGTTTCTGAGATATTTCGAAAAAAACTTTTTTTTCTTATATGATAAAATTATTTAAAATACAATTTTTTTGTATAGGATTTTTTTCGGAAGTTTATTTTGATATGATCCTATGATTCCCAAATTATCTAAAAAAAACACTAAATCATACACATGAAAAAATTAGTTCCACTCGTAAACCATACTTTACTTCAACAGAACTAGATTTTTTTTGCCAAAAACTGAATATTTTCAAAATTCAAAAATCTGTTATGCAAAGACCTGAAGTACTATTGCAATAAAATTCACTGATTTCGTTGCTAAATGGCTGTGCAAGTGGTCTGGCTTTGTTGTTGCTTAACTAGTTTTTGATAGCCCTTTCAAATGAATACCAGCTTTGAGCTTCTCAGGACTTATACCCGGCATTTGTTTACATATTTTGGCAAAACATTATCCTTTTTATTACATTTACAAACGGTTTTATTAACCCAAGTTTTTATACAATGATCTTGCATGCAGCATGAGAATCAAGGTTCACTACTTGCACAGCCATTTAGTTATTTTCCCTATTCGGGGTCTAGCATACATAATAGAATGTCCCGGAAAAGGAACTTGAAAATATAACGTTGTATAATTACCAATAGGCGTAATGTAATGTAATACATATATTTTAAGCTGGGCAACTCATCATATTGACGCCTAACCTGCCAAGCAACATAATGGGACCACGCTTGCAGGTCTGCCTAAGCGGAGAATGAAATGGACTCAAGAGATGAATCAATTTATCATAAAGTATTATTTTCGCATAACCCGCTGCGGAAGGAACCCAACCGGTTATAGGCAGGAGCTGCACAAACGTATCTCACTATGACCTCGTCTGAACAAAACATAGCGGATAGAAGATCGGCAATTATAAGATTAAACTCCTATCGGAAGAGGAGGTTGAACAAATTAAAGCTGAAGTTGAGCGCGAGATTAACGCAGAAGACGTGGCCAACTACAATATTGAAAGCTTTAGAAACCTTCAAGATACAAGCGCAACAGAACAGTTCGACCATGCGAATACGGAAATTTCAACCCAAGGCGATATTCCAGTTTAAATACTCCCACTGGAAAGTACATTATCGCAAAGTAACGTATCCCCTTCCGTACCTGCAGTCAGACTATCACCAGTGGCCCAGATATGCGACACGAATGTTCAAGATCTTCTCAAACCACCACCGAAAAACAATCGGCAGAATTAATATCGAAGCGAGAACTTAGACAGCATTTAAATAGAGCAATGACTGAATATGGGGGAATCGAGCTACCAGATCGGCCAGTTATTCCTAAGCAGAGCAGCTCGAGGGAACTGGCAATAATAGCGCAAATCTTGAACAATAAAGTATCCCGGCGCTGTTAACCGATGACACCTCTTTTGAGCAATTGCACCATCTCATCTACTGCAGCGCTGCTGCGGCAACAAAACAAGCTGGAGCAAAGTTATTGTCGAGGAGCCGAGGAGGTCACATAAAGCCAAAAACCCCAGCCTGGGAAACTTGATTGAATAAAAAAATCGAAGCTCTCCGCGTTGATGTTGCGATTACTTTGCAATACCAACGAAGAAATAGTGGACCCAAGGTATCTAAGACCATGTGAAAATAAACTCAAAGTACCGAAGGCACGCAAAGCACGATGCCCCAAACCGAACAGTGGAGGACATTCTGTACACTATGAAGTAGAAACTAGACACTTATGTCTGTAGAAGGCGCAGATATAAAAGTGCCACCAACGAAAGATACACAACAGAAGCTTCTCCAAAAATCAGAAACAGTTCTATAAGCGCTGTGCAGAAGTTAACGCAGACCCGATTGAAGCCTCTCCAACTATAAAGTCTTTTCAGCAACACTGCGCAGGAATCTGGTCTGGTAGCAGTGCGCAGACTTTCTTTTACAGCCTTCTTACTCTGAGGAGTAAGAAGGCTGTAAAAGAAAGTCCTATGTCTGTAAGGATCAACTTACGATGTACAATGTAATTTTAGAACACAGCTGGCTAAAGCGCGCGCTGGAAATTCATAAAATAAGCCCTACAATTATTGCTTTCTTGAGCAGCGCTTTTAGCTTTCTGACATTTTTCGGTTCATTCAAATTTTGCGTCTTTCCTTAGTAATTTATTAATTGGTAGCACCATGCCTGCCATATTTTCAACAAATTTTCGACAATAGGTTACTAAACCTAAGAATACCTGAACGTGTTTCTTATTTCTTGGAACAGGAATATATTTAACACATTCTACTTTACGCCCCTTCCTCAGTGCTTCTATGAGCTAGGTAAATTATATCTCTTCGTAGAAACTGGCACTTCTCTGAGTTAATTTTAAGTTATGTTTACGTAAGAGTTCAAATACTCTCCGTAAACTCGATTCATGTTGTGCCAAATTCCGATCGTAAACAACAATGTCATCCAAATATACAAAACAATCTATTCACTGGAGTGCAGTCAATACATGATTCATTATTCTTTGAAAAGTAGCAGATGCTGCCGTTAACCCAAAATACATTCTATTAAATTCATAGTGCCCGACACTTGAACTAAAAGCGGTTTTTTCTCTGTCTGATTCTTTCATTAGCACTTGATGATACCCATTGTCCAGATTGTGTGTAGTGAAATATCTATTATGAACTAACTGAATCAATATTTCGTCGATGTGTGGAATTGGAAAACCTGTTTAATGACGGCATCGTTCAGTTTTCTGAAATCAACAACTTTACTTACCTTCCTATTAATCTCTTCCTTATGCACTTCTGGTAACCTATACTGCCTTTGATGTATTGGTGCCTGATCTATCTTTACTGGTATCGTGTGCTTTATACCTGTTGTGTAAGACAATTTATCGCCTTCTAAATAAAACAAATAGTGAAATGACTTGAAGATGTCTTCCATCGATTTTCTTTCTTCAATATTTAGGTTTGAATCTAACTTAACTGTTTCTAATATTTTAATAACCCTCTTGTAATTACTCCTTTCCCTAATGCTATTTATTTTAGAAACTGTATCATACTCTGTATACTCCAGATGGTTAAATTTGACCATATTAACTCTTATATCGTTACTCACAATATACGATTTCGTATTTGTATTTTATTCAGTATTGATACATAAACTTTATTATTTGTGACACATCCCAATGTCTCACCTAAAAATATTTCCGGAGAAACTTCTTGTTTTTCCACTATAACCCTTTCCAAATCGGTATTTAGCTTCAAGGAAACTATCTTCATAGTACTCCCTGTTACTACAACCTCACTGTTGTAAAGTACTCTATTAGCCTCGTTCAATGATTAGAGAGGTATTATTACAAGGACGGTCCCAGAAAACACAACAAATTTGGGAAAATTATTCTTTATTTCTCAACATAATCTCCTTTAACCTCTATACACTTTTCCCAGCGATATTCTTTAGCTTCGATACCTTGTATATAGTGTGAACTGTCTAATTCATTAAAATAACCATCTACCGTTGACCCCACCTCTTCATTGTTTGCAAATCTTCTACCACTAAGCCATTTTTTCAATTTTGGAAATAGAAAATACTTCGAAAGAGCTCAATCTGGCGAATAAGCATTAACTTATTGATTTTGGCCATCGCAATAGCGGATGTGTGAACTGGTGTTTGTGTTCTGTGGTGAGCAAACACGGCACCCATCTTGCACTCAGCTTTTTCATCTTCAAATTTTCGGTAATTTCATTTAGCTCACGCACGCTCATCCAATACCACTTTGTGGATTTTCTTAACCATTTCTGGAGTGGCCACCTCAATTGGTCGACCACTATGGTGATCGTTAAAACTCTGCCACCCAATATTTTATGGTCGTAAACGAAGGAGCAGACTCCCCGAAAGTAGAATCTGGTTCAGCTTTAATATTCGTTGGACTGAGACCTTTCAAATGAAAGTACTGAATTACATCACGGTGACCAATTTTTTCCATGGTTACAAATTCACTGAGGTCGATAACTTACGATGGCTCAAAAAAAAAATACTAAACAACGTGGCGCCTTGAAACTTAAAACATATATTTTATAAGGTTGCCACTTTCACCAAAGTAATTTTTTTCAAACTATTGCCGTCATGTATATGTTACGTCGGCTAGTTCTGGGACCGCCCTCGTATTATAATTTTAGGGAATAGCAGAATCAGACCACTATTATCTGGGTCTCTTTTCATCCCTCAAAAGGTGTGTTATGTACTTGTTTGGTTGCAGAATTCTTCTACTTCCCTCCTCATAATAACATCACGAGTTATTCCAAGTATATCTTTGTGAGGTATGTTCCACATTTCGAGTTCGACAAAAAATTGTCCACCAAGTGCGGACATCCTCCTGTTTGCTAATGCAGGACACTGATACACTATGTGCGCCGCTGTCTCTGCCTCTTCCATGCATAATCTGCACATATCAGCATCCTTCCCTTCAACATGACCCATCTTACTTAGGTGGTACCTGAAGTTGCAATGCTCAGTTATTAATGCAATCAACCAGCTCAGAGTTAACCATCCTAGACTGAGAACTCTACCCGATTCACTTCCCACTTCCCCTGGAATCCTCAACGAGGCCTGTGCCTGTTTTCAAGTGGACAACCTCTCCCGTCTCCAGAGAAGGAGTTTCCTCAATCTTCGACCTTTGCCTTCACCGTTACTAACCGGAACTAATGGTTCGGCCCATAAAATTCAGCTTTAGATCCTTGTCTATCCAAGGCGTCTATAGCTTCATTTTGCTCTATACCAATGTGTCTCTACACCCACATAAAAGTAATCGCATTACTTTTAGAGAAGATTCCAGCACCGGCCCTGCCATCCATTAATGAACTATCAGTGAAAATACTGATGTCATTTTCCTCTCATACATCATATGTGAGGACGTTTTCAATGAGTGTACTATGTGATTTTCGAAACATCTTCAGCCTACCCATTCCTTCCATCAGCATTTGCGTCTGCTTTACACTACTATATACAAGTGGAAGAATGTTCCTGTGCTCTATTTCCTTGCCGAATCCATAACAATTATTGGTTGTAATGTTAATGCCGCCGACTTCATAGTAATGGCAGCAGCCCCAGAAAGATCTCCAATCGTTTTGTAGACCCAGTGCATTAGTCTCGAGTAATTCCGAGTGAGACCGCATACTATCTTAAACTGATGCAGTACCCTCTTGCCTTTCTGGATCTTATCATCAACGTGACTATTTAAAGTCACCTTGTTATCCAGGATGACACCTAGATACTTTACTTCCTTGGAGACGTTGATGTTCCATCCAAAAAGCTTAAGGGGGTCCACTGTTAGCCCTGTCCAGTTTCCATTCTTCAACCATTTTGAGTGCACCTCTCATGGGATCGTAAATAATGTTCAGAAACTTATCACTCACCATTACTGCTATGTCATCTGCATACCATGGTCATGGTGTGTATGCCTTTTGAGTCCAGAAGCTGGAATAGGGAATCGACCGTGTTGTTTTAAAGAATGGGTGAGAGTACGCCCCCCTGTGGGTTTATGGTTTAATGCCGGAAATATTCCATCTATACCTGCTGTTTTGAATAGAGAGAAACGTTTGATGGCGTTTATCACTCCATCTCTGTTAACAATTCCCTCAGCTTCCAATCGTTTATCCCTGTTTGTACCCTTGCTTCCCAAGGATCTTCTGGTCTAAAGCTTCCAGGAAAATGCACTTCCATCAGGTATTTCCGCGAATCCCCTATCATCTCTGTAAAGGATCCATTTGTTTTGCGAATTAATCACAACTTTGAAACCGGGTCCTTTTATATAATCCTCTGTAATCTACATACATCGGACATATCCTGCATATTTTATCATAATTCCCTCCACATTTTCCTTTTACGGTTGCGCAGAGTTTTCTTCATCTCTATTTTCTTAGACTATTGTGTACTATTTTTCGACAAAGCTCACTAAATACCTAACGGCTAGACTTAAAGATGTAACACACAAGAGTAACACCTAAACCTAACCTCCTAAGTGTCCTTCTGGACTATAACAACGGTTAGCTGAAGTAAAACAGGGTTAATTATACTTGCGCTTTAATGTCTTCACTTTATTTCTGGTATTTTCACTTTAAATTACAATTGCTTATTTCACTAATACTGGAGGGCCTCGTAAGAATCGCAGTATTTACACTTCACTATTCAAGTAGACTCACAACTAAAAACGACTGGTTTCATTAAGCTAGTAGCTTTTATACCATTTTTCTAATACTATCCACACATCTATCTACCTACACACCAACATATAACATACAATAATATATGTATGTACACAATCGCTTCACTCCACATGTCTGTATGTATGTACCCATTATGTGAGAAAGCAACTTTTTGATATTCAAACACATGAGTAGTCCACGTGATTTTAATAATCATGGAAGTGCAGAACTACGAATTGTGTGGGAAAGTGCTTTGTCAGGTTTTTCACACCCAACTCCAACGCAGTTGGTTCAATGTTCTGGCATTCCACAATTATAAGTAATATGGATATGGATTGTGTATATCACAACTTCGACCAAAGTTGGTATGTGTATGGATAAATATATTTTTCACAATTTCGGGAAATATGTCGCGAAGCAAAATATGTAAAACTGCATATTTCGTATTTTGGCTCCCAACAAGACTTATAGTCGACCCATGCATTGGGCTCCCCTCCCGTATGACGATTAAAAAGTTTTCATTGCTGCTGCCCCACACATAACTATGTGCATTGGCATCGCAGCCCAAGATCAGACCAACACCCCTATCAGCACATAATCTTACTAGAGCTTCCACCTCTCTTGGAGGTGGTCCGTCCAGGGAATAGTACATGAAGAAGATATGCTGATGCGATCATAAATGAACACGCACCGTCGCCTATTCTCACTACTGGGAGATCCGGTGAGCACAAGTTAAACATTAGAATCGCACGTATCTCCTGTCTAACGAAAATGCAGGTCCTTAACCTCTCGCCTGTTTGTGGATAGAACAAGGTCGTATTTTGTGCAGATAGACCTTTGATCTTTCCACGAAGGATCCAAGTTTCTTGCAACAGTGCAATGTTAAGCTCATCATCATCCAAACTCCGCACCATCATTGCTGATGCCGCTTTGCTGTGGTGAATATTGAGTTAACACACATTTAAGAATTCCTGGCGCGGGCCCACCTCCCGCCTTGTGCTTCTTCCTTGCGGAATTTGACATTAGGCCCATGCCAGGAGCCACGTCATATCCCTCATACTGGGACACAGCACGGTGAGTACGACACCTGCCTTATCTGCCTCGCCAAACTCTGTGCGAAGAACACTCCATTTAGAAGTGTCCTTCACACAGTCGTTTGGCCGCTGCAGTCTCCTCAGAATGATGTCTCTGACCACAGCATTGCCATGACCTACGATCACCATGTTCCTCTTTGCCGAAATGGCAGTTAGACTGTCAGATTTTAGCTTTGCACCCTCCCACAAACCGGTTAGGTGCTCCACCGCCTTGCACAACTATCTTTTGGATTGCTGATTTTTGCACCTTAGTACAAACAATCCGCTTTCCACCTTTGCCCAGCCAACAAATTTAATGTCATTGATATCGTCTTCGAGGGACTCCATAGCATCAAGCAAAGATACCTTGAAGGTATTCAGATGAGTTTCCTCCTGGCGACACTCTTATCACAGCTGCATCACCCCCATAACGAGGTCGGCCTATTTGAGAGTATGTTTACCTCGCCTTGGTGAGTCCGTCAGCATCGCACTTTGCTTGCTCAGCCCTGCGGTTAGGCGCTCTGCCACGACCGCTTGGACCAGGTACCTCATGCGAGACTTGTGGGTTCGCCAGGTTAACAATTTTATCAGGTTGTCCACCCCGCTCATCACTCACCGATGTCGATTTTCCCTGCCCCGTCCTTCTCAGAGCTATCCCACCCGTACTAGGCTTGAGATTCCGGCTTCGTTTGGATCGACTGACGGCCTTTATAACTGATCGTCTATCTCCCAGAGCACTTGCCCTTTTCGGTATTTGCTTGGAAGGATCATCAACCTCCTTAAAGGAAAGTTGTCTATTCTTTCCAACATCCACCTCAACTGGCTCCTCCGTCGCCTTTGGATGAGCGTCCTTGGGTGTCGAACTCTTCAAAGTTGTTCCAGAGCTATCACTCCTGAACGTCTTCCCAAGGTCGACTCATCTTGCAGAAGTCCACTGAGTTGGCACGAAAGCTGCTCAATGGTATTCTCCGACGACTTCATGACTTTTTACGTTGCCTCTTCAGCTTCTGCTTCTCCCGTTTTTTTCAACAGAGTCCACTCAGCTTTGAAGACTCCGTTCTCTTCGCTTATAGCTGATGGAGCTAACGGTTCCACCCCATTTGAAGCTTCTTTGTCCGCACCACCAGATATCTCAACCGATGTTTTGCGTTGCCTCCAGATCGGCTTAAATGCTGATTTGGTGACAATGCCCCCTTTGCCCGCCATCGTCGCAACTGACGGTTTAGCCATTTCAAGAGCAGTTCCGTCAGCTACGACTAGTGCGACACCTTATTTTGAAGTAGCTAAAAGCTCAGCTTCTTTAGATGCCTCATTTTCCGTCACTCCATACACTAATTTGTCCTCCGTGGCTACCATCTGCAGATATCCCTCTCTCTTCAGATATTACATGTAATTCAATCAAATCCTTAATCCTTTTATGTTGGACTGCTATTGGCCCTAACGTGGTGACAAATCCTCCGAATTCATCACTAAGATTTTTCCTTGAATTCCCTATCTTGCTAACGTATTTATTATTTACTGTTGATTTTACTAAACTGGTATCTGCCCCAGAATCTACCAGTAAAATGAGTTTTCACTTTTTGCTTCCTTGCACGGAAACTCAATGAATAAATCATCTACATCAGAGACTCTTAAACAATAACCACGTTTGCTATCACATGATGGGAAAAATGGGTCAACAAACCCTATGACCGCATGACTACCAACTTCCACCATCCTACTATCTGACGTGGAGGGTGTGTCAACAAGCTCATGACTAATACCTTCAATTTCAGAGGGCCTATTTTTAGCAAAATTTTGGGGTTCCCGTAATTCGGCAATCATGTGTCCGAGCTTCTTGCAAAAGAAGCATTTAGCTTCTGGCTTACTCGGATTAGGCCCTACATTTTCCTAATTTCCCTTACTATAGATTATAATCCCCTGGGGCTTTGTATTGTTAGTAAATGACGTACACGATAGATTGAACTCATGGCCATATTGTTTACATTTACTACAGAAGGGCATATTTTTCTTTTTAAAAATTCGTCTCTGGTGTGTCACTTCTTATCGCAGAAGGAACAGGTATGAACATTCCTTTGGCTATTTTGGTGCTTTACTTTATTCTCTTGGTGGTCTGTCTTGAGTGGAACCATATTATTTCTAATCTAATCTTATGGCGAATGCACTTATACTTTCCAGTGGTAACTGAATTTGGTGATTGATGTGTTCTAACTGGATTACTTTTAGGTATGTGTTCCTTGGAAGTGTATATAATTCTTCCAAATTGGCAAATTTTTGTGCCAATACCAAATTAAACGCATCTCCGTATAGACGTTGCTTTATGAAGTATATGAAGTCTTCCAACTCATCTAGTTTTATATCTTTACTGGCTAATTCACAGCCAGAGATAAATTGATAGACTTCTGTTCTTAAATTTTTTAACTCAGCTCCAGTGAGTACTGGAACTAGTCTACTAACCATCCGTGCTATCTCACCTATACGCATTTTGTTCGTATACGCATTTTGTTCGTTCGAATTTTTGGTGTACGGCGACGAAGAGGTGTATCTTCCACTAAACTGCGTTATCTCTCAATATTTCTTATTTAACCCTGGATAGCACTTAATTTCTCAGTGTCCACGGATGTTCTGAGTCTCTTTTCTATAAATTCCTCCGAAGTATTCCTCTCCTTAAGTAGTCCTTCTAACTCCTGATTTCTTCTGTGGAGTTCTACGTTCTTCGCGGCTAGTTGTTCAGCTTCCAACCCTTGGTTGACAATCCTTAATATGAGGTTTCTCACATACAAAAGCAAAACGTGCGTACAGATTTTGTATTGCTACATTTATAATGTGGTGTAGTAGCTCAGTGGTTAGTGTGTTCGCCTTCTGATCTGTAGGACGTGGTTCAATCCCCGGCTAATGCATAAAAAATTTTAATATCGATAAAATTTTTTTCGAATGGTACCCAACTGTCGGCAAGCAATTGGCAATTCTTCCGACAGTAACAACTTGCCATGAAAAAGCTTCTAATAGACCTCTGTGACAAAGCTCAGAAAAAGTGATGTCGCAAGTGTTTTACCGTTCGGAACCGGCTAAAATAAGTAGGTCCCTTCTAATACTGTCCAAATTTAAGACACACAATAGTAATGGATGAGAAGCTCGGCCAATGAGCCCTTTGGGGCTTTAAGTGCCACATATTTATTTATTTTTTTACATTTATTAATTTTTATATTGTTGGATAATGCGATAGTTAATTCAAGATATGAGATTGGTTTTTCTACTAAATCGGCGTTTCTATCAGTTAGATTGCTAGACTCTGTACAACATGACTTTTTATTGTGCTGGAAAAATTGGGGAAAATTAGCATCTGAAGACTCGTTAAGCAATGTTCGCAGAATTTGTCTGCTATTTCAGACGAATTAATCATAGCAATATTGTCTTGCATTATGCAATGTATACAGAGTTTTAAGACCACAAAATTGTCGGAAGTGTTTTTCCGCATGGTGTTGTAGGATTGATGTCCGACGTGAATTCCGAAACTGAAATACTTTTAGCAATTTTGAGTTCTCTTTTAAATATAGCAGCAGCTCTTCTATAATTAATAATGTTTTCCGATGATATTTTAGTTTTAGTATATTCCAATGGCGGCTTATTTGTTCTTTAAGACTTTCAAGGTGTTGGTTCCACCAAGGCACAGTAGAATGTGTTGAGGTTTGGGTACAGATAAATGGACACTGCTGATAATTATTCTCTACAAGTTAGTTGCATCCTGGTTAATATTTTGACTTACAGATATATCTGAAGAGCATTTGTTATCAAGGACATAATATAGGGTCCAATTGCCGTTTTTAGTTACGAATCTTGGCTTAATATTATTGTTCGAGTCGGAGTTAACATAAGATAAAGTAATTAGAATCGGGAAGTGGTCACTTCCGAACAGGATCCTTTCAGTCTTCCAATCAGCAATAATGGCTAGTTGTGGTGAGCAGAATGTAAGATCGATGTGAGAAAATGTGTTACGTGTACTAAAGTGAGTGGATGATCCATAATTGAGTAATATATAGGGCGCATTGTCTAAAAACCTAGATATTACTGTGAAGTCTCCTGTGACCAGACATGGCAGCTCACATGTCTGAAAAACATTCTCTAAATTAGTGGGGATAATTTTTTTTGAGTGTGAGAGATAAGTAGAAAAAATTGTGAATTTTAATTTAGATTGGCTGCTATAGTCTCTAAATCGTTACTGAGATTGATAGTTTCATGTTAAATTGATTTGTGAATGAAGTGTCGAAAAGGTTAATGGCTTGAAGGACAAAATTAATGGGGATAGGGATATTGAATGTAGAGTGAACGTGAGTTTCTTGTAGAGTAATTAATTTCGGATTGTGTGTTTTTATTAGGATAAGAAGCTCGTTATAATTATTTAGGTAGCCATTTATATATCATTGAATGATTCTAACAGCCACTGCAAAGAAAAAGAAAGAGTAATAGCAGTTGTATGTAATCTGTCAGCTAATCCTAAGCATTATGTTAGTATAACGTAATTCGATATGTATATGCAAGATGTATAATGTGATATAATCTTGTAGCTATTGATTAATTGGAATAGAAAGTATATGTTGTTATGATATATATATATATATATATATATATATATATATATATATATATATATATATATATATATATATGTATATATATATATATATGTATATATATATATATATATGTATATATATATATATATATGTATATATATATATGTATATATATATATATGTATATATATATATATATGTATATATATATATATATATATATATATATATATATATATATATATATATATATATATATATATATGATAGATAACATAAAACATTTACTTTGGGTTGAGGCTAGTAAGGGAGATAGATAGAAAGGTAAAAGTGTTCTCACTGTGAACAGACGTGTATTGTGATTGCTCTTGGTTTTCCTTTATAAAAAGGGATTAAATAAAGTGCATTCATCTCAAATAATAGCGAAATAGACGCTCTAATCAATAAATATTATATATTCAGTGTAGTGCATATATAAACATAAATATAAAGACTAGCAATTTTATTAAAAAGAGAAAGAAGGAAAAGAAAAAAGAAAGAAAAAGAAAATTAGAGCAATATGTCGTGTTTGGAGTGCAAAGAGTGTACAAAATTTAATGAAATTAAACACAATACAAAAGTATGAACAAAACAAACTTGGAAAAACAGAGATGACAGATGCAATAGAAAGGGTGATACCTAGTAGAGGTTTCACAAATAACGAAAAGTTTAACAAATGAGTTTATTAATATACTAGAACAAAATATTGAAATAAAAATAAATGTAATGAAAAAGGAACTTTTAACTGAAATACTAAAAGAATTGAAAATGAACTGCGAAAAATTAAACGAAATGTGTTTAAACAACAACAACAATAATAAAGAAACCAACCAGCTGTCGTATGCACAAGCCGCGAAATTGAATGAAAATAAAATGTTAATTAAACCTAAAGACAAAACACAACTGTTAGCTCAAAACTGGTCGGAGAATGTAAACAAATAATAACCTCAGTAACTGCCAACCTCGAAGTATCAGTTATCTGGGTTCCAGGACACAAGGGAATCGCAGGCAACGAGAATGCTGATGAGCTAGCCCGTAGGGGCTCATCTGCAGACAATGAACGATCAACCAATGCCGAAGTAGGTGTTCCCCTAGCCGAAGCCAAGGGGATCATTCAAAAATACTACCTATACATAGCGCAGCGGAAATGGACAAGCACCACCACCTAAGCAATTTCAAAAGCCAGACTACAACGAGAAGAGGACAAGAAGCCTTTTAAGTAGACCTAGGTCCATCATACACAAACTAATAGCAGTATGCACAGGCCACTGGGCCATTAGTACACATGCGGAGAAAATGGGTATTCCGCACAACGACCATTGCAGAAGCTGTAACGATATAGTGCAAATGCCCGGCCTTAGCCAGAAATCGATTAACATCCTTAGGTGGGCCTTTCTTTGATAACCTAAGACAGATATCTAAAATAGATATCTCCCATATCCTTCAATTAATAAACAACTCCAGCTGGTTGTAACATATCCTTCAACATCAGTATGTCTTATCGAGATTTATGGCTCAAAACAGCATTTGTTTGTTAATAAGAGAGAGGAATGCTATAATGCTTTAATTGAAACAGATATAATTGAAAACATCTTAAAACAGAAGAGACTAAACATTGAGAGGGATTCGTGTGCTGTATATGAGCATGTACAGATATTTAGATGTTTTAAATGTTTAAATGATTGTTCAACCATAAATCTACTGAATGCATTCATAAAAAGGATTGTAGTAAATGTACGGGATATCATGATGTTAAAGATTGTAATTCCACTTATGTTAAATGAATTAATTGTTGTGATCTTGTACAAAGAAAAGTTCTGAATGTCGATGTAAATCATTTTCCATTTAGTAGAGAATACCCTGCTTATCAGAAATACATTCAAAATAAGAATAAGCCCAGAAAGTAACAATTACAATCAGGCAACAGTGTATTAAATTGCATATAAAAAAAAATTGCATATATCTTAATATTAATAGTATATTGTCAAATAAAAATTAATTGGAAAGACTTATTGACCTAGTTAACATGATAAGATGCGACTCTTATAGCGACATACTGGTGGGGTTTTAATGTACGTAAACAAAATTTTTGAATATGTCGTGAAATACAATAAATCGACTGACAAAAATATTTGGTGTATTTTCGTAAAGATAAAGCATTTATATCATTCTCCAAGGTCTAGTGATACGAACTTTGTTAGCTACAATACTTGGGTGATGTTTTAGGTAAAACGTCTGAGTCATCTGAATGTAGTGTTTTGGTTGGTGATTTTAATATTATTTTTAATAATCAATCGAATTTTACTTCTTACAATTAAATGGACTTTTTAATTAACATTCACTGAAACAGATAATTGATATTGACACACGTATTTAGGAATTTTTTAAAACAAAAATCTATTTACTCTTTACTAATTCTAATAATGTTGTTTGTGAGAGATTAGAAAGTTTTCAAATTTCAGACCAGGAAAATATTCAATTGAATATAAAAATTAACCTCAAATTACCGCATAGGAATCTTACACTACCGAATCACTTATATGTCTACTTCGGTCTTATAGCCTAGACAGACGGCAGCCTAAGTCCGGATTACCGGCGAATAAAATAATAACCTGACAGACGGCAGTATTGCGGATTAACTAAACGGCTGATTGCTGTTTTATTAGGTCTGCTCACTTACATTACTATCACTATCAATTTCTGTCATCTGTCGCTCTCGATATGAGAAAATCTACAAGAAGTACGTGAACTGAAAACTACCAGAAACTTGTAAATTGACATTCACAGTTCTTAATTGACAGCTGGATTTATTTGTTCGCCAACGCTTTTCATGTTGAAAACTGTTAACAATTGTTGAAAGTTTTTTGTTAGCGAACATACCTAATTTTTTGTAAAATGGATAGAGAAAAATTCACAATAGACAATTTTCAGCGGTGTTGCCAGCGCAAATTGACCTAATCCTCTTTTATTTTGAGAATTAACTCATAGAGTTTATGCGGATTAGCTGCAGTTAATGCCCGAGTTAATTCGAATTAACTCGGTAATCCGGAATTAGGCTGCCGTCTGTCTAGGCTATTACAACTTTAGTAGCTTTGATCAACTGGATCTAGAAAATAAAGTATTATTTCTCAACAACTCTATTTTGCACGCTATGCAAAACCTTACGTGTGAAACGGAAGCAAATGGTACGACAACGAGTTAGCAAGTCTAAATAAATTAAAATTTAGTTTATATAAAATGGCATTTATATCCGGGGATTGGGAGGAATATATGGAGATAAAAAAAAGTATAAACAACTGATTAAAATTAAGAAGTGCAATATTTGGACTTTAAAATTAATAATAGTAGACACGATAGTAAGGCTATGTGGAAAATGTTGAAACAAACTATATGTATGAAGAGTGTAACATCAACTATAACCAAAATTGTAATTAATGGTCAATGTTATGATAATGAGCCTCAAATAGCAAATGGTTTGAACGCATTTTTTGTAGATAGCGTTAAAGACATCAGGAATAATATTGATCAAGTTGAAAAAGAAGCTAGCACATTGATGCAATTAAATACCAAATTTACATTTGATAAAGTCTCAACAAACGAGATAGAGTCAGAGAGATTTAAAACCAAAATTGGTGGAAAAAAATTATTTTCTGATGGTGTGCTTAAAGATGCAATTCACTACCTAGGATATTTCTATTCCCAAGTTATTAATGAAAATTTAGCTACAGGTATTGTTCAAAGATTGTGGAAGTCCTCAATTATTGTTCCTGTAGAGAAAGTCAAAAACAGTTTAAAAGCGGAGGATTTAGACCAATAAACACTTTGCACTGTGATGAAAAAGTTCTCGAAACTGTGATAAAATCGCAATTAGTGCAATAATCTAAATCTCTTATTAAATATGTAGTTGGATTAGAAGGATACATCTTACTGATATAATATATTTCATAAGTCTAATTATTCTTATATTTGTTTTCAGATTTATGTGATTGTATTCTTACTTTATCAACAATTTTAAAAACAGTTTTTTCTAAATGTTCACGAAGCGAACGGTTGACTTTGTCAACATCTTCACTTTGTGAACCATTTCCATCGGAAATATGATATTTTTAATTAAATAACCTTTTAAAGACTTCATGTTAATTTTTTTTATTCATTTCACATGGCCTCATATCAATTGTTCTATGAATGTCTTTAAAATTATATTCATACAACATAGTTATAGCTGGTTGGAAACACGACTTATAGCCTAGACAGACGAACAAAATTAATTTGCATTAAGAAGCATAAATGCGCATTTGAAATTCACAGTGACAGACGACAACTTTGTGCGTTTATACATCTGATTTTGAAGTCTTGAAAATAGTCAAATTAAAATGGCCAATGACGGAACCAATGTACATGTGCTACTTATTGGCGACTCGGCCGATTGGTTAGCTCCATTTGTAGCTTACAAGTAGCGTCTAGAAATGTAAACGTGATAATAAGAGCGTGCTGTATTTTGCATAATTTTCTAAAGATTGAGAATGATGAAGTTTCCTCCGCTTGGATGCAAGACGCAGCAGAAGATGCAACAAGACATCAACCCAATAACACAACAAGGGTTGGAGAAAATGACCAAACAGCGGCGGCTATTAGGAATGCCATTGCTATGAGTTTTCAAAATGGTAATATACTTCTTTGCTTGCCGTAGTAATTATTTATTCCTATAAACTTCATATTCCCTTTTCCACTTTCACATTTATTATATTTTAAAAATTTATTTTTAATAGTATCACATTTTTTCAGGACTACATTTTTTCAGAACTACACACTGAGTCACACTATATAAATACATTCAAAAACTCACTAATAAAAAATTAAAAAATTAATTACAAAATTAAAAATTTACTAATAATATACATAACAAAATTAAAAAATTCACTAATAATATACATAACAAAATTAAAAAATTCACTAATAATATACTATATAACAAAATTAAAAAATTTACTAATAATATATCACATTTTTTCACATTTTTTCTAAAATATTTTTCATTATATTAATGAATTCTTTTGTGGATTTATTTTGTTCCTCGATGGCATTAACAACTTTCTTTGAAAGCTCCTTGCCATATTCCACAACTGTCTTCAGCAACTCATTTTGCTCCTTTGCCACTTTTATAAGCTCTCCCATATTATTTCTTTTTCTTCTAGAACCTGACGTTGCGATGGATGTAATGGAAGTGTCCAGTGGCGCTAACGCCGGTGAGCTGCTCAATGGCAATATTGGCGATGATAGTGGTGGTAGCGTTTGGTATGGCTCAGAATGTTGGGCCATCGGCAATTCAGATGAGCTGGCCACTGGCGAGGAGCGTAGGTTAGATGTAGGTGATGGCGTCGGCGGCTTCTCCGATGACGATATGTCCTGAAAATAAAAAGTTATAAGGATATTGAAATATAAAGATAATATACATATGTATATATAAGATATTGAAATATGCTTATAAAATTCAAGCTTACCACAATAAATGACTCCAATACTTCAGCATTATTTACTGCTGTAGAGCCAATAATCTTATGGACAGCATCATAATGCTTCCATTCAGAAGGGCTTCTCCCCGATGACCCAACTTTTTTCCGTTCTTCTCTGCAATTTTACAAATTTTAATAGTGGCAAAAATTGTAATGTTGATGAATAACATACCTATATATTTGAGTTAAATTTCGTATTTCTATGTGAACCTCCTTCGCTGTAAATTTTGCGGACATTTCATTTGAAATATCTGTATATATATGAAGATTGCGTCTGGTGCGACGTAAATCTCCGGCCCGTTCAGCCCACAAGTCCAGCAACTTCATTTCATTGCTGGTACACCAGACTTTTCGATTCTTGTTTTCTGCCATCTAAAAAAGAAAAAAAATAGTTTTGTTAATATATATATTTGCATATATATTGTAACAAAAATAGCTTACTTATCTTAAGCTAGCTTAAATTTATTACTAGGAGAGCATGAAGCAGGAAATGATAGTCCGGGAATACATAAAGAAATTATGAATATCATTGAAGAATTAAGAGAAGAGAAATTGATATGAGAAATTTTATTACTTAAATAAATGGGTATTGATAATTTTGGGCAGAATTAAATTTTCCACAGAATATTCTATTCATAGAATAATGTTAGTACAAAAACTTTTCGAAAATAATGTTTAAGTAGTGAACAAGATCTTGAAAATTTGAAAAAGCATTGTCTTTAAAATTAAATGCCTTGTCTTTAAACTTTAAACTAACACTGCACTAGTTAGTGCAGTGCTAGTAAAAAGTTAATATGAGGTTTAGACCCAAAACAACAAGGAGGTAAAAGAGAGAGGGGGAGAGAGAATATGAGAAATACCACGAAGAAACAATATTGAGCGGAATTTGAAGAGTTGGCAAAAATCGGTGATACCAGATCGCTGCTCAACCCATTCCCTCAATTTAGAACACAATGCAGTACATAGATATGTTTTGGAGTAGACATTCCGCCTACCTTGCAGGAACACTGCAATAGGGACGCAAAGCCTTCACCAAACAGAGAAAGAGAGAATATAATAAATTTAAAATAAGCCAAAATGGATAACAATATTAAAACTACTAAATACAAATATAAATTAAAACAAATTCAGGGAAATTAAAATAGCATTAAGAATAATAGTAATAATGAGAAAAACCTTAAAAACTAATTCAAAATAAATTCATAACTAGAAGAAAAGTAACTTATAAATAGTATTGAATAGTATAAATATCGAGAGAGGAAAATATGTATAAAATAATTCGAAACAAATCCAGAGTAAATTGTGAAAGAAAAAAAAAACTTAAAATAATACAATTCAGATTTCAATTAATAATTAGAATATAGCAAATACAAGATACCTCTGGAATCAGGAACTTCACTAAAAGGGGGTGACAGCACAGTATGTTGATGGCAAGGGCGTCATGACGGCAGATGAAAGAGGGAATGCGAGGCGGGTCTGATTGCCAAATAACAAGTTCATGGGAAATAACTGTCCCATGTTCAATGTTCACAGGAACAACTTGCGGTGCACGTGCTGCTTGGTTACATGTGCATGGCTTCAATGGTGCAGGAGTGGGAGGATCAAGTTGACGCTGCTTTGTACTCTTTTTGGCGCATTTGACACGTTTCTATACGTTGTCCACTCTTCCGTGGAGCAACGTGTGATGTTTTCCACCACAATGATTTCATCGCACCGCGTTTGTACATCGCTGAACCTCGTGGCTATATGCCAAGCAATTAAGGCAATATCGATGACAGACAACTGTTTCAAACCTGCTTCCCAAAGCCATTGAAAGAAACCGTGTACATAAGCGCAACAGATAATTGCGATTACATACACAACAGTCGCGTTGCAACCTCTGTCGTGCAAAATTGTCACGGAATCCACGAGGTGGAAGAGCAGGACTCTCTGGGCCCGTCACTGTCTTCTTCGGAGGCATATTATCTGGCGCAATAATAACAATAAAAAACAAATAAAGGGATTAGAATGCTGGAATACTAAAGAAAGAGAAAATGGATTAGGGATGGGCATCGAAAGTCCGTTAAGTTTTACTACGAGTTTAGTTTAATAAGATTTAAATTCGTAAATAATTGAATATAATTAGAAGCATATAAGAATCGACTGAGAAGAATGTGGCTAGAAACGCTTAGGGAAGAGCTACAAGCTTAACAATAGGCCGAGTTAGGATGCCCTGCGAAATTCTCACATCAGCCACTCGTACACGTGAATCGGGTCCCAAATACGTCTTATGGACTCTACCTAGCATCCATTCATTGGGTGTTAGTGGTTCGCTGCGTATGACAACTAGGTCACCTACGCATACATCTTTCTCTATGGATTTCCATTTGCTCCGTGTATGTAGTTCTTTAAGGTATTCCTCCTTCCACCGTAAGCAGAAGGATTGGTAAATTATCTTAAGACGTTGCCAACGGTTAATCGTACTTATTGATTGGCCAGAGACGTTAAGTTCAGCTGGTGACAATAATGGAGATACAATCAAGAAGTGAACAGTCGTAAGGGGAGCTAAGTTTGATGGGTTATTAGACATGGAACTTAAGGGCCTCGAGTTGAGACATGCCTCGATAAGAGAAAGTAAAGTGCTAAATTCTTCAAAGGTGTATTTTTGAGTTGCGGAGAGTTTCTTCAAATAAGCCTTAAAACTCTTTACACCTGCCTCCCATAGGCCAACCATGTGAGGTGCCCCAGCAGAGATGAAGCACCATTCTAGCTTCTGATGGCTATGGGAAGATTCAACACTTTCGCGTAAATGACGTAGAAACTTCTCATGTTAAGCTCGTAGAGCACGAGAAGCACCAACAAACGATGTTCCATTATCAGAAAATATTAATGCTGGGCTAGCTACGTACGAAGGTAATTTGTGATTAAGAAACGAAAAAAAGTTAATATGAGGTTTGGACCCAAAACAACAAGGAGGTAAAAGAGAGAGAGAGAATAAGAGAAATACCACAAAGAAACAATATTGAGCGGAATGGAAAGAGTTGGCAAAAATCGGTGATGCCAGATCGCTTCTCAACCCATTCCCTGAATTTAGAACACAGTGCAGTACATAGATATGTTTTGGCGTAGACAAGACATATTGAAGAAGTTTCTGAAGGAAATCAACAATTTCGAAATTTTATAGAAAGCCAAATTGATGAATTAGAAAAACAATTAAACGATAATAAGTCTGAAATTATTGAATTAATTAAAAAACTGGAAATTATGGAAGACCATATTAAAAATTTTAAAATCATTTTTCTAAAAGAACTTGATGATTGTTCAGAAAAACAAAATTTAATGCAAAAATATCTTAATGATTTATCTTCACGATGTGTAGAGTCAACAGAAAAAATATTAAAGCCTAAAACAAATGATATGATTAACAAATGCATTCAAGGTTCATCAGAGATAATGTTGGAAGCAAGTTCTAATGAATTCGTTGAAGATCAAACAAAGGAGACGGTTCGCAAAGCGATCTTGTCTGTAAAGGAACTTTGTGAACCATTTCCAAGGAAATGGTTCACAAAGTGAACATGTTGACAGAATCAATCGTGCACAAAATGAACATGTAATTAAAAATAAAAAAAAATAAATTCTATATTAAATGGAAAAAATAAATAGAAAAAATTTAAAATTATGAATAGAAGAATAATAAATCTTAATTTAAAATAATTTATGAATCTAAAACACTCGAATTAATCTAAGATAATATCAATTAGCATATAAGTGGAAAGGGTAAGGTGTTCGTTCTAGCTACCTAATGTTCTCAAGAAGAACTGTCACCTCTGGTGACACACTTTTTATTTTATAATGCCCCCAAGCTAATTTGGAATCTTGTATATATTTCTAATAGAAATAAAATTTACCATCATAAGGTGATAATCCTATTTTATCTTCTATAGTTGTATACAATCTCATATCATATGATCTAATATTATAAACAGTTTCAATTTTATTTTCTAAGTTAACTAAACAATTTTTGTATTCTTCTATAGTTAATTTTTTAATATTATTTTCCTTTATACCTTACAAACTTTTTTTTCATCAACATCAGATTTAAATACATTTTACTTCTAACCCCACATAATTCTCAAACAGGAATTCCATTATATTCATCGTTAAATTTCCCTGGTACTTTTTTATTAATATTAGATTTTAATCCTGCAATAGGAAAGTTATCTACATATCGTATCGTATAAATAGCTATCTTCTTTTATATCATCATAAATATCAAAATCATCACCAATATGTTTACCTTCAAAATAAAGAATAAATTAATCAGTATCTGTTCCTAATAACTTCATACTATTTCCATAGTTGCTCTGCAACTGATTCTCTTTGAGAACATATTTCTTCTTCAATTGAATGTACATTTTAAACATTAATAATTTTGATAAATCTAAATTATTTTGACCACCAAATATAGATTTATTTAATTTAATTTTAGAACTTTTACCAAATACAACACGCATATTTTCAACAATTATATTTCTTGATTGAGATGTGTTTTAACTCACTAACTGACTCATCATTTTCTCAGTTGTAACTAATGTAACATTTAATTTATTTCTAACGCTTTCCATCTGTTTTCAGAATACATTGTTATTCATTAATTTAAAGAAATCTTTTTCAAAATCAGTTTTAGCTTCTTTTTTTAATTCAGTATTTTTTTCGATATACGGCTTTAGCCATGCTTCTTGTCGGCATTTCATACCTAAAATTACACCATTCTTTAAATATTATTTTAATAGTCTACATAATTACATAATTATTATATAATTTTTCTTTGTTAATAAAGTACACATTAGTTTCTTATTTTTATTATGTGAACTGTGTTCACGGTTTATTTTGGAAACATTTAGTTTTCTTCCAACACCTTTCTCAATTAATTCTTTTTGAAGAGGAGATAACTCATTAGCGTTTACCGTATAATGGTGTGGTGTTGGTACGTAATAAATAAAGGAATCACATAAATGTTCTGGTACCTGCATATCAACCTCTAAAGTATATCCAGTATCACTTTCATTGTAATACTTTAAAATATTATTGACATTACAAAAGTATTTAATTTCATTTTCATTTAACCACATATGATCACTAACACTTAGTTTTTGACACATAGCCCATCCATATAAATAATTTGCATCTAAATATAATATATAACTAGTTAATTTTTTTTTTATAATATATTTTAAAGAAGAAGCTATATATATATATATATATATATATATATATATATATATATATATATATATATATATATATATATATATATATATATATATATATATATATATATATATATATATATGTGGCACTTAAAGCCCCAAAGGGCTCATTGGCCGAGCTTCTCTTCCATTACTGTTGTGCGTCTTAAATTTGGACAGTATTAGAAGGGACCTACTTATTTTAGCCGGTTCCGAACGGCAGAACACTTGTGACATCACTTTTTCTGAGCTTTGTCACAGAGAAGAGAAGAAGAAGCTTTTTCATGGCAAGTTGTTACTGTCGGAAGAATTGCCAATTGCTTTCCGACAGGTGGGTACCATTCGAAAGAAAAATCTTATCGATTTTAAATTTGTTACGCATCAGCCGGGGATTGAACCACGACCTACAGATCAGAAGGCGTACACACTAACCACTGAGCTACGGCACCCACAAGAAGAAGCTATTCTTTACTTAAATTATAAATTTCTTCAAGAACATCGTCAAAAAAATAACACTTATTTGCTTTAACATAATTACGTGATATTTGAGATATTCCACCTCTAATTCCATTTTCAGTAAATTCATATTGATCTTGATCAGTTAATAATTCTAATTATTGTTTAGTTAATTTTAATGCTGTTGAATTACTTACAAAATAAATAGGATATAATTTATAATTTTTAAAACACATTTTTCTGAAATTATTACATCTAATTTTATATACCATTCATGATAATCTCTAAATGTTTTACAATTAAAATTATTCCAAAATTTCTTTGCAAATTTATAATCGTCTTTACTTATGTTTTCATTTAATTTTTAATTAAAATTATGGTAACTAGGTAATTTAGTATCATTAAATTTAGAACGGTCATCAACATATTCATATGGATAAACACCTTTACGTAATAGATATTGCAATGATTATTTTGGTATATCTTTAAATATATTATTAAAGTTTTCGAGATGTTCAATATTTTTGTTATTATTTAAATTTAATAAATAAATATAGATTTATAATAAATAGATTTATCTAAAGTCATATTAATGAACTCCATATAATCAATAAAACGTAATTCTATTATTTCTTTAAATGCGTGTATTTTCAAATCAGTTGATTGACATTTTATACAATTTGAAATTTTTTTTTTATTGTATTCATATTTACAATCTATATTTAAACAATTTAAGTATTCAATTTTATCAACAAAAAAAAACCTTTCTGGGAACAATTCATCCAAATCTCTTAAAATTAATTTAGGATCATAGCCTTTTAAATTATGAATAACAATTGGTAAATATTTAGGCATCTTTAAATTTAGATTACATTTTATATTTTCCAGTTAAGTGATCATGATCCTAACTTTTTTAGTTGATTTTCTTCACTTTGTGGGGTCAAGCAAGGGTGCAGGTGTGCGGGTATGGGGATGTGCGGGTGTGCTTGGGGTCAGGCATATTCGCGCGCCTGTGTATTCGCAGACCTGCACTTTTTTTGCAGGGTCAGAATATGCGCAATACAGCCGTAGCTTTGTAAACGGCGCTAGCCTCTATCTGACCAAGATCGCAAGTGCGTGACTCTGTCACATCCTGCTTGAGGTGACCCTGCTAATCAACAGAACACTACGGATCTAGACCTGGGAGTCGATAAAATCCTTCCCCCAATCCAGGGTGTTAGGCGTTTCCGTGCCCACTGGTTAGTTTGAAGCCGGGGGACTTTGCTGGCTGTATTTTAACGGAGCCTCTCTGATACTTGTCCGCCTCAGGGAGTAACTGTGGACTTTCCGGAATATAGGGCTCTGCTTCGGACGACCTCCAAGTCCCTCCTAAAAGATTAGACCGCGATGCCTGATACGTCGGGTAAGAGGTCGTATATGAAAATATGGAGAAACAAACAAAAATTGCCTCGGACAATTCCGAAAACCCCAAAAGGCCTCCCCTGGAGGGCAGGCCCACGTCCAAATCGGACACCACAGGGACTCGTCCCAAAATTATAACTTCTTCGGGAAGCGTGGAACATAAGTTACTGAATTCAGGCTCCTCCGCTGTCCCCAAAGCACCTGTACGCAGAAGCACACAAGTTCTGGCCACCAAACCACTGGAATCGAGGAAATCAGTGCAAGTTAGCAAAGGGTCTGTGACCACCATATCTAGACCCGCTGCTACTAAAACACTATCAAAGGCTGCGACTCCTGCTTCAGTAGCCACATCCCCTTTGGACTTAGCTCAATAAACTTCAGCTACTTCGGCCGCTAATGTGGCAGTTCCCGCTAAACCAATTAGCGGGTCTGTCCGGACATATCGGGAAAGAAGAACCGCTTTCAGAATTACTGAAAAGCTCGGTGGCGTCCCGGTAGTAGAACTCCCAGAGAGAGAAAAAGAATCTCTGGAGTGAGCAAAAGGCATAATCGCTGAACGCGAAAATGCACGTTCTTCTGAACCTGCGTCCAAACGGCAACGCTCGCAAGAAGAGCAGCTGTTAAAGCCAAAAAAGGCGAAAACTTCGGCTTCGGCCACATTCAACACCCAAGCGCGTTCCTTCAGTGACGTGGCAAAGGACCACCTTATCCTTGCCGTCATTGATAGGAACCAATGGCGCCTAGTGGAGATTAGTCTCCTTAGGATATACAGGGATATCCTGGCGAGGAACCCAGGCCCGGTCGTTTGCTGCAGAGATGCCGGATGGCATCAAGGACGCATCAAACTGATGTCCTTCGCGGACCAGCGATCGGCAGATCTCTTCAGAGAGGCCATCGCGAATGTTGTGGAGATTTGGCCCAACGCTCGGGTTGAGGCCGTTCCTAGGGACCAAATCCTCCGATAAAGCGGAGGATATCTTTCTAATTCAGCAACCGTGGGTCCTGGATGATAAGGTGCGCGGTCGAAGCTCCGCAAATTATGGACTCTACTATGCTCAAAACGCAGGTAAGCCTGGATCATGTATTTTAGTGAAGAAATGCTACAAAGCATTCCTACTCTCTGATTTCAGCGGATACTGTGACCATTGCGCTAGATCATCAATCCCATATATATTTTCTGATGTCTTCGTACATGGCTCACGACTACACTGAGCCCCCACCACACCCTATAATAAGGAAGGCAGTTCGGGAGGCTAATCTGGTAATGGGAGCCGATGCCAACGCACACCATTTTATCTGGGGCAGCTCAGATAACAACGCACGAGGTGAGTCACTTTTTGAATATATTATTAGTTCTAACTTGACTCTCGCAAACATGGGTACAGAACCGACCTTTATTACCTGCAACAGGGAGGAGGTTTTAGATATAACCCTTACAAACGACTCTTCGGACTGTCTAGTTAGGGAATGGAATGGTTGAAAAAGAACACTCTTTCTCGGTATATTGACTTCCGCCTTGATATAAGGTCACAAAAGCAGATACCATTTTTAAATAGGAAACGCACAAATTGGTATAAGTATAGGTCCACCCTGAATAAATCCCTCACTCACATGGCGACCTCAAGCTTGCAAAATGAGGAGCAGCTTGAGGCCGCTGTTCAACAAATTACAGAAGCTTGCAGGAAAGCTACTGTAGCATCCTGTCCAATTAGAAGGACTCCAAAAAAGAAGAGACCTCCTTGGTGGTCGGTAGAGATCATTACTCTAAGGAAGGAATGTCGACAGCAATTCTACCAAGCCAAAATCACTAATCAATGGCAACCCTATAAGGAGAGCCTGCGAGTACTTAAAAAGGCGATAAGGAGAGCAAAAAGATCATCATGGAATGACTTTTTCAGCAACATAGAGGACATTTCAGAAGCAAGGGATGGTGATTGGACTACTTCAAGTCTGGAAACTCGTCGGGTACTAATTGATACCCATTTTCCAGGATGTTTGGAGGACTGCCCTGGCCGAACTCCCAATGTTAATCCTAGTAGAATTATCTACGACGTCCCGCACAAAATAATTAATAAAACAAAGGTTAATTGGGCGATAAATAATTTTAAACTATTCAAATCACCGGAACCTGATGGTATTATACCCGCGGACATGCAGTAGTGTGCTGACCTTCTAACACCTTGGTTGGAGGTAATCTTCTCTGCATGCCTAAGGCTATGCTATGTCCCCAGGACATCGCTACAAGTTAACGTGGTGTTTATCCCTAAAGGCGGAAAAACGTCCCACTCAAAGAAAGGTGATTTCAGACCTATAAGTCTATCATCCTTCTTATTAAAACCTCTTGAAAGACTATTTGATGTGTACTTAAGGGGCTCTATAGATACTAAGTATATCTCTTCATTGCAACACGCATATAACAAAGGCAAGTCCGTTGACACAGCCCTTCACTCACTTGTGCAGAAGATCGAAACATCTTTGCCCTTCAAAGAATTTAGCTTGGTCACCTTTCTAGATATTGAAGGGACCTTCAATAACATAAACCCAGAAGCAGTCGAAAACTCTCTTGCTATGCTTAAGGTAGATGAACCTATTATTAGATTCATTAGTCTGTTGCTAAAGCAAAGAGTGATAAACTCAAAATTGGGTACCTCATGCATTAGCAGATTTGCGATTAAGGGCACCCCTCAAGGGGGTGCCCTTAATCTAAGTTGGAAACCAAACACGGTGGAAAGGGTGCGTAAAGCAACTGCAGCACTCTATTCCTGTAAGAAAGCTATAGGTAAAAGATGGGGGATGAGTCCTACAATCGTATCATGGCTATACTCTGCGGTCGTGAGACCAATTCTTTTTTACGGTGTGATAGTCTGGTGGGAATCCTTAAATAAGGAGGTACACAGAAGACAAATAGATAAAGTTCAAAGGACGTCTGCGGTGTTGACAACAGGCGCTCTAAAAACCACCCCGTCAAAAGCGCTCTACTCGCTACTGCATCTACTCCCCGTAGATTTATTTGGCAGGCAGAGAGCTCTGATATCAGCAATTAGGCTCAACCAGGATACGGACACACAAGGATCCTGGGGGAGTGCACTACGATTCCGAATGCCATCGACTATACCATCCCCATACCATGCTTTGACAATAGTTTCTCAACCCATATACCATCAAGGGAAGAATGGAATAGGGGTATTGTCAACGAAACCGGAGTTCAATCGGTACAATTGTACACAGATGGCTCCAAATTGGAGGGTAGGGTAGGAGGTGGCGTCTTTTCTGATTCCTTACGCGTTAAGCTCAAGTTCCGATTACCCGACTTTTGCAGTGTTTTTCAAGCCGATATAATGGCTATAAAGGAGGCGGCAACGTGGCTTAGCTGTAATATAATATCCTTCAAAGATGCTTTTATCTACACGGACAGTCAAGCTGCCATTAAATCTATCGCAGGAGCGTTCGCCAAATCGGCACTTGCCCTTAAATGCCGCTCAGCTCTTAACAAGCTAGCGGAGCACTAAAATGTACACATGGTATGGGTACCGGGGCATAGCGACATTCCAGGGAACTGTGAGGCAGATGAATTGGCGAGATCGGGCACTAAGTTGCCAGAGATCTATCCAGCTGGAATTCCGCTTGCAACATGCAAGCTTCTTATCACACAACATTATCTGACCATTGCCAACAGAAGATGGCGGTATGAGAGCTCTTGTGCTACCACTAGGAAAATCTGGCCAACCCTTGACAATAGACGAACCCGTTCACTGTTGTCAATGGGCAGGAAAACCATAAGTAATGTAGTCGCCGTACTCACGGGCCACTGGCTTGTGGGTAGGCATGCTGCAAGGCTCGTCTTACCGGTCAACGATTTCTGTCGCAGCTGCCAGAACGAGGAAAAGGAGGAAAGTGTTCACCACTTCCTCTGTAGATGCCCCGCCTTGGCACGCAGAAGGCACACTCTACTAGGGAGTGCCTTTTTTACAGATATCACTGAGCTTGCACCCATTGATGTCAGGAACATTGCTCTATTCATTAGGAAATCCCAATGGTTCAGCTTAACAGAGGAGATAGGATGGTAGGCATCAATGATGCATGGTGACAAAATGGGCCAATTATTTGGCCTAAGTGCGACCCCCTTTGGGGGGCGGCCGCATAACCTAACCTAACCTTCACTTTGTGAAGGAGTTTCTTTGAAAAAATTAAACTCAATATTGCATGCCCGACTTTGCTGGGTGGTTTCGAAAGAGGCGAAACATATTTCACAGTTTTTAGTAATTTCAAATTTTAATATTGATTCTTTATCTTGAATGATTCCAACATCTGTTTTTAAGATTTTATTATATTCTTTAGCATATTGTAATATATGATCAAAAAATGATTTTAATAAGTCTTTTTCATTGGAATCAATTTTCGAACTTATTTTCTTAGTATAATTATTATAAATACAATAACTATTTCCAACATGTTCATTGAGTAATATTATCTCACATTTTTCTGATTTCTTTTTATTAATCTTTTTAAGAGTACATTCAAAATCTGAATATAAAGCATATGGATGAAATAATTATACACCATTAGATTTATATTTTAAAATAATTTCACCTTTTTAAGGTAGTTCTACATGTTGTAAAATATCAATATCACCTTTAAATGTATAACATATTTTTTTTGTGTTCTTCTAATTTATTTAAAGATTTACATTTCTTAAAATATTTATAACAAATATGTAAATACTCATTCTGATGGTAAATTTTACCGCTAAGAAATCCTGAAACATTTTTAATAACTATAAAATGAGATTTATTTGTATCTTCTAAATGTATAACATTAATATATCTCCGAAGGAGACCGTCACCTTTGGTGACATGTTCACTTTGTGAACCGTTGACTGTGTCAACATGATGTTTATTAATATTAATATTAAAAGATTTACTTTTATATAATAATTTAATTTGTTCAAATGTTTCAGGATTGAAATAATAAAAGTTCATTGTAATATTAAAGTAGTCTTCTAATTTCTCAACTTTTTCTTTATTTACTTCAAATGGATAAGTAATATTTATGTTTTTAAATTTTTCATCATTTTCCAAATCTTCAAGATATTTTTTATATTTAGTTGGTCTTCGTGGATTTTTAGTTATTTCATTTTGGTGTATAGAATAAAATATACAACATAAAATACCCTTATTATCATTATACAGTTTCTATTTGTAAATGGAATAAAGGACCCAACAGAGAAAGGTTGGTTCTTATGTCTTATTCAATATCTGCTACTAAATTTCCAAACGCTTTTATTATTGTATTATATTGTTTATATAAATTATCTTCAATTATATAATCTAAATTAAAATCATATTCATCAATATTTTGAAAATATCTAAAACAATTTTCTTATTATATTTTTTGGTTTGTTTTTTTAATAACCTTAATAAATCTTCTTTTTTTACTTATACCAGAAACTTTAGAAGTAATGAGTTATCCCACTGTTAATAGACAGCGTTTTAACAGCAAATCTGGCGATGAAACATTGGCCACCTTTTCAGTCAAAGCCAAAAATGGTTTTAGATACACTGGAAACAGTTGAGAATAAGCATTTTCATACGTAACCAACCGCAGCTTCACACAATCAATTTGAGTCGGCATGTCACATATAAAGGGTTATCCATTTCGCGGTTTCAAAAGTATAGGGCTAGAATTCGACATCTGTCAAACTGAGTTAAAACAATTTCTTTCTTTTTCAGTTCAAAGTCTGACATTTGCGAAAATGGATCGCTTAACTATCGCACAACGCATTAAAATTGTAAAAACCTACTACAAAAATGGTGATTCTACCACAGCCACATATCGTGCTTTAAGATGAGATTATGGTTTACATAATCGTCCAACTACGCAAGCAATTGGCAAAATTGTGAAGAAATATGAAGAGACTGGATCGGTTACAGATATTGTAAGGCCTGTGCATCATCGTTTCGCTCGTACCACCGAAAATATCGCTGCTTTAAGTGAAAGTGTTGCCGAAGACCCGAATGTGTCGATTCCTCGTCGTTCTCAGGAATTAGGACTGTCTTACGGCACATTATGGCGTATTTTGCATTTGGATCTACACCTACATCCATATAAAATCCAGCTCACATAACAACTGAAGCCAGCTGACCATTCACAACGTCGTAGATACGTCGAATGGGTGCTTGAACAACAGGCGGTGGACGGCGATTTTTCGAGCAAAATTTTCTTCAACGACGAAGCACATTTCTCATTCGGTGGGTATGTTAACAAACAAAATTGTCGTATTTGGGGTTCTGAGAATCCTCAAGTAATTGAAGAGAGGCCACTACATCCACAAAAAATCACTGCTTGGTGCGCTCTTTGGTCCGGAGGTGTGATTGGACCTTACTTCTTCGAAAACGACGATGGAACGACTGTCACCCTCAATTCGGAGCGTTATGGTCATATGATAACCGACTTTTTTTTGCCTGCTATTGAAGAATACGACTTAGAGAATATGTGGTTTCAACAAGACGGTGCCACACAACTCGAGCGAATATGGCTTTATTGCAAGAGACATTTTCTGGCCGCGTAATTTCTCGTCGTGGCGATATTAAGTGGCTACCAAGATCATGCGATTTGACACCGCTTGACATTTTTTGTGGGGCTACGCGAAAGACCGTGTTTATGTAGATAAACCTTTAACTCTTGAGCACCTAAAAACCAACATTCGTCACGTTATGGCTGAGATATCGCCCAATATGTGTCAAAAAGTGGTCGAAAATTACCTCAAAAGAATCGATGCTTGCAACAATTCGCGTGGTGGTCATTTAAATGATGTAGTATTTCACACATAATGTCAACGTCCAAACTTTATAATAAAAAGAAATATCATGATAAAAAATATTTTATATGTGTTTTATTTACATTTACTTTTGAAACCGCAAAATGTAAAACCCTTTATAAATACTTTCATATGTATGAATCCGACGATGAAGATTCAATATTGAAATTATATAAGATAATTCGAAATTATATTCATACAAGAATATGCGAAATTCAGCATATGTAATACTTTAGTTACTTTTTTATTAGAAATTAATGAATATCAAAATTTTATTAAAAATATCTAGGTAATAAGAATTAATTAAATTATCATGGAACATGATTTTTTATTAAAATTTAATTTGTTTACAATAATTAATTCTTATCAAAATGTTTAGCTATCATGTGAATTTCAATAAGAAAGCATCCCTTATTTGCCTACTACAAACAATCAACTCGATCATCTGTTCCATTTTAAGGGGGAAGACCACTTTGACGGTTTGAAAAAATCGAATTTTTTTTTTTTTTGCTTGAAATGTTCTATGAGGTGTGTATTTTAATGTAGTATACATCATTTAAACGAGGTAACGAGACGATTTTTTAAAAAATTTCCCGGGGCACTGAGCGAGTTTTTAAAACTTCAAATGCGTTTATCTCGAAACGACATTTTGTAAACTGGTGGGACATATCACGCTTGCAGTTTTCAACCGATTTTGATGAAACCTTGCAAAATTATAGAGAATTTAATTCTGCATCGAATACTGAATGGGATTTTTGATATTTTATAATTTGGATTTTTAAAGCACGATTTTGGGGCAAATTTTACAGGTAAAAAATTAACAATTTTCTTATAAATAGTCACCATTTTCGTAAAAATTAACTTTTCACAAAACGGCTTCAGTATTTCAGTGCGAAATTATATGGAGAATAACCTGCCTATCTAACTTTTGTTCCAGATTCACTTGCCAAGGGTCCAGATGTCCCACCGATGGGGAAAACCGGGCTGGAAGGGGGCTACGCAACCTGGTGCAGCGTGTACAGGGAGCCCGAGATCCAAGCAAAAAAAATTGACGTTTATTGTAAAAAAGATAACTAATAAAATCATATAAAACATTTTATCATTTCAAGTTGTTTTAATGCTGAAAAAAAATTCCGAAAATACTTTATTTTTCGACAGATCAAGGTGGTCTTCCCCCTTAATTGCTCTCATTTTCTCTCATTGTCATTTTGCGCTTGCTCAGCAGTTAGCACATCAAATTGTTCGTCTTACGTCGATTTCACTCGCATTAGTGCACACAACACACATCTACGCCTACGTATTTGTTGTTGCTTTTGCTTTCGTTTCTTGAGGAAGAGGAAGAATCAGAAACTTCCTGATTTTCGATTTGGTCTTTGATATACAAAACAAAAGCACATATGGGTAGTAGGACAGGTCAAATTTGTATATTGTATAGGGATATCTCATTACTTCTAAAGTCTCTGGTAAGAGACTGATGCAATCTTTGCATCGAAGGTTTTTCCGAAATTACCAATTCCTTTACGTTTTTATACACGCGCACATTATTAATGTTTTATTATAGCTTTTTACTTTAAAAAAAATAATACACCACTAAAACAAACAGGTACGACAGTTTCGTTTGATCGCACATACATGTATACACACATACATCATATATGGTACTTGTACAATTCTATTATCAATCAAAATAGATCATTAACCTTAGAACCGTGACATGGCTATACAACTTAATCTCGTGACTTGGGCACTCAGTGCCCAGGCATGTATTTTGTATGGGAATTTAAGCTTTTTAAGGATTTTTTTTTTTATAAAAAAGTGAATATTTCGTCTATTTATATTTAATGAAACATGTATTTATTGTTAGAAACAAAGTTTTTTACTAGCTCAAATGAGTGAAATTCTCCGCTGTCTTTTTGATTCGTTTTGATTTGGCGTTGGCGTTGTTGGAGTATTGTCCGCGTCCTTATATTTTGTGAAATAGCACATTTCGCATGTCCTTATATAGTGTTTGGTGCATGTCGGAGTAAAGCAATGGTCACAAACTGCTGTTGTTTTGTTCCTTCCCCGTGGACATATTCTTCGAAACGTGGATCTGGAATCGGCCGAGCATTATCTTCTCCGAAGTCAGACTGGTCACTGGGTATCGGTTCGTGGTCACCACCAAATGTAGGTTCTTTTCCACCATCGTCATCATCGCTTTCGTGAGTATTGAAATAATTTGCAATATTTTCCTCTTCTTCAAAATATATAAAGAAATATTATCACGCATAGCGTACTTACCATAAAAACTTTCTTATTATAAATAAAAGTACAATATATCTGCTTACCAAAAAAAAAATTAAATTTGACTTCTTGAACCCCCGGAATTCAACATCAAAAACGAATATGGGCACGAATATGAGTGTCCAACTCACGGTTCTAAGGTTAAGGCGACTCAAGTGGTTTTGTGGTTTATTACATCTTAATAAATACATATATAATCGTTATTATACCAAATGAATCAATGCGTACATAATTGTGCGTAACTATAATTAAATACTGAAATAAATTCCTTACGATTAAATTCCCCTTACTTTGAACGTGTAATCACACTTTAACTCGAGTTGGATCGAATTTATACAGTATTTACGACGATCAACAAAATTATTATCATTATCATTACTCAACACAAATATCATTATTATTCCATGGCATATTGATAATTCACATTTTTCACAGTAAGCATTAATCCATTCTGCGTACACATGTTATTGAATTTATTCATTCAAATTCAGTTAATATTCAACGGTAAAATACTTATGTAAGTATTTTCCCACAAAATGTGAAATTGCGAAATAACCACTTTTATTGTATAAACAATAATCATTCAATAAAATTCGCTTTCTATGTTTAACCACAAAGAAGTAATTCTGTATGGTTATTCGGTCTTCCTGTTGGAGGTTCGGCCATCAGATTCCGTTTGGAGTATATCTGACACGGAACACAGTGGTGTCTAGTTGCAACCTACTACGAGAAGTTTATTTGGAGTTCCATTTCTATACGCTATAATACGTACCCGATACTATATACGGTTAACTTACATAATGATTACTAAAGATTACGTCATTCAGAAGAATCGAGCATCTGATACACGATCAGCAAGACGATTCTAGTTCCCTTTCACCTATTTTTTTTCCTGCTATTGTAAATATACGAATTACGTGAAGTTAACAGTTTCGCACGGCCTCTCGCGTTATATTGTAACTCTCTTAGAGCATTTTTCCGATTGCTTCTACATTCTATTTGGAGCTGTAATTCTACGGACAGCGGCAGCGGACACTGAACGTTTTTACGCTGCCGCTGAGGAAATAGAGGAAACCGATAAGTACTTCCAACTTACAGATAGAGATATAGCACATATGCGCTCGAAGTCCATAAGATGGAATTCTAGGCAGTATGGATTTATCTGCATAACTATCCATCAAATCGCAGGAAGTTGAAGCCAGTAAGATAGGTCAACTTAAAGCAAAGTTGTAAGATTGTATAATCTGTTACGTTCGTTGCCTGGCAAATATTACCGCTCATCTTCACGATTTGACTGTGATCATGCCATCTCTCGTTGTTGCGGATGCGCAAACATTAGTGAGTTCCTCTCACTAATGTTTGCAGTTTAATTCTATTCAACTCATACCATGCGATACAGCATGCTTCCATGGAGACTATGTGTCATGGCCCATTTTTGGGGATATGTTTACGGCATTAGAACGGATCAATCCACTTTTATCGCCCGTGGAGAAATTTTACCACCTGCTCCAAAAGACTCGAAGAGAAGCACATGATATCATCAAGTCCACTCCGTTGACTAATGATGGATTCACCATTGCGTGGTATAATTTAGAAGATAGATACGAGAACAAACGAATTCTCGTCAACATTCAATTAAAATCTCTCTTCAATCTGTAATCAGTCGTGCTAGAAACGTGTACTAACATAAAACGCTTACAGCGAAAAATAAACGACTACATAACGAACTTGCAGTTGTTAAATATCGACACAAGTCAATGGGATGCTATCTTCGTGTATCTGTGCTCTTCCCTATATTTGTGGAAGCAAACGATTAAAGACAAACGGGAAATTCCGAATTGGAACGGGGAACACCAAGCGAAATTGCCCAATGTGTCAGAAGATAAACCCTCTACCTACGTGCCTAGATTTCCTCAAGCTATCTGTTTATGAATGCTACAACGTCGTGAAGAAGAACAAACACTGTATGAATTGCTTCGCAAATTCTCACGACTCCAGTTCCTACAAAAGTCAATATTCGTGCTTCGTAAGCAGAAAAAGGCACCATACCCTATTACATAGAGTGGTAAATGATCCAAGCCCTGGACCAGAGCAAGTTCCTACAACATCGACTGCAGCTCCTGAATTATCTCGCCAGGTATTTACCTCTCACCCAGTTGTCACTAAAAATCATCCGTCGAGAAGTGAGACAGTGCTACTCGGAATGGCACAGGTACATATACTCGTACGTCATAACAACACCACCTTCAAAGCTCGTGTTTTAATAGATTCAGGTGCTGAAACGACATTTATATCCGAACGATTACAAAATAGATTGAGCCTCCCTGTTTGCGACGTTCGTACGGAAGTCATTGTCCTGAACGAAGTAATCATTAGCTCCCCGATAGTCCCACTTTTCTTGAAGGTGGATATTTGCGTATTAAAACGGCTTACTGGCAACCTGCAGTTATGCCCGATAAACATGAATTTACATAAGGAGATCTCTGGTCTACGACTAGCAGATAAAAATTTCCATCAAAGTACAGCTGTGGATCTAATATTGGGAGGTGATGTCTACCCATCCATCATATTAGAAGGAATTCACTATAGCCCAAAATACGGTCTTTGGATGGGTAATTACCGATCAACTCCAGACATCACAATGCCGTAGAACGATTTGACCGTTCTACTTCGTGTTCGTCTTCTGCTACCAGAAGAAATTACTCTGATAACCTGGATACTGCTGGTGTACAAATGTGTTCACGAAACTTCACTGTTGCAGAAATATGCTGCCCGTTGTGCAGAGGCATTCACTCGCTCCGACAGTGCGAACAATTCTCTTCGCAGAAAGTGGAAGAGAAAATGTCCATTGTAACCAAATACAATATTTGCGTCAACTGCTTGGCAACTACGCATACTCTTGCAAAGTGCCAAAGCTATTTCTCTTGCCGTTTTTGTGGAAAACGGCATCATTCCATGCTGCACCGGATGAGGCACAACCGGAAAATGAGATTCAATTCTCACAACTCCCTATTTAAAGTACGATCTTACAGGTCTTGTGTAGCAAAGTGGCAACGTCAGTTGAGTATATCAACTTATTACCACTGGAACTCTCATGGATTGTGTTAAAACAGCAGGTGTAATGAATTTTGAGGCTAATCTCATCCACAACCTCACAAATTTAGTGCGCCATCTACTCACGTCTCAACTCGATGCTCTTCGGTTTGTTAACTATGTTGACTTACCATTACACTACATGCTATCATGAAACTCAAAGTCTTACATTCTAGCTAAGTCTAGAAAGATGTCGTATAAATTTTATTGTCATCATTTACATCGAAAATAAAAATCTCGATTATATAAAAAAAAATCGATAAATAACATACGAAAAAAAAAGTGCATCGCACTACATCATACGTAAAAAAAATTTATACTTCCAAGATATATTTGTCGTATTTCTCTAAATTTTCCCGATACAAAGATTGACCTATATACTATACTTCACATTCTATGGCAATGTTCGGGGTTGAATGTTATTCATGACATACACATCTTCATTGGTTTTCTGATGACTGTGTCCATCAATGGCAATCCTGTTAATCTCTCACCCTTTGTTGTTTGTGTTTTACGAGACAAAAGTATGTATGTAAAACGATAATAATAATAATAATACTGTATGTGAGAAAATGCTATTTCTGAATAAAGCATAGCTTAGAGTATCGCTTTATTCCTGCCGAAACTTGCATTTTTGTCACCCATGGGTGCCCCAATGGGAAGGCAAATTGAAACCGTATGTTCGCCAGACCTTGTACGGAGTTTGCTATTATGCTTGACTCTACCCGTCAAGCAAGTTCGCAGGCATAGCTGTTCAACCGCTTTTTTAGGGGGTTATTTTAGGTCATTTAAGAGTCGGTCCATGACACAGACTATCAAGACTACGCCTTAAAAGTCTGTAGCTTGAGCGGACTCTGCCTTTGGAGTTTTCCTTCTCCCCCGCACGACTATTCGGCAACCCAAATCCAGCAGAGACATGACGGTACTAAAAATGATCTATTGGTCAGAAATACTAGCCGCACTTCCGCTAAGGGCGGACCAATTTCTAGGGTCTAGGCAGATGACCTGCTTACTTCCCGATACGCTATAAAAGCCATTCGGACTGCTAGCAAGCCCTTATCGACTGACCAGGAATCGTAGTAAACTATTTTCAACCTGTGCGTCGTAGGTAGTACTTAGTTTACGTGCTGAACTATGGCACAGTCTTTCATATGCCATGTTCCAGCTCATATTAAGCCCCTATACCACAACAAGGTGACTACCTGAGAAGGGATATACATATATAGTTACTTGTAATTCGATGATTATGGTGCCCATTATCACGATGTTCTTCTTGTTGGTTGTTGTCTGCTGTACTGGTGTTGATGCTGGTGTCTAGTGCATCCAGGGGTTTGATTCAAATGAAAATTCTTTTTTTTATGGAATGGTATGAACAATAGCTTGCAAAGTGGGTTTTGTGTGTACGGCACTACTAAGCAATATTGTCGATGTGAAACTCTGTACTCCTGGTGTTCAATGATTAGAGCAACAATGAATATGTAATTTTGGTTCTGTTGTTTGTCATTTTCTTCTGATGTGGACCAAAATCCATTGTCACTGATAAATACAGTAGCTGAAATATTTTAATCGGTCGTGGTTGCATAGCTATTACTGTCGATGTCTCTTTGCTACGTCGTGCTGGCTAGGTATGCCAAAGATATTGGTTGTAAATTCTATTGTTTTGTAAGTTTGATATGTGTACTCGGTGTACTGGGCCTGCTTTGCTTTCTGCTCTGGGTTTGTAGGGAAATTACCAGATTCTTTTTCAATAATAGATCATTTACATCTACTATATATATTATAACTACTATATCTACTATATCACTTATTTAATTAATTTTTTTTATTAATATATTAATATATTTTTATATACCATATAAAAAAAATTTTTTTTGCAATATTCATTTATAATCTATAATTAATTTTTTAAAATGTATTAAAAATGCATTGTTGTTTGGTACAAAAATATAGTGACAACATTGCATTTTCTCTTCATAGTTGCAATGACCAACTTTTCCTACTTATAAGTGGTACGATTTTCAATATTATCTGTTGAAATTGGAACGTATTTCGTTACATATATTTCATCTACTTTTGTTTTTTTTTGTATTCAACCTAGCTAACCTATTTCTTATTTATGAAATTCCGTCATATAAATCCTAACGTGTTCTTACTATACTGTATTTACTGTATATTTCTAACCCTCTAGTTGTAATTTTCCTTAAGATACTATATTATATTTGGATGCATCCTCTATACTTATCCCGCCCAGTGCACATGAGTATACACACACCGAATTACAATTCAACATATTATAAAACGCCATTTGATTCATGATGTATTATTATTTTTTCTTGCATCTAGAAATTGTTTATTTTAATAAATATTATTTTATGTTGGAATTATATTAATTATCATGTTTAGGAATTTTATACTTTCATGCCCAAAACCAAAATTTTAGCATCATGTTGTGCATTTGCTTGTGTGTTGCGCATTTTGTCTGTAATTTGATTCTTGTATATCTATATACTTTATTATTTTGGGTGTCGTTCTCACGTTATTGTACAGGTGATGTATTGTTAGGCATTTTGTATAATATGGTCAAAGTGCTATTAATTTTACTATTATTATTATTATTATTTTATTTATTTATTATTTTTTTTAACGGAATTTTTTTTTTTTTTGTAGTAAATATTATGTATTTTGTATAGTCTGAAAATTTGATTCTCGTGTATCTTTGTTTTGTACATTTCGTTCTAATACTTTTATGCATACTCGGTATTATGTTATTGTAGGGTGTTTTTGGTAGAGGTTTGGATCATCGAATTTAATATTAATCTAATTTTGGTGGAGAGGTTTTATTAAATTATTGTGGTACATTTTCCATTATCGTCCGATTTGTATAGTCGTTGCTACTGGACTGTTTATGTTACTATTTCGTAAGGTCCAGTCCAAATGGGACTAAATTTGTTTTTCCTCGTTTGATTTTTAATAAAACTTTTTCTCTTACTCTAAAACTTATCGGGTGTACGTTCTTGTCGTACTGTCTCTTGGTGTTTTCCTTTGCTTTTTCCTGATTCTCCTTAATTAGTTCGAGGGACCTCTGTATTTGATATTTTAATTACTTATTTTGGTCTTCTGCGTGGTACAATGGTCTTCTTTTGGTTTTTAGATTTGTTGGCATGTCTCTGTTAAAGCCGTATAGTATGCTGAAAGATGTTCGTTTGGTGGTAGTATGTATTGTATTGTTGTGAACATACATTGCTGACGCCAACCACTGATCCCAATTTGAACAATCTTCTTTAACGAAACTCCTAAAATATTCCGCTAAGGGTATATGACTTCTTCCTAGAGAACCTTTTGCTTTTGGGCCTTATATGTGATTTTTTAATACCTAGCATCTTGCATGTATTTGAGAACAATTTTGATGTAAAATTTGTACCATTATGTGACTAAAATTTTTGGTATGTTGTATGTTGGTATTCCAACCATGTCTATATAAGCCTTTTGAAGTAGTCTTAAAGGCGTGTCGGTCAATATCATTGGCATTTTGATAAGCCTTGAACTTTTGTTGATTTGGCATTTTTTTCAATTTTTTACATAATCACTTCCATCTATATTGTCTTCTAATTCTGAAATAAGTTTTCAGTGCATCATGATGTCCACCTAATGGTGAATCGTGGAAATTGCGTAATATCGTCATTATGTCCTTTTCATTGGTGAGTAGCCCAGCATTTTCGTTTTCTGTATTTTCTGCTTCCGTAACCAGGTCCTGTTCGTCGTCGGAATTTCCTCCAGGTTCTTTTGTATTTTTGTCTTCAACCTGGTTTCTACCCAAAGAACGAGTCTTAACCATAGCTATTTCAGGTCCTGGTTGTGGTACTCTGCTGAGTGCGTCTGCATTTAAATTTCTTTTACCTGATTTATAAATTATCTGAAAATCAAATTCGGATAATTTGTGCCTGAAACGTGCTAAACGTTATGTCTGATCCTTTAGGTTTGCAATTCCTCGTAGTGGCTGATGGTCGGTGTCGATCTTGAACGGTCTACCGAGTAGATAAGCTCGATAATTCTTCACAGCCCACACGATGTCCAGGAATTCCATTCCGATGGTGGAGTACCATTTTTCGGTATCACTGAGCGCCCTGGTCTCAAAGGCTATTGGTCTATTTTTTCCAATTTCACCTTGCGATAGAATTGCACCTACAGCCTCGTTACTGGCATCTGTTGTTAACACAAAAGGTTTTGAAAAATCTGGGTAGGCTAAAATTGGCGGAGAGCTAATTGATTGCTTCAAATCTTCAAAAGCTTTCTGAGATTTTTTCTGTCCATTGAAATTTCGCGTCTTTTCTGAGTATTTTGGTGTTTGGCAGTGCCATACTAGCCATATTCTCAACAAATTTTCGGTAATAATGTACTAAACCTAAAAATACCTGAAAATCTTTCTTATTTTTTGGCACAGGAATATTTTTAACACATTCCACCTTACCAGGGTCTGGTAACGCTCCTTCCTGAGTGCATTTATGGCCTAGCTAAATTATCTCTTTTCGTAGAAACTGTCACTTTTCTGTATTTCACTTCAAGTTATGTTTGCGTAAAAGTATAAATACTCTTCGTAAACACAACTCATGTTGTGCCAAGTTCCGACCATACACGACGATGTCATCCAAGTAGACAAAACAATCTATACCTTGAAGTCCTGTTAGTACATGGTTCATTAGTCTTTGGAAGGTGGCAGGGGATCCTGTCAAGTCGAAAGGCATTTTATTAAATTTATAGTGCCTAACACCTGCACTAAAAGTTGTTTTTTCTCTGTCTGATTCTTGCAATAATACTTGATGATACCCACTTGCCAAATCATTTGTAGTGAAATATCTACAATGACCTAACTGGTCTAATATTTCATCGATGCGGGAATGGGAAAAACTTGTTTAATAGTGGCGTCATTTAATTTCTTGAAATCTACTACTAGCCTCCATTTTCTTTTACCATCTTATCCCGCTTACTTTGGCACAAAAATTATGGGGGAATTCCAGGGCGATGAGCTAGGAATAATTATGTCGTCTTCCAACATTTTGTTTACTTGCTTATTGATTTCTTCCTTATGCGCTTCTGGTAGCCTGTACTGTCTTTGTTTGAATGGCGCCTGGTCTGTTTTAATTGGTATTGTGTGTTTTATACCTGTGGTGTGAGACAATTTATCGCCTTCCAAGAAAAATTAATCGTGAAATGACTTAAGTGTACGGTCTATGGATCTCTTTTCCTCAATGTTTAAGTTTTCATCTAGCGTAATTATGGCTATCAGTTTCCTTAATGTTATATATTTTATGACCTATGTCGTATTCTACGTGCTCAGAATGATTAAATTTAATTAAATTAATTTTAAGCTTATTATATACAATATATGAATCTATATTCGTATTGGGACATAAACTGTATTGTCCGATTATCCACTGCCCAATGTCTCACCTAAATTTATTCCAGGAGATACTTCCTGTTTCTGTACTATAATTGTTTCGAAATTTGTATTCACTTTAATGGGGATGTGTAGTATTCTATTACCTTTATTCAGCGGTTTGAGAGGTAATGTCATCAAATGCTGTCTTCGCTCATCGAAGAAAATCAGCTTCTTTTTCATGGTATTGATAACCGATCAGTTCCATAAATTGTCTCTACCTAGGATAACATCAGCAGGTATCCCTCTCTCTTCAGAGATTATGTGTAGTTCTAAAATCAAATCTTAAAAATTGCTTCTTGCTAACAGATTCATCAATTACTGCTGACTTTATTAAACCGGTATCTGCCCCAAAGTCTACAAGTAAAATGAGTTTTCCATTTTTTGTTCCTCGCACACCAAACTCGATCGCAGCATATGGCTCACAATGTTATCAGGTGTCATCCTTTCATTTTTTATCTTCTCTATGGTCATTCTCTGCGTCTCAAATCTTAGGCAGAAGAAAAAGATATGCTGAGCGTTTTCGCCAACAGTGTTGCAGAATGAACATTCTGTCGCGTCATCATGACCGAATCTGTGGAGGTACTCTCTGAAACAACCATGGCCCGTCAAAAACTGCGTAAGGTAGTAGTCTGTCTCTCCGTGTCCTCTTTCGACCCAAGCTTGCAAGTTTCTGATGAGCCTGTGGGTCCACCTCCCTTTTCCTGCGGCGTCCCATTGACTTTGCCATTCGTCTAGGCTCGTCTGTCTCTCCTCTTTCCGTTCGGTTGCCGTTAACCGCCTATTCAGGCTTTTGGTTCTGTTATATACTCTGCCCAACTCCGAGGCCATTATGTCCGGCGGCATAATGCCAGATATAATACCGGCACCTTCTTGTGACACTGTCCTAAATGCACATGCAACTCTAATAGCGCTTAACCTGAAAACTATCTTCGCCTTCTTTGAGTATGTTTTTTGCCGCAGAGCTGCCCACCATATAGGCGCCGCATACATCAGTATTGATTCACTAACTTTAGCCAGGAGCGCTCTCCTACTCTGGCTGGGGCCACCAATGTTGGCCATGATTCTCGTCAGAGCCGCTGTCATTGTTGCCGCCTTACCGCAGGCTTTTTCGATATGCGCCTTGAAGTTGAGCTTCGTATCAATCATTACACCTAGATATCTCAACGAAGGTTGCGTTGTAATGTTGTAGCCGTCAATGTTTAGGGTGATTTTTTCGAGTTTTTTCCTGCTCGTGATAAGTACAGCCTCTGTTTTCTGTACCGCAAGCTGGAGCTTTGTCGTCGTGAGCCAATCATTAATTTTCGAAGCTGTCTCTCTGCAGATGCTCTGAACTTGGGAGAGCTCTTTCGCAACGATCGTCACGGCAATGTCGTCCGCGTAGCCAATTATCTGGGCTTCTTTTGGCAATGGAAGGTTTAACACCCCATCGTACAGCACGTTCCACAGTAGCGGGCCAAGTACAGATCCCTGCGGCACTCCACCCGTCACCACGTAGCTTTTGGGCCCTTCGTCCGTGTCTTACAACAGTAGTCTGTCAGACAGATAACTATTTATTGTTCGCATTAGGTACGCTGGCGTTTCCTTTGCCTCCAATGCCCTCTTAATAAGATGCCAGTTTGCCGAGTTGAAGGCATTTTGTACGTCTAGTGTCACTACTGCACAATATTTTTTATCGCCATGCATCCATCTAGTGCCTTCTATGGCCTTGCCAGTAATGTCCGTCAATTTTCTAATTGCGTCTATGGTCGACCGATGTCTCCTGAAACCAAATTGGTTCTCGGACAGACCAGGTGGTTTCCTTTCTAGATGTTGTTCCAGACGCGTGCATATCAACCGCTCCAATATTTTGGCCATTGTATCAATCATGCAAAGTGGACGATACGCATTTGGCTCACCCGCCGGTTTATTCGGCTTCTGAAGGAGGACCAGGCGCTGTTTTTTCCATACTTTCGGGAAAACACCCTCGTTCAAACATCTCGTAAAAAGCTCGGCAAAAGGCTTCGTGTTATGATTAATGGCGATCTTCAGCGCCTTATTCGGGATGCCATCAAGTCCAGGCGCCTTTGCGTTACCGAATCTCTCCGCCGCTAAGATAATCTCCGACTCGTCGATTTTCACTGCCTCTTCTATTGGGGGGGTATCACCATATACGGTTGCAAGTCTTGCGCCGGAAAAAGCGTTTTTACTACCTTTGCTAGGAGGATAGAGCAGGTTGGTGCTTTACCTCTACCACCTCTGACCTTGGACATCACTATCTTATACGCGTCGCCCCACGGGTTCTCGTCCACCCTTTCACAGAGTTCTTTGAAGCATGAGGACTTGCTGCTTTTGATCGCCTTTTTAAACTCCTTGCGTTTCTTTTTGAAGCATTCACGTAGTATTATATGCTCTGGCGTACCTTGGCTTCTTTTGGAGAGACGTCTTGCTCTATGACATTCACTTCTTAATGTATTAATCTCCTGAATCCACCAGTACGTGGGCTTTCTAAACATATTCTGTCTTTTTCTGCACATGGCGGCGTCGCATGCTTTACTTACGTACTTTGACAGCATGTCAGCCTGTCGGTCCACGTCGTTTGAACAGTCTGGGTTCACGTCTAGAATGAGTTTGAAAATTTCTTCATCGAGCGTTTCCACTTTCCACCCTCTAGTTTGTGTTTTTTGTAGGCCCCCTCGAATCTGCTTATGATTGCCGACTTCCATCACAATAGCAAGGTGGTCGCTATGTGTGTAAAAGTCGCACACCTGCCAGCTTGTCGATCGAACGAGCGCGCGGCTGGCGAACGTAATGTCAATAATTGATCCGCGACCATTCTTCTCGAAGGTATTCCTACCGCCAGTATTGAGAAATACAGCGTCTAGCAAGGAGAACGCCTTGAGCAGGGCATCACCCCGCCTATTTGTATAACTGCTGCCCCATTCCTCGGCCCATGCATTGAAGTCACCTGCTATTACGTTTGGCGTAGTAGTTCTGGCGTCTCGCACTAGTTCGTCTAGAATCCTTTCATAGTCGACTTGCGTCACACTCGGCGGGACATAGCAGCTGTAAAAATTGATTCCACAGATCTTCGCCCGCGTGTAGTAGGATTTCCCAAGGAGCGGCTTGTCTTGGATGGAGTTGTTTCCACAGGCCCATATGGCAGCTTTGTTTACCTGATCAGAGATCCAGGTTCCTGCGCTTAAGTTTTTGTACTGCTCGCAAACTATAGCCACTTCTATCTTCTGCTCGTATACTGTCTGCCTGAGCAACTCCTGTGTTGCTTCACAATGGTTTAAGTTGATCTGTACAACTCTCATTATATCCTTTTGCACGCTGCTTGATATAGGGGACACTTCCTACTGCCGATTTGGTGACCCGCATCCTTCCCGTTGATTTTGCATGCTCCACAGAATGGCTTTTTATCGCATGTCTTTGCGAAGTGACCCTTTTCCCCACATTTGATGCAACTTTGGCTCCTATCTTCTGTGCTGCTGCACGCCCTCGCCACGTGCCCATATTCTAGGCACCTGAAACACTTCTTTAGGTTCGGTTTTTCCCTTATTCGGCACACCACCCATCCAATTTTGATCTTACGAGCATCAAGAAGTTGTCTTGCGTTCAACGCCGGAAGGCTTACCACCGCAGTCTGCGTACCTGCATATGCCTCCCTGATGTTTTTGATCGCTCTTTCGTCAAAGAAACTTAACTTCTTTATTCGCGATCGTATCGCCTCGACAATATCCTCCTTGGTGGTAATTTCATCTAGATCTCGGATCTCCAACGATACCTCATGCGCCCGAATCTGCGCTTGATCACCGAGCACCTTATTTATTTCCTTTTCATAAACTCCCATGTTTGTCATCTGAGCCTCCTTCAGTTCAAGCAAAATTTCGCCTTTCGCCGTCTTCCTGATCCGTGCAACGTTCTCACCGAGTTCATGTAGAGCATCATTCTTTTTCACAGCTTTAAGTATGTCACTGTATGACATATTTCCAGCACGTGCAATGATTATCGCGTCTGGTTTCGGAGGCGGTGTATAGGTCGCCTTCTTCTTAGGGTTCTGCGTTTTGCGTTTGACCTGCGCCCAGTTCTCTGTTTTCTTTTTATCTTTGGCAGGACTATTATTGCCTCCATCGCTCTTGCTCGTGTTATCCGTCGGCTTTTGCACTTCCTCGTGAGTGGCTCTGTTCCTCTTGGGTGGTGTTTTCCGTGTCAGCTGCTCGTCCTCGCGGGGCCTCTTCGGCGTTGATCCTATAGATGTTAGCCTGAGGGGAACATTTCGTCTATTTTCTTTGCTTTTATTATACTCTTCTCGGGCACGTTCGTGAAGACGCGTGACTGAACTGAGCAGATCCCTGATTTGGTTGTTGATTGATCGTTGCGGTAGTCGCATGGCTTCAGTCAACTTCCTGATTGCCTCACCTAATTCTGACATGATATCGGCACTCGATTGCGTCGTTCTAGCCATAGGCGTGCTATCTTGCATCGCAGGTGGCGAAGACTTTGCTCTTACTGGCTTTTCCGCAGTTTTCGGCGACCGCACGCTTAAAAGGGTCAACTTCGACAGTTTTGCCATCTTCACTCGGTATCGGTGTCTTCTTGGGCGGCTCAGCTCCAGGTATCTTGCTACCACCATCGCAAGGACTTTGAGTACCACTGCTCATGGTGATGCCATCTATATTGCTGCTATTGTTTTTGTTGTTTCTCAATTTGTTCTCCATTTACTTTCTGTACCAGCGCATCGTGTGTAGGGGGGCGGGCCGAAATAGACAGGGGCTGGTTACTGATACCCACCGCGGCTAACACCTCGGCAGAGCAAGCTCACATCACCCTCATCCTCCCAACAGCAGAGAAAGCTGTTGAGGTTCTGAAGGACTCCCAGTGCGCCGCGGAGTATACCGGTCGATTTAACAGCCGCACCTAACATGGTGTACAGACGCTGACCAGGAAGCCGTCCATTATGGAAACCGTCGCGCCTGGGTTTTTTTATAACTCATCATGCCCATGCATGATGAGGGGGACACATAATTCAAAGAGGCGGTGTCGGCTCGCCACTGTCACAGGAATTTCATAGGACTCGCTGGCTTTTATACCGCCTCCTCCATTCCTGCCGCTCATCGTCGGGGATTGCTTATTCGTTTAAACTTATCTCGCAATTAACCTGCTACTACAGGCCGTCCGGCTATCCGCGACCTGCCGACCCCCCCGGTAGCTTAGAGCCCAGCTATAGTACCCGATCCCGTAGGATCAGACCGTCCGGGATCGGACACATAAACACATACATACATACACACCACTTGTGTGTATGTATGTATGTGTTTATGTACACGATCGATGCACTCCCCATGTGTGTATATACTACGTGAGAAAGAAACTTTTTAATATTCACACACATGAGTAGTCCGCGTGATTTTAGTTATCATGTATGTTTACACAGTTATGCTTACGTAAGTGCAGAACTACGAATTGTGTGGGAAAGTGCTTTGTCAGCATTTTCATACCCAACTGCAACTCAGTTGGCGCAATGTTCTGACATTCCACAATTATAAGTGTTATTACTATAGATTATGTATATCACAACTTCGAGCAATGTTGGTATGTGAATGGGCAAATATGTAGTTCCCAATTTCGGGAAATATGTCGCGAAATATGCACATATGAAATGTGCATATGTGCATAATAAAGATCGAACTTCAGATGCATATAAGCGTGGCCGTATCAAAACTTGGGAGTTTTAGAAAAACTACTGTCTCAATATATTCACTGTATAGACAAATGAACAATTTTGTAGAATAGAAGCGAATAAAATTGATATTGAAAAAAATACTACAAAATTTAAATAATTTTTGATTTTTTATATTTATATATTATATATTTCTTCCTTATGCGCTTCTGGTAGCCTATACTGTCTTTGGTTAATTGGCGACTGGTATGTGTTTAATGGTATTGTGTGTTTTATACATGTGGTGTAAAACAGTTTGTTGCCTCCAAGAAAAATAAATCGTGGAATGACTTAAATATGCCTTCTATGAATCTCTTTTCCTTAATGTTTAGTTTCGGTCTAGTTTAATTGTTTCTAATATCTTGGTAACCCTTTTGTGATTATCAGTTTGCGTAATGTTATTTATTTTAGGAGCTTTGTCGTATTCTACGTGCTCAGAATGATGATTATTAATTATATTTATTTTGAGCTGTCTCACCTAAATATATTCCATGAGATACTTCCTGTTTCTCTACTATAATTGTTTCGAAATTTGTATTTACTTTAATGGGTACTACCTTCATAGTTCTCCCAGTTACTACAACCCTACTAGTGTAGTATTCAATTAACCTCATTCAACGGTTTGAGAGGGAAAGTCATGTCTCCACCAAGGATACCATCATCAGGTATCCCTATCTCTTCAGAGATTAAGTGGTTCTAAAATCAAATTTTTAGTCCTCTCGTGTTGGATTGCTATTGACCCTAATGTGGTGCATTCCTCCGAATGCACCACTAAGATTTTTCCTTCAATGTCGCTTCTTGCTAACAGATTCATCAATTACTGATGACCATATTTAACTGGTATCTGCACCAGAGTCTACAAGTAAATTTAGTTTCCCTTTTTTGGTCCCTCACACGGAAATTCAATGAACACATCATCTACATCACAGGCTCCCAAACAGTAGCCATGTTTCTTATTATTGGATGGGAAAGATTGTTCAACAATCCCCCTGGACGCTTGAATACAGACTTCCGCCATCTTGCTATATAACGTGGAGAGTGCGTCAACAATCCCTAACGACGCATGACTGACACCTTCCATTTCAGCTGACCAACCTTTAGCAAAATTGTTGGGCTTTGTGTTTATAACAGTCGATGATCCTTTGTCCCGGCTTCCGATAGAAAAACATATTTTTTCTCTTAATACAGTCGTATCTGGTGTGCCCCTTTTTGTCGCAGAAGGAGCAGATAGGAATTTTTCTTTAGTCTTTAAAGACACTGACGACTTCTCTGAAGTTATTATGTCTTGTTGTGGTTCGATTTTTCTACTTTTTAACACTGGATGATCTTCCTCTAATGTCTCTGAACTAGCAGTGGGGGGTGATGAAATCGCGTAATCGGTCAAGATGTTACTTTCGTTTGGTTCAATATCACATGCAACTTCAAACGGAGCCTGATCTAAAATATTAAAATATTACACCCTGCAAATTATAAGAGAAAATTATAATCAACAATCATTGTTTGTTATGGCATATGTATTTATATATGTATTTAAAAATATACCTTCGTGGCTTAATAAAAGGTTTCAGGAAGCACATGGATTCAAAGAATGGCCACGGCTCAATTTTAGGCGCTCCACTGCCAGAAGGAGCATCCATACGACGCATCTCCTTTGAAAATCTGTCGCGAAGATATGTGCATCGCCTCACGCATTCTTCTTCTGGAAAGTAAAATGTTTAGCAAATTTATAGCTATTACGTTATTAGTGAAACACCCACCTTTAATTCCAGGGGTTTTGGATATATCCTTCCAAGCAGCTATCTTCAATTCCGGCAGCCTATAACTTGATTTTTGCTTGTTAAACAAGACCTCGTGCTGACGCACAAGTTCAATCAGCTTCTCATCCATTTAAAACTGCAAATACTTTCATATTTTTATGTACGTATATATATATATTATATATATATATATATATATATATCTATATATATATATATATATATATATATATATATATATATATATATATATATATATATATATATATATATATATATATATATATATATATATATATATATATATATATATATATATATATATGTGGCACTAAAAGCCCCGAAGGGCTCATTGGCCGAGCTTCTCTTCCATTGGTGTTGTGCGTGTTAAATTTGGACAGTAGTAGAAGGGACCTACTTATTTTAGCCTACTTATTTCCTTTTTAATTGTAAATAAATAATGTTAAGAATAATATCACATTTTTATTTAATAAAATTAATAATTTTTTTTTCTACATACCGCTTTCTTTTTGCTTCACTTTAATTCAATTTTCAGTTTTTTCCATTTTGACTATAAATTTTTCCTGCCAAAGTGAAGTAACGTATCGTAGAAATCTATTATCTACAGATATGTACATCACATCACGTTACTTAACGTTCATTATAACTGACTCCATTAGTTTTGTGTACAATAGAAAATTAATTCACATTTCATTACTTCACGTTACTTCTATTATAACCAGAGCTTAAAGAAGGGCTAGAAAAAAGCCAAAAACTAAACAAAAATACTAAACTAGCAACACTGATAATAACAAATAATGCGCATATTATACAAAAGCACACGGCCGACAGAATATTAAGGTAGCGGTTATATTTTACCTCTAATCGGTTCTCAGTGAATTTGACAGAATGTGCCGTCACAGTATTTCCAAGATTTGAATTATTTATTCATTATTCCGCATGGTTTATATAATTAATAATTATTTTATATATTAAATTAACAAAATAAGACAATCCGAGAGAGGAATTTTGATGCTCTCATTTTAAAATAAGTGTATAGAAGAAAATCAAAGACAGCTTTGTGAAATCTATCAAAATGAAAAATTCGAAAATATTTATTCGAAAATATTTTATTATAATAACCCTCTGGTTGTATATAACGGTCAAACATCTCACATGCATTTGTTTATTATTTCTTTTCGATTATTACTAATTTTATTTTAATTACATCAACTTGCAAATATTTTTTTAAATGTTACAATCCTTAAAATAATCAAAAATTTAGTTAAAACCCATTATTTTTCTTTAAAGAATTAAAAAAAAGAGCTCATTTCGTACTTAACTAGAGTTTTAATAATTTTGACATGTTTTGACACTACCTAAACATTTAGCATATACTGTAAATGACATGAGAACAAATTTTATGATTGCCTTGCTTGGTTAATTATACTATACATTATTCTTTTAAATTTGTTTGGCATTTTGTCATCTTCTCTCGCATCTGAAATATTGTGACGTCACATCTAGAAAAAGCTTCTCTGATGGTCGCAATTTTCTTTTCTATTATTGTTGGTAAGAGCACAAATACAAAAACATCAGTTGCTACCAGACATGATTGCTGTTTGATTATGCGGCGCATGATAGTGTTTTTGCTTTGTTTTGTCCGCATTTAGACACAAAAACATTTGCACGAAAAACATTTTCAATTAACTTTTGATATTTCGTTCGCGGTTACACGGGCAAAAATATTTCTCGGCGACTCCTTTGTATGTTTGATCTAATCTTTGACATTACGAACTGTGTCTGGACTGTAAACATTTTTTTAGAGATAGATGAATTTGTGGTAAAATCTAACATTTAGTGGTCGATATTAATAAAGTAAAGGATGATGATATAATGTGTAATGTGTAATGTTTCATATTTATTACTAATGTATAAATAAAAATATTAATTTCACGTTTCATTGTTACACATGTTAAAACATTTAAAAAATCGCTTATTAAAATTAAATCACAAATGTATGTACTCACATTAAAAGATAAACTTTTGAGAACAAATTTATGTACCTACTGAGTGTTGAAGTATATGTTACAACCAGCCGGAGTTGTTTATAAATTGAAGGATATGGGAGATATCTATTTTAGATACCTGTCTTAGGTTATCAAAGAAAGGGCCACCTAAGGATGTTAATCGTTTTCTGGCTAAGGTCGGGCATTTGCACAATAAATGCTCTACCGTCTCCTTAGCGGTTATATCGTTACAGCTTCTGTGTACCAATGACACAGTGGCCTGTGCATACTGCTATTAGTTTGTGTATGACGGACCTAAGGCTACTTAAAAGGCTTCTTGACCTCTTCTCATTGTAGTCTGACTTTTGAAATTGCTCAGGTTGTGGTGCTTGTCCATTTCCGCTGCGCTATGTATAGGTAGTATTTTTGAATGATCCCCTTGGCTTCGGCTAGGGGAACACCTACATCGGCATTGGTTGATCGTTCATCGTCTGCAGATGAGCCCTACGGGCTAGCTCATCAGCATTCTAGTTGCCTGCGATTCCCTTGTGTCCAGAAACCCAGATAACTGATACTTCGAGGTAGGCAGATATTGAGGTTATTTGTTTACACTCTCCGACCAGCTTTGAGCTAACAGTTGGGGCGACTAGCGCCTTTATAGCCGCCTGGCTATCGGAGAGAATTGTTGCCTTTCCAGTTATGTTCCTCTGTTGGAGCGATTCGCATGCTTGCAGAATTACGTATACCTCCGCCTGGAACACAATGCAGTAAGAAGGGAGTTTTACAGACGCTGATATTTCTAAGCACTCCGAATAGATTCCTGCTCCAACTCCAGAGTCCATTTTGGAACCATTAGTGAAAATGTGTGTATCCCTACCAGTCAGGATCCCACCTTTCTTCCACTCATTTCTACTTGGAAATACAGCCCTGATGCCTCTTGTCCTTGTTGAGTACACTTCCAACATCCAGATTCCCTGAGTCTGAGCGCCGTTTGTGATGCAGTACATAGTATGTGCAATTCAATTAGAAGGAGGTTCAAAATAAGATCAAGGGCCGCTGCAGGGCAGGTGCGACAGGCCCCAGTGGTACCAACGCACGCAGTGCGCTGAACTTTCCGTAGTTTATTGGTGTTATAGTTCTTCCGTAGAGCTTCCCACCAAACTACAGAGCCATAGGTCAACACCGGTCTCACTACCGCTTGGTATATCCAGAGTACCATGTTTGGCCTTAGACCCAACTTCTTACCAAACATCGATTTGCAATCATAGAAAGCGATGCAGGCCTTCCGTTTGCAGTCTATAGTCAGTCCCAGATACTTGGTACTATTCGATAGGGTTAATTGCTGTCCATTTAATGTTGGTAGTCTGAAGGTAGGTGGTTTGTACTTCCTCGTAAAGAGCAGTAACTCCGTCTTATCCGGATTCATCCTAAGGCCACAACTTGTGCCCACCTACTTAGTTTTGCTAATGTTCTTTCTATGATTTCACTCATAACGGAAGGGAAGGGACCCGAGACTAGGATCGCCACATCCTCAGCGTACGCTACAATCTTAACTCCATTTGCGTTAAGTTCCACAAGGATATCGTTTATAGTTATGAGCCAGAGCAGGGGGACAGCACGCCCCCTGTAGACCTCCCCCTCAAGTACGCATGCTGCACTGTAGAGAGATTTCTCATCTAGAAGCTCCCGTATATATAGGTCTAAGATTCTTTCTAGAGTTTTTAATACAAAGGACATGAGACTTATTGGCCTGAAGTCCTTAGCCAATTCATATCCTCTTCTACCCGATTTGGGAATGAAAACCACCCTTGTTCTGCTGCATGTAGTCGGGATATGGTTGTAGCGAATATAAGCACGGAAGATCTCCTTTAGCTCCTTGACCAAAGATTTCTGAGTCTTCTGCATCATTATAGGGAGAATACCGTCCACCCCCCGGAGATTTAAAAGGTGAGAAACTATTAATTGCCCAACCTATTTTCTCCTCAGTCATGATTTTATCCAGCAGCGCTGCCGATACTTCCTGCTGTACCGGTTCATCAGGACTGTCTGGAAAGTGGGTATCTATGAGGATATTTAAAGTTTCGGCCGCCGATTCCGCACAAGTGCCATTGGCGCGCTTTATAAAGGTTTTGTTTGAGCGATCTTTAGCCAGGGTTTTAACGAGTCTTGCTGAGTACTTCGTGGCCTCTATCGACTCGCAATGTTCCCGCCAAGATTTTGTCTTTGCAGTCCGTATAGCTTTTTTATATTCCCTCAAGGAATATCTATACTCCTGAAAGTCACCCGTTGCATAGCAATCATTAAAGATTCTTCTGAGTTTGGACCTCAGGTCACTCAGATCCCTATCGCACCACGGCGGGAAGATCTTCTTACTCCTCGATATAGGACAGACAACCTTGTACGCCACCTGAAAACTTTTTTCTAGAGACTTGACCCGGTCTTCCAGACTATTCCGGTACTCTATGGCTGTTCTATTTCTATGGAGTCTATCGCTAACTACCTTGTCAAAAAGATTCAAAGATGTTCGTTTGGGGTTTCTATGTGGTGGTCTAATCTCCCTCTCCCAGCCCAGGTCAAAGAGAATCATTCGATGATCCGGAGATTCGTTTCGAAACTATCCAGTTACGAATTACAAGGTCGGGATAGTTTGTTGCAAGTGTAATATCAAGGACTTCTTCCCGCCTCCTACAGGTTTCCGAACCAGGGAAAGTGAAGGTAGGTGAATCGCCCCTGTTACAAATGTTGAGAACGTACGATATTTTAAAATCAAAAAGAGACTCACCTCGCTCATTTGTTTCGCTGCTTCCCCACATCGCATGTCTGGCGTCAGCGTTGCAGCCCAATAGAGCATCCTCTTTGCTGTTGCGGATGTTGCTGATGAATCGTTGGACCTCCTCGGGAGGCGCTGGATGGTCACGCGACAAGTACGCAGAAGCGATCGTGAGACTACGACCGCTCTGCGACTTAATCTTGACAACTACGACGTCGTAAGAATTAAAATTAGGTAGAAAGCAAGCGTTAATTGTGTTCCTTACCAGGATACACGCCCTTGGCTTACCTTCACCATGCGTATAAAAAAATCTTTGAGCGCCATATCCAGGGTCCTGTATGAGGCTGTTTTGGCATGCTGCAAGTTAATCTGCGCCACTCTCAGCATCTCCTTGTTTGCTTGTTTGTGGCGCACTTCCAGTTTGCTCGGCTGATGACGAGGCACCTTCCCCGGCCGGCTCGACCAGCTTGAGCCAGTCTAGGAGCTTGTTGACATCATCAACCTCTTTCAGGTTATCATCCGGAGCCACCGAGGCCGACAACACCTTGATTTTGGCCTTCCTGATGCCAAACCGAAGTTTATTCTCTGTCTCTGCTCGAGTGCCCCCAGGGACTCATTGCAGATAAACAGAAGGACTGGCTGGCTGTTGCGCTGCTGCTCTTCGATCTTAATGTCTGACCAGTCATCCATCGGGACACCTGGGTTCTGCAGCTTCAAACACTGGATGAGCTTCGACTCATCCAGTTTCATTGCCATATTTGGCAACCGAATACGCGCCCGGGGCCTTCTGGGAATTTCCGCTGCCGGGATGATCTTAAGCGAAAGACCTTCCCGTACGTTACTAATCTTAGTTACGCATTTGCTCAGAAATTCCCTCGAGAGTCCGTCCGCGCATTTGATTACCAGACAACCTCGACAAACCTCCTCGCAGTTGAAAGCAGGAACTAGAGTCTGTTTCTCCAGGAGGTGCTCGACGACCATCTCAGATAGCCGTCCCTCAATAGAATTCCACACTGCCAATACCGGCCTTCCATAGTTGCTCTTCGCGTCAACAATAGCAAGCTGGAAGAGGTCTCTGACCACCTCACTATAGGGTTGCTTTGATGACGCTGGAGCAACAGAAGGACCCCCCATCCGTTTGGAGTACTTTCCCTTTTTTGCGGGGTGATCAGTCACGTCCTATGACCGATTCCGCTTCGCTGTCTGTATCGGCTGTTGTTGTGGCTGTTCTACTTTGTTTGGGAGTGAGGTCTCATACTGCTTGACCACTGCCTCGTTGGGTTGCTATGTCTGGCACTCTTGTCATCCTTGTTTTTGATGCTGTCCTGACTACTGGCCAAGAGATCATCCTCCGAAAGCGCTCTCCCTTACTTCCTGGTTTTGCTTATGTATGTCCTCAGTTTTGATTCCCACGAGTGTACTGGAAAGAAGGGTCCACCCCAGCAGAGCCGGTATACCAGGGTAAGGCACTTAATACAACCGACCTTGCCTGGGCATCGGAGGGGACCGTTAACGACTTGGTTCTTTAATCACTACCAGCCATTCAGCTCTCGGCACGGGTACCTCAACACCTTAGGTTAAAGTGTTGTGTCGTCAGAGCCTCTTGTTATTGACGTGCACCGACGTGTAAGTGAGGTTGACAATTGGATAGGAGAGGCCCCATTAGCACCGCATGTACGTACATAGTTATCTTAAAATATAAATTCATAGCAGCATTTCAAATACAGAGATCAATCATTTCATAAAAAAACTAAATCACATAGTTCTATGTACTAATCTTTATACTGCAAGTTAAAGTTTTGAGAACAAAATGCCAGTCAATAATTTTAAATTTCTTTTGGTGGCTCATATATTTTACTACTTTCACATATTTTTTTTATGTGATAAATATATATATATATATATATATATATATATATATATATATATATATATATGTATATATATATATATATATATATATATAGAGATATATATATATATATATATAGATATATATATATATATATATATATATATATATATATATATATATATAGAGATATATATATATATATATATATAGATATATATATATATATATATAGATATATATATATATATATATATATATATATATATATATATATATATATATATAACAAACAAAAATACAATTAAAATATAAATATAAAGAAAAAATAAGAGAAGTGTGTGCTATCGTGTGTGATTTTGTGACAGCAGCTCGTCAACAACAACCCATCACCGGCAATAACTCCCCACATACTCACAATGTAAACAGAAAAAGAAAAACAATTGACGCGTTCATTGGTCTTATAAATATTTATCTATCTTTATATATTATTAAATTGCGACCACTTATAACATTTCTTTTAATTATTAATATTTTCACATATTCACAAATTAAACAAATATCACTTTTGAAACTGTAATTTTTCTGTCAGGCTGACATTTGAACTACAATTTTTCGTTATGTTGATTTGGCCGTACTGATGCTTAGGCGAATCAGTTCGACCGCCAACCATAATAGCAAAAAGTAGTCAACTTGTCAAATTTGGCGAGTCGCAAATTCTAGCAGCAAATTCTAAAGAATTTATTGAAGAATAAAATTTATTGAAATTTATTTTAATTTATTGAAAATTCAGAAGTTGTCACATACAATTTCCATTTCTGGAACCGTCGACAGTGATGCCAAACTTTCTTAAATTCTCCTGATTCTGAATGACAACTACACATAAGCTATTTGAGAAACAGTAACAATTGTGCGAACAATATTTTTCTAAATTTTTGTATTACACTCTCGTTGCAAGTCTTTACTGGGAGAGTACGTGAACAAACCCATTCTGATACTGTGATTTTTCGCTTCTTTGATACAACCGTCAAAATATATATTTCCCTCTCGATTTCCCACGAATAAAACGTGATATCATATTGTTTAAGCCTGGCTTTCTTAAAGTTCTTGTGAATATCTCGAGTATTAGATGTAATTAATGAGGTGTAGAATGTTACTTGAAAGGTAAATGTAAAGGAAAATTACTTTACTTTAAAGGAAATGGTTGTAAACTAGTTTTAAGTCGATTAAGTCAGTTCTCTTTCAGTTTTTAGTTTATTATATCAAACTTTTGCTTCATTTATTAGTGCTCAATGATCCAGCGCTGTGTTTCACTAGCTGTACAGGGTGCTACTTGCACATCATCCATGTTCTTTAGTCGCATGTGATCCAAACACATGCCCGTGTTAGTATGTATTAGTTGTCCGTTCTCATAGCTCCATTGTTCATTATAGTCATCATTGTCCATACAAGGCACCATTTTTACAATGTACGGTGGCATTGAATTACTGTGTTGTACCGTGGCACAGCTTAGCTCATTTCTCAAAACATAGGTTTTAGTTAAAGAAAAGAATTGGGATTTGGTTAACGTCTGACTGCATGTAAATAGGCCCAAATTATATGGTTTTTCGTTATTTTGCAATAGGTCGTCCAAACACAAATTATTTTGAACAGATTTGACTCTGCAATGGATTATGTAATTAATAATTTTTTAGTTAAAATCACATAAGTGTTTATCCCTTTCAGACCTTCAATACACAATTGTGCGGTTAATACCAAAAAAATATTAAAAACTTTTTTCACTATACTAAGACCCAAAAGGAACGATTTATTGCGTTTTATTTCTAAAGGTTCTGTATAAAAGCTGCTTTAGTTTTTCTCATATTTTCGTCACATTTTGCAAAGCTTTGAAGTGTTCGGTTGTGCTATCAAGAATGAAAAAAGGTAAATTGAAGCAAATTTTGTGTACTGTTTTATTGGGAGTATAAATTAGTTCGTGCGGTTGTGATAACAGATGTTGCTACTAGTTTATTATTTTATTGTATCATCTGGCAACACCTTCATTTTGAAGTGCCATCATTAGGATTTCTTTTTCAGTATCTGTCATTTCGCTGAGGTGTAAATAACATAGTTTTTGTGTGCTCCGAAAATGTCAACTTTTGTACCGAATAATGTTTTTTTGCGGGGACTTTTACTTCATTTCTTCAATATGAAGTAAGAGACTGCCGACAGTCATCGTATTTTAATGGAAGTTTATGGTTACCACGCTTTAACTGAACGAACATGTCAGAAGTGGTTTGCACTGTTTAAAAGTGGCAATTTTGATTTGAAAAACGAGGAGCTCCACCAAAGTTTGAGGTTGAAGAATTGGAGGCAAGGCTAGATGAAGATCCATCACAAACGCAAGATAAGCTCGCAAAAACACTTGGAATCACTGAGCCAACCATTTGCCATCGTTTAAACGCAATAGGAATATTCCGAAAGGTAGTAAATTCTGTGCCGTGTGAACTGAATCCATTTACGTGGAACGCCAATTTTTCAAGGGTGAACAACTACTCCAACAGCAAAAAAGAAATGGGTGTTTGCATCGAATTGTGCTTTCCAATGAAAAGTGGGTCCATTACGATCAAAACGAGCAAAACGTCAGGCAACGTATGGATACTCCGGCCATGCCTTATCATCGACGACCAAACCGAATATTCATGGCAAGAAAATCATGCTGTGTGTTTGGTGGAACCAGCTGGGTTTGGTGTATGTAGAGCTGCTGAAATTGGGTCAGACCATCACAGGGGACGTGTCCCAATGACAATTTATGCGTTTGAGCCGAGCATTGTGAGAAAAACGATAAGCTTATTTTGCAACATGATAATGCTCAGCCACATAATGCAGCGCTTGTTAAAACGTACTTAGAAACGCTCAAAAGGGAAGTCCTACCCCAACCGCCCTATAGCCCAAACATTGTTTCTTCCCATTAGCACTTGTTCTGATCAATGATACACAACCTGGAGGAACAGCGCTTCCATTCTAACGAAGAAGCAAAACATTTCATGAATTGCCTCAAAATATGTCGACTTATGTGGACGCGGAATCCGTATGCTGCCAGAAAGATAGGTAAAAAAAGGTAGTGGTTTGCGACGGACAATACTTCGTACATTGAATGTAAATATAACTAATTTTTCATAGTAGAATTTCAATTTTCGAAAAGAAAACGCACGAACTAATTTATACTCCCAACAGTATTGTGATATTTTGTAAAAATGGTTATTAAAAAATGTTAAATCAACTTTGTTCTAATAAAATTTTAATTGAAATAAGTATTTTGAACAAGTTTTGAAAACGACCACACAATTGTGTGGTTCAGGCTTTACACTCACATTTTCATTTACCCGCACATTTGTGTTTTCAGCTCATTTTTGCTCCGAGTCGGATGATGAAAACCTACTTCCACCTGATCGAAACCCAAGTGTAAGTCAAATAATTACAAGTGTATCCGCTCGGGATGAAGTCTGGAAGAGTGTCACTTTTAATGGAACAATCAAGCCACCAATGAAATATATCAGTTGGTACACAACTGGATTATTTTCAGAAGTATTTTCCGCAATTTCATTTTAGAAGCGCCGCATTTTTTACGAATAAGTATCACTTATCTCAGCATTGATATGTCCTAAATTCCAATAAAGTTTTTTAATGTCGCCTATTGTCATCAAACTGACAAAACATTTTCCAGAAGGGAATATTTTTTTATCGGAATTTTACTACGATTCCGCTGTTAGAAAAGCTTCTGAAACTCATATAAAAGCCTACTGGGACCATAGCGTTAAACCGATAGCTTGTGCAGAGGGTGGATTTTCCATTAGACCGAAATATGAGCAGAGGAGACATAGTAAAAGGTAATGTAGTTTCAATTAAATGGAGCAAAACAAAGTGCGTTACACTAGCGTCCTCAGAATGTGGATCCAGTTGGAGTAGTACAAAGGTACCATGCCATCAAATAGTGAAGCGTTATAATGCTAAAATGGGCGAAGTTGACGCGGCTAACCAATCAATGGATTACTATCGAATTTTCATAAAGACGAAGAAATGGACTGTGCAAGCAACATTTCATTTCATTGACATGGCAGTATGCAATGCATAGAGTACAGAGCCGCTGCACTAAAGGCGGGCGTACGAATCAACAATACTACGAATTATTTAAGTTTGAATCCGAGCTCGACGAAGTGTTAGCCAAATTCACTGAAAGGTTAGTAAATCCACCTATTGCGTATAGGATTTTGGATTGGAGGGTTGTGGATAGACTAACCATGTCGGACCACAGGGCCATTCAGTTTGGGGTTACGTCCGATAAACGACATAGGAACGACTGTAGAATGGTAAGGATACCGAAACGAACGGATTGTACAAGGTACTGCGAAGTTCTTGAGGAATTATTACCAAGGAGGTTTAAGAGACCTAGAACAACCGCAGATGTTGAGTATCAGCTGAGGGCTATCAGCACAGCCATGATCAAAGCATTTGAAGCTTCATGTCCTCTGACGGTAGTGGACGAATTAGATCCCACTCCATGGTGGAATGGGGAACTGGAATCCATGAAAAAGGAGACAAGGAAGGCTTGTAATCGTCACATGAGAGGGGACCCCAACGCATGGAACGACTACAAGTCAAAGAAAAGGGAGCTGAAGAAGACTCTACGCAACCGTAAAAGGAAAACGTGGAGAGAATTCTGCTCAAATATACAAGATATGTCCGATCTATGTGGATTACAGAGGATCATATCAAAGCACCCGGTGTAAAAGTTGGGATTAATTCGCAAAACGAATGGATCCTTTACAGAGACAATCGGAGGGTCACTGAAATACCTGATGGAGGTGCATTTTCCAGGAAGCTTTAGATCAGAAGATGCTTGGGAAGCCACCCGCAAGAGTGCAAAAAGGAATGAAAGATTGGAAGCTGAACGGATAGTCACCAGAGATGGAGTGATAAAAGCCATTAAGCGTTTCTCTCCTTTCAAACCAGCGGGTACAGACGGGATATTTCCAGCCCTACTTCAGTGGGGTGCAGAAGCTCTGGTAGACAGGCTTCTGGGAATATTTACTACTTGCCTGGCTACAGGATATATCCCGACGTAATGGAGAGAGACTAAGGTTGTCTTTCTTCCAAAGCCGGGAAAAAGGGACTACTCAGAGGCTAAATCTTTCCGCCCGGTTAGCTTCACCTCCTTTCTGCTTAAATGTATGGAGGGAGTGCTGGCTGACTACATGGAAAGGACAACGCTTCTGACAAAACCACTGAGCAGGTGTCAGCACACATACAGAGCTTGCAAATCCACTGAAACAGCATTGCACGAACTCGTTCGCGTAGCGGAGAGGGAACTGTCTTGTGGAGGGATATCTATGTCTACTTTTATGGATATAGAAGGTGCCTTCGATAAGATTGGTTTCGATAAGCTAAGGATGGCCCTTGCTACTCGTGAAGTCAGCCCAACCATTATAAGGTGGATTGACAGCATGCTGAGGAAAAGGGCAATAAACTTTCAAAATGGGAGTTACAGACTCAGAGGTAGGGTAGTTAAAATATGTCCACAGGGGGGAGTATTATCGCCCATCCTTTGGAACATCACGATCGATTCCCTACTTCAACTTCTGGACTCAAAAGGCATACACACCGTCGGGTATGCAGATGACATAGCGGTAACGGTGAGCGGTAAATTCCTGGACACTATTTATGATACCATGAGAGGTGCACTGAAAATGGTTGAAGGATGGTGCACGGAAAGAGCTCTCTCTGTAAATGCTAGTAAGTCGGAAACAGTGGATCGAACATCAACGTCTCCAAGGAAGTAAAGTATCTATGTGTCATCCTGGATAACAAGCTGACTTGGAATAGTCACGTCGATAACAAGATCCAGAAGGGCAAGCGGGTATTGCATCAGTGTAAGAGAGTGTTCGGTTTCATGTGGGGAATTACTCCCAGAGCAGCGCACTGGATCTACACAACGATGGTCAGGCCCTTACTAACGTATGCTGCTGTGGTCTGGTGGCCTAAGGTCACCCAAAAGACCGCGAAAAGCAAGTTAGATAGGGTGCAAAGAATGGTTTGTATTGGGATTACCGGAGCTATCCGGACGACCCCAGTGGAAGCATTGGAAGTCTTTCTCGGGCTGCTGCCGTTGGACTTGCATATTATGAGGTCAGCGACATTAACAGCATTACGTCTGAAGACAACCAATAATTGGTAGGGATTCGGCACGGAGATAGGGCACAGGGGCATCCTGTCACAGTTATATAGCAGTGTAAAGGAGGTGCAAATGCCAATGGAGGGAATGGGTAGGCTGAAGATGACTGAAAAGTCACACAGAACACTCATTGAAGACGTTCTCACACATGATGTATGTGAAGAAAATGACATCAGTATTTTTACAGATGGTTCATTAATGGATGACAGAGCGGGTGCTCGAATCTTCTCTAAAGAGTTGGGACTGGCATGCACTCTGACTCTGGGAAGATACGTATCGGTCTATCAAGCAGAAATGCTTGGTCTAATGCATGCGCTGGATCATCTACTGGATGGAAAGGTGCAAGGTAAGAAAATCTTGCTAGCACTCGATAACCAGGCGGTGGTCAGGCGGCTGCAACAACCTACGGTATCTTCTAAGTTGGCGCTCGAATGTGTTCAGAAACTTAATGGGTGTGCTCGTAGTAATGCGATTACTCTTATGTGGGTGAAGGGACACGTTGGTATAGAACAGAATGAAGCTGCAGACGCCTTGGCTAGACAAGGAGCTGAAGCTGAATTTTATGGACCGGAACCAGTAGTTGCTCTCAGCAGCGGGACGGTGAAGGCAAAGGTCGAAGAGTATAAAGAAACTCCATCTCACGAGATGGGAGAACTTATCTACTTGTAGACAGGCAAAAGCTTCGTTGAGGCTGTCAAAGGGCAGTGAATCGGGGAAGGCTCTCAGTCTCTAAGCTGGTTGACTGGCAATTTCAGTTATCACCTCAGGAAGATGGGTCTTGTTGATGGGGAGGATGCTGACATTTGCAGATTATGCATGGAAGAGGCAGACAGCGGCGCACATAGTGTACCAGTGTCCTGCATTGGCAAGCAGGATGTCCACACTGGGTCGCCAATTTATTGATGAACTCGAAATGTGGAACATACCCCACAAAGACATGCTTGAAATAACGCGTGATGTTATTATGAGGAAGGAAGTAGAAGAATTCTGCAACCGATCAAATAATTAACACACGATTTGAGGGACGAAAAGGGACCCATATAGGTAGTCTGATTCGGCTAATCCCTAATATATATATATATATATATATATATATATATATATATATATATATATATATATATATATATATATATATATATATATATATATATATATATATATATATATATATATATATATATATATATATATATATATATATATATATATATATATATATATATATATATATATATATATATATATATATATATATATATATATATATATATATATATATATATATATATATATATATATATCATCAAGAGCTGAGCCAGGTGTAAAAAGAAATAAGCCGATGGATCCTCCCGTTGACAAAGAATGTTCCAATGGAACTAGAACCAAAAGTCCAAAGAGCGACGTGTCTCCACCTCTGCGTAACTATACCACACCAAAAATTGATGACTTAATGTCAATGTAATATGCTCGTATGTATAAAAATAAGTTCTAAAAATAAAATCATTCTTTTGTTTGAAATACGATTTCTGAATTGTACTGCGTTTTCTTTAAATAATATAACCTATATATAATATAATTGCGCGATTCCTTTTTACCGAGTCCTACTTCAGAAATTTTTTTCTTATTTTTATTGCATTAACGGTCTTCGTATTAACAATTGTGCGAAGTTGCATTAAATTCTGTAAACTTTAATTTCTCAGGTCTGAAAGGGGTATACGTGTTTGTAAAAATTTATAGCTTAATACCTTCCATAAGTAATGACATTTTTTGTAGGTACAAATTTTTCGGGATATATATTCTTTAAGTACCAATCAAAACTTTTGCACCGAAGTTTCTTACGAAGCATAATACGATGCGTAACGTCACCGATGTCAGGATGAAATTTCAAATCAGGCCGATTTAAGAAGAATATATTGATATAGTCATCCATCCAAACCAAAGCCATACGAGCTGTATTTATGCCATGTGTGTCACGATCGTTAGGAAATCTATAGATAGGATAGATTTATATCAATATATGTGACTCTCACAAATATCCATAAATATACTTGTAAGGATGAAAATCGCGGAAGACATGACCAACTCTCGAACAGGGTATCGTCTCAATTGTACCACCACACTGCCATACCCTAAAAGACATTTCAAGATTTTCACCACCCCAGCCATCCATCTGAAATATAGTTACACTATAATTATTTGAACTAATGAACCATTGTACTATTAGTATCGTTGTTGCTCTTTTACCTGTTCATCGTAACTGCCAATTTCCCAAAAATATCTGCGGTCAATCGCAAAGAGTCCACCGGCCATAGTTGGACTAAATGCTGGACAAATTTGTCGTTTCAAGCTGCAGTCTCGTAATTGGCGCTGCTTTTCCCGCTGTGAAACTTCAATCCAATCAAAATGACCGGACCATTCAAAGCCTCCCACTTGAAAGGATTTATAACCATTTGTGCTGTACTGAAAGTCTTTCGAATCGATAACGTCGATTATTGGCACGAGTACACTACTACGTGACTCTTTGATGCGCTGCAATAACGGTTCGCACCATCCAATATTGGCCTCACAATGAGCATCGAGGAATATTAAAACATCACCGGTTGCAACACGAGCGCCAGCCAATCGTGCTCGTATCAAGCCTAAACTGGAAATATAGTGTTGTGATGTAGATACCTTCCTATTTATGTTTTCAATTATTTTTCAGTAACAATTCTAAAAGATGCATATACCATTGGCATCAACATGCTATAGCACCTATGTAGAATATCTTGCTGTGAATGTGTAATGGGGAAAACGTTACTTTTTTTTAACTCTGCCCTATCAAATTTCCTCAGTATGCCACACACGTTTGGATTTACTGCTTGGATATATTGCGCTTTTGAAATGTAATATTGTACTAGTCACAATGAAAATAATAAAACAAATTTAGAAATAAATTAAAAATCACAAATGTAAGTTGTATTTACTGAGCCGATCTGAGTTACAACAGGTTAAGATATCTCACAAAATTGTGAGACTCTACTTTTTGTTTCATGAGCCTGCTCCAAGTGGTTTTTTGGTAGAGTAACTTAGAGCAGGCAATCAAAAGATTCTGACAGAACTAGCAATTAACGGTTTTGAGAACTGCTGCCTGAAAAGTGCTTCATGAGTGTTTCTGCTCTGACTTGCTCTATTCTGCTCTAACTTGAGTTGTAGCTCGATTCAGCAACTGCTTAACCGCAACTATCGTTATCGTTAGCTAACCATAATTGTAGCTTGCAGTAACAACGATAAGAGTCATGATTCAGTAACTTTTCGGTAACGATATTTGTCGTTGCAAACATATTTACGTTTTTAACTACATACTTAATTTTTTAGCTTAAATATGGCAATACTCCTTATTTTGACGTTAAATTGAAAAGAAATTGAACTAAATTAAGAAATCTTTTTTGTAAAGTGCCACAGATTGTGAAACTGGCTTGATCCGCCATATTTTTTATAAGTAAATATTAAATTACGAATATATAGTATTTATATCAAGAAACCTTGCACGTATTTCACGCAAAGTAACTAGAATATTTGGATATATGTATATGCACATGATTAAAATAATTATGTAAATGTAAATTATGTAATTATTTTTACTCGAATTAGTGAAAAGGAAAAGAAATAATAGCATTTCGTGAGAAAGTCGAAATAAATGAAAACTCTTTTCAAAGATTAGTTAAGAAAACAACCAACTTTTAAAGACGTAACTGAAAAGGAATTTAACTCTGAATTTAAAATTCGATTAAACAAATCGCACCGTAAAATGAGTAGTTTTGATTTAGAAAATATCTCTGGCTGAATTGCTCAATTTGTTTTATAAAACCTATGAATGAAATATCTGGCCATCAACATAACTCTTTTGAAGAAAGCTCTGACCGAACAAAAGAGATAAAAACGAAAGAGTTACAAGATACTACTTTAATCGATATCTAGAGTTATGGTACTCAAAAGAAATTAAGAGAATCAGGTGATGTCAGACGGCAGACTCTAACTCATTAATTACTTCGGAGTCTGCATCCTTATATATCTGCAAAATCTTCATGAATTCGAGGTCACCTTAATCAAAGGCATCTTCATTTGCCCGTAAAAGCTTACTATTCGGTCTTTCCGACCATTGTGGACCATCTTGAATAATCTCGCTGCCAATATATTCGAAGCAATTTTTGATCATTTATTAAAAAATTAAAAGCAGGAAAAGTCGGAAAGCTCTAACTATCACCTACTCTTCATAGATAGCTTTAAATATATTTATCGTTAACTAATAATTTCATTTAACTACAAACGTAGTTAAATACTGTATGCAGAATAGCTCTTAACTATAATTGTCGTTAAGTGCCCATAACGATAACGACAATTGCCGTTAAACAGTTAGTGAATCGAGCTACTTCTCCGCAATTTTTTCGGTTTCATTAAAGACAACAAATTTGTCAATATGGGAAAACGGAGGCGTAGCCAGAGGCACACCTCTGTTCTTCTATAATAAACTATTGATTACCATGGTACCCACAGAACACGAAGTAAAAATCAATTTTTTTGGGTTTTGTCACAGAGCTTACAGAGTATAAGAACCTCTTCCATTGCCTACCGACAGGTGTGCACCATTCGAAAGAAATATTAAGTTAAACCGGTTCGAACCCGCGACTTACAGGCCAGAAGGTCAATGCACTAAACACTAAGTTATTGCACCCCGTCATAGTAACCAATAATAGAAATTATTTGGATTTGTTTATTTTAATGTTATTTTATTTTAATATTTATTTTAACGTTAAAATAAGTAAATATGTGGCACTTATAACCCCGAAGGGCTCTTTGGCCGAGCTTCTCGTCTATTACTGTTGTGCGTGCTAAATTTTGCACAGTATTAGAAGGGACCAACTTATTTTAGTCGGTTTCGAACGGCAGAAGTCATTCGACATCACTTTTTCTCAGTTTTTTCACAGAGTTCTTTTAGAAGCTGTTCCATGGCAAATGGTTACTGCCGGAAGAATTCCCAATTGCTTGCCGACAGATGAGTACTGTTCGAAAGAAAAATATTTTCGATATTCAATTTGTTATGCTTCAGCCAGGGATTGAACCCACAACCTACAGATCAGAAGGCCATTACACTAACCACTAAGCTACGGTACCCATGTGAGTACCATTGTAAATAATAGAAATAATTTGTTTTCATTGTTGAAAGGTATATAGAAAAGTAATGGCTCTTCAGAGTGTCTTTTCAAGTGCAAGGACTAAAGAGTGAAATGTCAATTTCACTACTTCTGTGGAGTTTGCAACCCATTGCATATACAATATTTTATACATATGTATATGCCATAGAAACAAAATCAAATAATAGACAATTTGTCGAACGAAACTATTGTGGGTATATTAAATGACGTACGCAGTATTTAAAATGAGGCAATCACTAAAAGAAAGCTGAAATAGTCACATTACATACTATTGTATACTCGTATATTTCAAAAAATGTACATTAGGATGGGCCAAACAGTTTGACCACAAATAGTATAGGAAAGTAAAGAACTACCTTTGAATTAAATATGTTCGCCCAAGAAACTATGGATATAAAAACAATTTTAACCCCGTCATTTTAGCAAGTATTGCTATCCATTAAAAAAGTATTTTTTTTTAAATATTTTGTATGAATTTTTTCCGAATTTATTTATGAAAATGCGGGGATCAACATTGATTTTAGACCAATTGAAGTTTCTTGTTTTGCTGTACGATTAGGCATGTTATTTCAGCCAAACAAATTTCACTTGCCCTAATATATATTCTTATACAATAATTGTTAAAATTAATATTTACATTTTGTGGAGAAAAACAAGTTATTCAAATGAGTAAGTAGTTTGCGCAAGAAATGAAGATAATGTTGCTATTATGATTTTTAATCCAATGTTGTCAAGTGCGCATCTAGCATATTTATTATCATAACAGGCAACTCAAGATTGAGCAGCAGTAACCTCTACTTAACAACTGTATAAATAAACGCTTATAGATTTACGTAAAATTTCGAAACGAAATATAAAAAACAACTTGGGTTATTTGAGTTAGACGGCTGTGTATGTGCATTAAGGTGGCCGTCAACGTACGTGATCAAAATCTTAAACGCGAATTCTAGTTCTCACATGGTAGAAATATTCGATTTTACAAAAAACTAAAAAGCGCGCTTTAATAGCAGATAGAACAAAAAAGTAGATAAATAATGTTTAATATAGGTGTAAAATAATTAACAGAAACAAATCGATAACATTTTCAAAAAGTCAATATGAACACATTTTAATATCTTCCCACGCATTGTCTCGTTAGAAGCAAATAATATTCGCATAATATTCAAGATCTTTCATTTCACATATATTTCAACTTTGTAACCAGCTTAAAAAATAAAAAGTATCATACAATAAAAGCGTGTTAACAAATGAAAAGTTTCGCCCCGACTGAAGAAATGTGAAAAAGTGGCGTTTCATGACATTAATTATTATTTAAATATAAACTATCGCATCTAGATGGTTCAAATGTATGAACGATTCCTATTAATTTTCTCAAACCCATATTTCTGGTTAACATGCATACTCACTATCTCCCTCCATAGGGGAAACATCTTCAAAATTGATGCTATTATAAAATTTCCTCCCTTCGCTTCCTGGAGTCGCCTCTAGAGGGCCAAACCCTATTTATTATCTCTTCCCAACATCTTTTCAAAACATATTTACCTCCCTATTTCCAGGCATTGTGGGGCTATCCTACAAAATTGGCAATTGACCCACAGCCTGATACGGGTAAAATATAGGATCGCCCCCACTCATTTTTTCATCACAACATTTTCTCTGAACATACTTATGCTCTCTTTCAGTCTCTTTAGTGGGCGCCCTTACACGATGAGTTTAACCTCTCGACGTATTATTATATTTTTGTTATATTATTACATATTTATATAAATATAATTTGGAATTATGCTATATAATTTCAATATTAATTGAATCTTCATCGTCGGATTCATACATGAAAGTATTTATATATGCAACATGCCGACTCAAATTGATTGTGTGAAGCTGCGGTTGGTTTACGTATGAAAATGCTCATTCTCAACTGTTTCCAGTGTATCTAAAACAATTTTTGGCTTTGAGTGTAAAGGTGGCCAATGTTTCATCCCCAGATTTGCTGTTAAAGCGCTGTCTATTAACAGTGGGATATCTCATTACTTCTAAAGTCTCTGGTTTAACTCTATTGATCTACTCTATTTATTTTATATCCATATTTTCTAGATTTTACAACAAAACACTGAGGCCATTGATAGTTAAAAAAAGCTGGTAAAGCGAAATGCCATATAAAAAGCAGAGTAAAGCGAGGTATTTGATTTCAGTTTATAATGTGATTGTGTCTAAAATATCAGTTTAAAAAATGTGTACTTTAAATGACCTCAAACGGATATACACCATACATGCATACTTGTATGTAGTTGGTTTTGAGGCAGCTCTGAAAGCGTCTGAGCTGACTCACCGATGACATGTCAAGCGTTTATACGGATACTAATAAAAAGTTATCTTATTTTTCAAAGATTTTCTTGCGTCATGTTGTGAACAGAACACTTTTTAGAAACAAATCACAGAATAAAACAAACTCAAACTGTATAAATGATAACAATCATTGTGCTTTAAACACATCTAAACATGGTGAAAAGCCGTTCTAGACATAGCATTAACCATAACATCTATTGTGGGTGTAATTCTAAGTACATACGTATTATTACGTTTTTATTTTGTGAACGTTCAATTCTACTCTAATCAACCCTGTTCGGTCACAGGGTTTTGTCAATAATAATTGCAACACTTATATTGACCTAACTATATACAACAACAATTTATTTAATCAATACTTGTATTTACAAACAATATTTAATGTACCTGCTTAAGAACTTGGTAACTTTGAACCAAAATAAAAGAAAGGAATATTATTAGCATATTTTTTTTATTTTAATCAGTTAGATAATTTCATGCCATTTATTTTTTAAATATAATTTCGGGCATATGTACACTACGAGTTACATAATCTATTCAAATTTTTTACCACCTTTTCAAATAAATCGCACATGGTGGCTTGAATATTGTCTTCCAACGCTTCAAGAGTTGCTGGTTTGTCGGTATGAACCAATGTCAACATAGCCCCATAAAAAGTAGTCAAGAGGAGTTAAATAACACGAACGAGGAGGCCAATTAACAGGACCGCTTCTGGAAAGAACATTGTCGACAATTTGATTTTGCAATAACTCTGTTGTTCAACGATCTGTATGGCATGTAGCCCCATCTTGTTGAAAGCAAATGTCGTCGATGTTTAGCTGATCAATTTATGGAAACAAAGTCAGCATAGCTCGATAACGCTCGTCATTCACCGTAACGGCAACTCCCTCCTCAATTATATAGTTATACTCACTAGACGAATTGTATATTCTCAGATATAAGTTGTGTTAGTCCTGACGTGGTCAGAGCTGTGTGTACCATATATCATATGAGATTTAATTTTATTTGCATTTACAGACTTCATGACTGCAGTGTGAATGATGAATTTTTACATGATCTACAACAAATATTGGCAGGGGACACTTCAGGTAATCTGGTTGTATTAGGTGATATTAGTATCGATATTCTGAATGATGGAATGTTGTGCTCTGTTGAGGACCTTCAAATCTCCGATCACTGCTTAACATCTCTATGGTTAAGTTTCAAAAACATAACAAATGTTAACAACGAAAATACGAAGTCAAATTATGTTTTTATGAAAACTGATTTCGTTTTATTGAACAAAAGATTAAGATTTGAGTTTTGGGAAAATGTTTATAATGAGAATAATACGTAAAAACTTTTGATAACTTTATGAAAACTTAAAAAAAAAAAAAAATATGTGGCACTTAGAGCCCCGAAGGGCTCATTGGCCCAGCTTCTCTTCCATTACTGTTGTGCGTGTTAAATTTTGGACAATATTAGAAGAAAGCTACTTATTTTAGCCGGTTCCGAACGGTATAACCCTTGTGACATAACTTTTTCTGAGCTTTGTCACAGAGTTCTTTTAGAAGCTTTGTCATGGCAAGTTGTTACTGTCAGAAGAATTGTCAATTGCTTACCGACAGGTGGGTACCGATATTATTTGTTATGCATCAGCCGGAGATTGAACCACGACCTACAGATCAGAAGGCCAACACACTAACCATAAAAAAGACTGTTGCTAAAGTTGATCATCAAATATTGCTGGAGAAATTCTATAAGTGTGGACTCAGAGGATCTGTACTTAGGTGGTTCACCTTTTATTTAAGTATTTTTAATATATTTAAATTCAATCATTACTCAAGCACTTGCGAGTCAACTGTCTTTCGCAAATGATATGGCTTGTATATACTCATTGAATTCTCCGCTTGATGTGACATCAAGCATTAACAGTCATCTTTATGTTTTGCGACATTGGTTTATGATTCATAAGCTATACTAGCTGAACTAAACGGCATAAGTGCCGAATAGCCCACTTAAAGGAAAAAACAAACGAAAAATGTCGACGTATAGAGCCTATTTTTAGAATATATAAAACATGTTTGTCACCAACGCCCAAATAAGGCGTGGCTTAAGGTCATAGTTCAAATTTGAGATCGAAATTACACAATAAATTCGCAATTTTTCCTTAAAATATGGGTTTCAAAAGAAAGGTATTTTTAATACCTTTTCAGTGATATATCGTCGGGCCTATAAGGGTTACTTTTTTTTTTGCGTCAAGAAATATTCTTATCCGAAAATACTGATGCTCGCGAAATTAAATTTGAAGAAAGCCATATTATGAAGTAATATATAATGAAGTATCAATTTTAAAAAATATTAAAAATATAAAAAATTTTTAAAAATTTGATTTATATACCATTGAAAAGGTAATTGTATGGCCTTTCATGTCTCTAAATTTTTTATATATTAATAGTGAATTTATTGAGTAATTTCAATCGAAAATTTGAACTTTGACTGAGCCACGCCTTATATGGGCGTTAGCGACATTTTTGGATTTTTATATTCACGCAAATAGGCTCTATACGAAGACATTTTTTCCCCTTTAAGTGGACTATTCTGCACTTGTTCCAAAGTGGAAGCATTAAAAAAACATTAAAATACACTTTTTGTTGTTCACGTGAAAAAGCATTTATTTTAGTTCAAGGAGATTTCCATCGTTTTAGCCAATTTTTCGGTCGATATTGCGGCAATTTCACGTCGTATGTTGGCTTTTAGTTAAGCTAGAGTCCTTGGCTTATTAACGTATACCTTATTAAATCGGGTGATCTGGGTGGCCAGTCAAAATTGCAATTTTTCGATGGACGTATGGAAACATCTTCAAATCGCTATGAATTATGCATCGGATTGTGGTTCATGTGATGCCTCATTCCTGAGATTGTCGATAACTCGATGTTGTTAGAGTCTCCTAAATACTGTTTTGAACGGCTGCAATATTTTCATCGGTACGTTTTGTTCGTAGTCGGAGCTTACAAATTTTGCGTGTAAACGTCTTAAAGTGGTATTTTTCTAAAAGCACGTTTAGTTTTCACGATTGAAAAGCTGCTTTGAATATACAGCTGAAAAATTTCAGCACGTTCATTCGGAGTATACTGCTCTATTTTAAAAATTTCCTTCACCTGACGATTCCAACGCGGCATGTCATTAGTCGATCTGACATCGCTATCAAAAGGTATCGGGCTGCTAGATGCTTCTACTTTCAATTGCCTATATTGTAGAACATAAACCTAGAACATAACAAAAACCTATATCGAATTGGTTTCTAAGTTTATGTTTCGCGCAACTGATGCTTTAATGTTTCATCATTCAAACTGCAATAAATCCATTCTTAGCAAAAATATATGCAACACAGCAGATCATATTGTAAAATACAACGACCACTCAAGTTGTTCACCTAAATGTGTGAAGACCTTTAAATATCTAGCGATGGTAGCTATACGGCAGTTATATAAAAAAAATTATATGTCCCTTCGTGTATCTACTATGGAATTTTTCATTCAAAATTAGAATACGGACTCGTTCGATGGGGAGGTACACATAAAAATAAGACTAAGACTTTGCTTACAGCGCAGAAGCGCATCATTCGTACTATTTGTAACAAACATCGCTTGAAAGGTAGTCTTGACATCTTCAAATTCTTCCACTTAAACATATGTTCATCTTTAAAGTTCTAAAAGCTTTATTCAATAATCGCGGTCATTTAGTGAAATATATATATCAAAATATATATATACAATATATATACCAGGTGTACAAGCTTAAATCCGCTGTTTGCTCGTAGATGACGTTAGTGAGCATATTGAGCTATTATCGACTGTGCATCCTTTTTTTGATGAGTTCGACATCTGTTTACATCAATTAGTAAACATCATCAGTGATTTCATACAATAACATACATTTTTCCTCGTATAATCATGTCTAGTTTCGTGACAGAAAAAAAGCATATGCGGGATGCTCTACTATCTATTTGCGTAAACGCGTTGCAGTGACCCGTTCCTATGATTTTGTTTGTTAGTTTGTGATTAATTTTTGCTTTGTCCACAGCATCTGTTTAAATATTGTGTTTTTAAAATGCCAGGCAAAAGGTTATCGACTGAAGTGGTTCAGCTTATATACTACAATCGCCAATTGGGAGAAAATGTGGAGAAGTTATCAGAAATGTTCTCTGTAACTCGTAAAACAAGTTATAATGTTTAAAATCGAGCTGAAAATGAGGGTAGATTGGAGCCAATGTGTGGAGGTGGCCCTAAGCTTAAAATTACTGATCGGGCAGAGCGCTTAATGATGAGGGAACTGCACAAAAATCCAAAATTTCTACCAGAACGCTTGCGGAGAAACTCAAGGAAGAGTGTGGTATAGTGCTTTCCCATTAAACTGTACGACAGGCGATACTGAGAAACAAATACTCATCAAGAGTTTCTCGTAAGAAGCCGCTGCTATCAGCACAAAATATTGAAAGACGTTTCTCCTTCGCCTCAAGGCTCATTTCACAACCTGATGAATATTGGGACGACGTAATATTCTGTGACGAGACAAAAATGATGTATTACAACGATGGACCGACCAGAGTGTGGCGCAAGGCATTAACAGCTTTAGAAAAGCGAAACATAATTCCTACTGTTAAATTTGGAAAAATGTCCATTATGATTTGGGGATGTATCTCAAGCATAGGAGTAGGAGAATTGGCTTTTATAGAGTCAACCATGGGCGCACAACATTACTTAGGCATTTTGAAGTCATTTAATCAGTAGTGCGAAAGAATTTGGGTTCATCAGAGAGGGCAAACCGCATTTCAAATTTTATCAAGATAATGACCCAAAGCATAAGGCGAGTAGGGTGCGACTGTGGCTTCTTTATAACTGCGATAAAGTTATGGATATATCAGCCCAAAGTCCAGACCTTAACCCTATTGAAAATCTGTGGGTATACTTAAAGAAAAAAGTGGCTAAAAGGCAACCTAAAAACCGTACAGGACTTAAAACTGCTATATTGGAAGAGTGGCAAAATATACCGAGCAATTATGACCTAAAAAATTGATTTATTCTATGAATAAACGGCTACAATCCGTGATAGATGCTAAAGGTGGCCATACTAAATACTAAATATTTTACTTGATCAAATTTTAACTAATAAATATTATAAAAAAAAAAACTTTGTATCGTTTGTGAAAAGAGTTTCTTGACACTTGTAAGATTGAGTAAAATTTCTTTTTGTTGTATTTTTCTTTTCTTTTGCGTAGAACTTGCAATTTTGTATATGGAAATAAAAGTTAATGTTTTTGGCTAAGAAAGTTGAAAATTTGATTTTTTTTTCAATGTGTAAACTCATTCTTGACATACTGTATATATATATATGTATATATATGTATATATATATATATATATATAAATATATATATATATATATGTATGTATATATATATATATATATATATGTATGTATATATATATATATATATATATATATATGTATATATATATATATATATATATATATATACATGTATATATATATATATATATATATATATATATATATATATATATATATATATATAATCGTTACACTGTCCTCCTCACGGCCACACATTGCTATTCAAGTCAAAAACTATCTTGCTAATAGCGGATGAGAAGTTTTACCCCACCCGCCTTATAGCCCAGACCTGGCAACTTTACATTACCACTTGTTCCATTCCATGCAGAACGCCCTTAATGGAAAACGCCGGAATCAAAAATTCGATTCGTTTTTGGCCGCCAAGCCGACAAAGTTATTTTGGGATGGAATCCACAAATAGCCAGAAAGATGGGGAAACGTCCTAGTTTCTGATGGACAATACTTTGAATTACATTTTTTACTGAATTCTCAAAAATAATGATTTTTCAAAAGGTCGGTTACTAATTCACACACCCAATAATTTATGATTTGCTATTTTAGAAAGGAAATTTGAGATACAACATATCTTCCGATAAAATAAAATTTGATCAAGTTGTTGATATTTTAGATGAAAAAATTATACCTCAGATGCAATGTATAATACGAAATCCTCCACATCATTGAAAATAAGCTGCTATCAACAAATTCTCTAATCTAATCTAATCTAAAATCTAATGAGGAACAAATCTACATGGTATTAACCGAACTATTTCTGGGTGACAGAAAGCCTAGTCAATTATTCCAAAGAATGAAGAATATCACTTTAGGAAAACTGTCGGAAGAGTTCCTACCTAACATATGCCTATAAACGTTACCTCAAGAAATAGGAATACACCTAAGAGGATTGGCGGAAATTATTGAACTTACAAGAATTCCAAGGAGCTGATGGTATGTTAGAAAACCACAAACAAGAAGCAAATGCAATAGTTTACCTATACGGATACCCTTTTATTTCACAAAATGGATGATCTGATTGAAGATGTAAGCAGAAACATTCAAATTTCGAACAACCAGATCAAAAAGGTAAACATTTGATCTGTTTTCATCATAAAAAATTTGGTCAAAATGCTTTGAAAAAATAAAAAACAAACGAAAATCTTCAAAATTGCCATCGTTTAAATATTTTTGATCCCATTTCAAAAATAAATATATTAATCGATACTGACGCTTCTGTTTCAATACTTCCAAAAATTCTAGTAAAAAATCTTGGCATTGTGCAATTAATTAATTTATATGATGCATACGGAACTCCCAAACTAACATTTGGAAATAAGGTCCTCCAAATTAGTCTTAGTTTCAGAAACAAAATTTTCGAATGGAAATTTATAATTGCAGAGGTAAACAAAGTGTAGGAGCAGATCTCCTTCACTTTTTCGGCATTATAGTATATGTTAAAAATATCACTTGGATCACTAATTTTCTCAAATAACTTACTATTAATTCAAACAGTAAAGAGAAAGTATTTTACATTTATATATTAAACTTTCTGCTGTAAACGAAGAGTTCGATTCCTTGCTTCAACAGGGAATAATAAGAAGATCAGAAGTAGTTGCGTCTGGAACATCAATTAGTGGTGATGTACAACTAGAAAATGAAACATGGCGACCACCGGGATTTTTCTCTAATAGGCAGCCTAATTCCGGATTACCGAGTTAATTCATATTAACTCGGGCATTAATTGCAGCTAATCCGCATTAATTGTATGAGTTAATTCTCAAAATAAAAGAGGATTAGGGCCATTTTGTGATGGCAACACTGCTGAAAATTTTCTATTGTAAACTTTTCTCGATCCATTTTACAAAATATTAGGTAGTTCGCTTATAAAAAACTTTCAACAATTAACAGTTTTCAACATGAAAAGCGTTGGCGAACAAATAAATCCAGCTGTCAATACGAACTGTGAATGTCAATTTACAAGTTTCTGATAGTTTTCAGTTCACGTACTTCTTGTAGATTTTCTCATATCGAGAGTGACAGATGACAGAAATTGGTAGTGATAGTAATGTAAGTGAGCAGACCTAATAAAATAGCAATCAGCCGTTTAGTTAAGGGGGTCTTCTACCTTGTTGGTTCAAAAAATTCGATTTTTTTTTTCAATTTTCCAACCCAGAAGGTGTTAGGAATATACCCTTAAAAGGATATAACTGAAATCTTATTATTTCGAGTTTTTCCGAGCCGTCGAAGACAGTTACGTGTGCTCTTATCGCAGCGCTCTTCGCGACCACCTAAAAGCTGGCCCATCGCGTTTTTCTAAAGTTATCTAACGTTTTATCGAATACCTGATGTATCTGTATCTATGTAATCTCTGTTATGTATGATAAATTTTTCGGTCCATTCAGTTTGAAAGAAAATTTACCGTCGGAAACATCCCGCTTGTTATATACATGAATATCTTTAAATGCGATTTCCCAAAAGTTGCGTTTTTGTAACTGGTTGACATGATATCTCGAAAACTAATTGATTGATTGATTGAAATTATATATCAAAATTTGTGAAAAACATGTGGCTATCGTCTGACAGATACTTTTTAGATTTTTTTTATTTAAACAATTTTTACAGATGTTTTTAACCCCGAAAACATTAAAAAAAAAAATTTTTTTTTTAAAGTTGCCTGTTCTGCGAAATTTTCAAATTTTGAAAATGCCATCTGTCAAACGATAGCCAAGGTGATATAAAAATTAAATCATTTTGGTTTTTTTGTTTCAGACGATTTTCATGAGCTAAATCGTGTCAACCATTTGTGTATGCATTTTTTGCAAGGGACACTTCAAGGTCAAGTCACGGTCAAATCGAAGACAGTAAATTTTCAGTAAAATTAGTGTTAAATATATTTAAATAAACAAGTTGAATGCAACAAACCGCACCTCGATTGCGTTTTTAGTTTTCCTATAACTAATATTCAAAAAACAGTGTCAAAAATGAAGCCACAAGGTAGAAGACCCCCTTAATCCGCAGTACTGCCGTCTGTCAGGTTGATATATTATTCGGATTAAGTGCGCCGCTAATCCGGATTAACGCTGTCGTCTGTCTAGGCTATAAAATGTTATTTTCTCCCCAAAAAATATTCAGCATACGATAGAGAGTTGCTGGCTGTTTACGAATCCATTAAACAATTTCGATATGTGTTGGGAGGAAATTGTACAATATTAACTTACCACAAGCCTGTCACATTTGCAATTACAAAGAAAATCTATAGTTTTTCGCCAAGGCAATTCAGATACTTGGACTTGGACAATTTTCGTCAAATATTCAATATATAAAAGGAAAAGAAAATGTTGTTGCATACTTTCTATCCAGTTTATTAACCGAAGTTAAAAAATCTCAACAAGAAGATAACGATATTCAAAATTACTTAAACATCGGTTATTCATCGCTTATTCTAGAGGAAGTTTCAACTTCTGGTAATAAATTATGGTGTGATATGTTTGTCCCGATAATAATGCGTGGAAGTATTTCAAAATAAATCAAAATTAAATTTATTTGGCCAAACATCAATAAAGACGTAACTAATTGGGTGGGATCCTGCATCCCCTGTCAAAAGTCGAAAATTACTCGACATTTCGGTGAAACAATATCTGAATATCCACTGTCAGAGAAGAGATTTGATCATATAAATATTGATGTAATTGGCCCTTTAAAATTTCCACAGATTAAGGCAAACAGTTTGAATCGGATTAGTTCAAATCACTTTATAAATTCATTACATGTACGCACTGCAACTTATCACCCGCACTCAAATGGACTAATTGAACAATTTAATCGCAATTTAAAAGAAGCCATACGATGTAAAGGATTGAACTGGACAGAAACAGTTTCAAGTATTTTACTTAGACTAAGAAGCAGAAGACCTGTGATTGGCTCCGTGTGACACTGTGTTTGGATCATCATTACGCTTACCAGGAGAATATTTCGAAAGAGCACCAATGATTTCGTATTGAACTTAAAACAAATTATTGAAGATATAAAACCAGTTAAGGAATCAAACCACACAAATGATAGACACTTTGCTTTTAAAAGGACTAAGAGCAACACACATTTTTGTAAGAAAAGAAGGTTTACTGACTACCATCAAGCCACCTTATTCAAGTCCATACAAAGTTTTGTATGGACTTTTGTATGTATATATACTTACTTACTTACTTATGTGGCCATAACAACAGAATATCGATTTAGGCCGAAAATAACATGCTTCGCCAGCCATCTCTGTTCTTCGCTAGCTGGCGCCAGTTAGAAATTCCAAGCGCCGTCAGGTTCTCCAGTACTTGGTCTTTCCACCGGAGGTTTGGTCTTCCTCTTCTGCGCCGTCCTCCAGCGGGTTCCGAATATAACACCTTCTTAGCTGGAGCGTGTTCTTCCATTCTCTCGACATGACCTAGCCAGCGCAGCCGCTGGATTTTGATGCGCTTTACTATGCCAATATCGGCATACAGCTCGTACAGCTCATGGTTGTACCTTATTCGGTACTCGCCACCAACGCAAATAGGTCCAAAGATCCTGCGTAGGACTTTTCTCTCGAAAACCCCAAGCATTCGCTCATACGAGGTGGAAATTGTCCAGGATTCAGCGTCATATGTTAGGACAGGCATGATGAGAGACTTGTAGGTTGTGTTTTCGTTCTTCCAGAGAGGGCTCGACTTCTCAATTGCTTACTCAGCCCAAAGTAACACCTGTTAGCAAGAGTTATCCTACGCATGATCTCCAAGCTGACGTCAGTACTGCTGTTAATGCTGGTTCCAAGATAGACAAAGTCCCTTACTACTTCAAAAGCGTAGTTGTCAACAGTGACGTGCTGTCCAAGACGCCGGGACTCTTTGTTTGTTGACACTAGATACTTCGTCTTGCCCTCGTTCACCGTGAGACCCATCCGACACGAATCTCTTTCCAACTCTGAGAATGCTGCACTGACTGCTCGCGTGTTCATGCCGATTATGTCAATATCGTCGGCATACGCTAACAGCATGACACTTTTGTTGAAGATAGTGCCATTATGTCGTAGATCAGCAGCTCGTATTATTTTCTCCATAATAAGATTGAAGAAGTCGCACGATAACGAATCACCTTGTCTGAAACCCCGTTCGGTATTAAACGGTGCGAAGAGGTCCTTCCCAATTTTCACTGCACAACGGGAGTTATGCAGTGTCATTCTACAAAGTCGAATGAGCTTTGCAGGAATACCGAACTCAGACATTGTTGCGTAGAGGCAATCCCTTACCGGACTGTCGAAAGCGGCTTTATAATCAACAAATAGGTGGTGTGTGTCGATCTGTTTTTCTTGGGTCTTCTCCAGGATTTGGCGCAGTGTGAAAATCTGGTCGATGGTGGATTTACCAGGTCTGAAGCCACACTGATAAGGTCCAATCAGGTTGCTGAGTATAGGCTTCAACCTTTCACACAGTACACTCGATAGAACCTTGTATGCTATGCTCAGGAGACTTATTCCACGGTAATTGGCGCAAATTGTGGGGTCTCCTTTTTTATGTACAAGACAGAGAACACTGAGCCTCCAATCATCAGGCATGCTTTCATCCGACCATATTCCGCTTATGAGCTGGTGCATGCGGGTGAGCAGCTCATCGGGTATATATATATATATGTATATATATATATATATATATGTATATATATATATATATATATATATATATATACATATGTATATATATATATACATATGTATATATATATATATATATATATATATATATATATACATATGTATATATATATATACATATGTATATATATATATATATATATATATATATACCCGTTGCCCGGCGATCACCGGGCAACGTCTTCCTGGCACCCGCTGGGAGGCAGCTGAAGTGAGTGGCGAAAATCTCCTCGGTTAGAGGTTGTGCATTGGGTTTGGGACCCGCCACATAAAAAAACTTGCCCAGTGAACAATATAAAAATGCCTCGGAAACGGACTGCCCCCTTTGTTGATGACCCTGGTTGGACCATGATTTACGGATATGCACCTGGAATGTCCGGTCCCTTTATAGAGAGGGTGCCTCTATCCAGCTGGTTAATGTCCTCGAAATTACAGAGCTGACATCACCGCTCTCCAGGAAATGCGATGGACAGGACAGGGCTGCTTCAAAAGAGCGTCCTGTGACATCTACTACAGTTGCCATGCTGAAAGGCACGAATTAGGATGTGGATTTTTGGTCAGCAAGAGACTACGACATCTTGTCTCACAGTTCACGCCTGTGAACGAACGGCTGGCCACAATCCGCATCAAGGCAAAATTTTTCAACATCAGCCTTGTACATCAGGACAATGTAACCAAGGAGAGCTTCTTTCAGCGCCTCGAAGAAGCTTATGACCGCTGCCCCCGCCACGACATCAAAATCGTGCTTGGCGACTTTAATGCCAGGGTGGGCAAGGAAGATACCTTGGGTCCAACTGTCGGAAAATTCAGCCTCCACCAGAACACCTCCGATAACGGAATGAGGCTGATCGACTTCGCCGCAGCACGAAACATGGTAATTGGTGGTACCAGATTCCAGCATCTCGATATCCACAAAGCGACATGGCTGTCTCCAGATCAACGTACAAGAAACCAAATTGATCATGTGGTGATTGACGGAAGGCATGCTTCCAGTGTGATGGACGTGAAATCGATCCGTGGTGCCAACATCGACTCGGATCACTACCTTGTTGCAGCTAAAGTGCGCACACGCTTATGTGTCGCAAATAACAAGAGAAGTCCCACACAGAGAAAGCTCGACGTCAGTAAGCTGCGATCACCAGAGACAGCAGATGCATTTTCCACTCGACTATCGGATCTGCTAATGCAGAACACTCCCCCACTTGATGATACATGCGCACGGTGGACACATATATCCCACTCCATGACTACTGCTGCCGAGGAGGTGATCGGTTACTACCGGCCTCTGAGGAATGAGTGGTATGGTCAGGAGTGTCGCGACGCTACCGCAGAGAAAGACGCCGCATACAGAAAAACCCTGCGTGCAGGCGCAACGCGAGCTGTTAAGGAGCGGTATAGAGAGAAAAGGAGTGCAGAGAGACGTCTTTTCAGGCACAAGAAGAGGGAGCTAGAGAGACGCGAGTGTGAGGAGAAAGAGATGTGTACCGACAAGAATGAGACTCGAAAATTCTTTGAAAAGATCAAGCGCCTGAGTGGAGGTTTAAATACCGGAGCCTCTTCTTGTCGTGATGGAAATGGGAATCTGGTTACGGATGTCCAGAGTGTACTGAGCCTATGGAGGGAACACCTCCACGTTACTGAATGGCGATTCTACGAACATTTCCGCCAGTGGAGGAGTTTGCCCGATAACCCCAATTACAGATGATGGTGTTGATATTCCACCACCCGACTATGACGAGGTTGAAACGGCCATTTTAAGGCTGAAGAACAACAGGTCTGCAGGTGCTGATGGCCTGCCTGCCGAGTTGTTTAAGACCGGAGACGATGAGCTGCTCACCCGCATGCACCAGCTCATAAGCGGAATATGGTCGGATGAAAGCATGCCTGATGATTGGAGGCTCAGTGTTCTCTGTCCTGTACATAAAAAAGGAGACCCCACAATTTGCGCCAACTACCGTGGAATAAGTCTCCTGAGCATCGCATACAAGGTTCTATCGAGTGTACTGTGTGTAAGGTTGAAGCCTATGCTCAGCAACCTGATTGGACCTTATCAGTGTGGCTTCAGACCTGGTAAATCCACCATCGACCAGATTTTCACACTGCGCCAAATCCTGGAGAAGACCCAAGAAAAACAGATCGACACACACCACCTATTTGTTGATTATAAAGCCGCTTTCGACAGTCCGGTAAGGGATTGCCTCTACGCAACAATGTCTGAGTTCGGTATTCCTGCAAAGCTCATTCGACTTTGTAGAATGACACTGCATAACTCCCGTTGTGCAGTGAAAATTGGGAAGGACCTCTTCGCACCGTTTAATACCGAACGGGGTTTCAGACAAGGTGATTCGTTATCGTGCGACTTCTTCAATCTTATTATGGAGAAAATAATACGAGCTGCTGATCTACGACATAATGGCACTATCTTCAACAAAAGTGTTATGCTGTTAGCGTATGCCGACTATATTGACATAATCGGCATGAACACGCGAGCAGTCAGTGCAGCATTCTCAGAGTTGGAAAGAGAGTGAGGTGAACGAGGGCAAGACTAAGTATCTAGTGTCAACAAACAAAGAGTCCCGGCGTCTTGGACAGCACGTCACTGTTGACAACTACGCTTTTGAAGTAGTAAGGGACTTTGTCTATCTTGGAACCAGCATTAACAGCAGTAATGACGTCAGCTTGGAGATCATGCGTAGGATAACTCTTGCTAACAGGTGTTACTTTGGGCTGAGTAAGCAATTGAGAAGTCGAGCCCTCTCTCGAAGAACGAAAACTACACTCTACAAGTCTCTCATCATGCCTGTCCTAACATATGACCTGAATCCTGGACAATTTCCACCTCGTATGAGTGAATGCTTGGGGTTTTCGAGAGAAAAGTCCTACGCAGGATCTTTGGACCTATTTGCGTTGGTGGCGAGTACCGAATAAGGTACAACCATGAGCTGTACGAGCTGTATGCCGATATTAACATAGTAAAGCGCATCAAAATCCAGCGGCTGCGCTGGCTAGGTCATGTCGAGAGAATGGAAGAACAGGCTCCAGCTAAGAAGGTGTTATATTCGGAACCCGCTGGAGGACGGCGCAGAAGAGGAAGACCAAACCTCCGGTGGAAAGACCAAGTACTGGAGAACCTGACGGCGCTTGGAATTTCTAACTGGCGCCAGCTAGCGAAGAACAGAGATGGCTGGCGAAGCATGTTATTTTCGGCCTAAATCGATATTCGGTTGTTATGGCCACATAAGTAAGTAAGTAAGTAAGTATATATACAAAAGTCCATACAAAACTTTGTATGGACTTGAATAAGGTGGCTTGATGGTAGTCAGTAAACCTTCTTTTCTTACAAAAATGTGTGTTGCTCTTAGTCCTTTTAAAAGCAAAGTGTCTATCATTTGTGTGGTTTGATCCCTTAACTGGTTTTATATCTTCAATAATTTGTTTTAAGTTCAATACGAAATCATTGGTGCTCTTTCGAAATATTCTCCTGGTAAGCGTAATGATGATCCAAACACAGTGTCACACGGAGCCAATCACAGGTCTTCTGCTTCTTAGTCTAAGTAAAATACTTGAAACTGTTTCTGTCCAGTTCAATCCTTTACATCGTATGGCTTCTTTTAAATTGCGATTAAATTGTTCAATTAGTCCATTTGAGTGCGGGTGATAAGTTGCAGTGCGTACATGTAATGAATTTATAAAGTGATTTGAACTAATCCGATTCAAACTGTTTGCCTTAATCTGTGGAAATTTTAAAGGGCCAATTACACCAATATTTATATGATCAAATCTCTTCTCTGACAGTGGATATTCAGATATTGTTTCACCGAAATGTCGAGTAATTTTCGACTTTTGACAGGGGATGCAGGATCCCACCCAATTAGTTACGTCTTTATTGATGTTTGGCCAAATAAATTTAATTTTGATTTATTTTGAAATACTTCCACGCATTATTATCGGGACAAACATATCACACCATAATTTATTACCAGAAGTTGAAACTTCCTCTAGAATAAGCGATGAATAACCGATGTTTAAGTAATTTTGAATATCGTTATCTTCTTGTTGAGATTTTTTAACTTCGGCTAATAAACTGGATAGAAAGTATGCAACAACATTTTCTTTTCCTTTTATATATTGAATATTTGACGAAAATTGTCCAAGTCCAAGTATCTGAATTGCCTTGGCGAAAAACTATAGATTTTCTTTGTAATTGCAAATGTGACAGGCTTGTGGTAAGTTAATATTGTACAATTTCCTCCCAACACATATCGAAATTGTTTAATGGATTCGTAAACAGCCAGCAACTCTCTATCGTATGCTGAATATTTTTTGGGGAGAAAAAAACATTTTATAGCCTAGACAGACGACAGCGTTAATCCGGATTACCGGCGCACTTAATCCGAATATATGGAAATAAAAGTTAATGTTTTTGGCTAAGAAAGTTGAAAATTTGAATTTTTTTTCTATGTGTAAACTCATTCTTGACATACTGTATATATATATATATATATATATATATATATATATATATATATATATAATATATATATATATATAAATATATATATATATATACATATATATATATATATATATATATATATATAAATATATATATATATATATATATATATACATATATATATATATATATATATATATATATATATATATAAATATATATATATATATATATTTATATATATATAAATATATATATATATATATATATATATATATATTTATATATATATAAATATATATATATATATATATATATATATATATATATATATATATATATATATATATATACACACTGACTCGAACAATTGTCTGTACAATGAAATGAACTATATATGAACAAATGAACTATTTTTTTTTATAAGTCTAACAAGTACTTTAAATAATTTAATCTAAAAAAGTGTAAACAAGTCTTACTTTTGTTACGCACGATGAGCACCACAAAACAATGAGCAAAATGAACTCAAATATTTGTCCGTACACCTAAAGAGAGTAAATGAAACGCCACTCGAACTTAACGGTTTTTTAAATTTAGTGTTATTTTAGCACAATTTTAGAGTTCTCAGTTGTTATAAAGTTGTATTCTGTGTTGGTTTATTTTAATTGCTTTTAAAATGAGTGCCAGTAATATAACCCATACGAAGATTCCTATTGACATCAAACAATTGACTGTTAAAATGCATAATGATGGTAAAACTTTGCAAGAAATTGCTGATTGTATATCTAGACCACGATAATCAATCCAGTATGTAATTCAAAATTACAAAAAAACTCTATTACTAGAAATTTCTCAAGGCAGAGGCCGCTCAAAAACCATTGACGCACGATTGGGAAGAAAAATTGAGCGGCTGGTGAAGCTGAATCCAAAAATATTGAAGAATGCGATAGTGTTCGAGTGAGCTCACAAACTATTCGAAACTTCTTCACCTCAATCAATATAAGGCATGTGTTCCTCGTAAGAAACCTTTTATTTCAAAGAAGAATGTGAAACTACGATTGGAATATGCCACAAAATATATAAATAACGAATACTGCACTGGAGCTGAAAAATCTTAAAGCAACCATAAAACATGGTGGATATGGTGTGATGGTATGGGGTGCAATGGCAGCTGGAGGTGTTGGAAATCTGAAATTTGTTGAAACCACAATGGATAAGCATCAGTATTTGAATATTTTAAGAGAAAATTTAAAAGATAGTGCCCTGAAATTAGGGTTAAAAGACGATTTCCGGTTCCTTCACGATAATGACCCAAAGCACAAGCTCATTGTTGTGAAGGAATGGTTGCTTTACAATGTAAAAGAAGTGATTCCTCATCCCCCCCAGAGCCCAGACCTTAACCCCATATGGCATTTATGGGGAATTTTAGAAAAAAAAAAGTTCCACAACACACAATTACCAACAAACAAATGTTAAAAGAATTTATTAAAGAGGAATGGCGCAATATTGATACTGAAACCACTTCTAAGTTGGATTTATCTATGAAAAATCGTTTAAGAGATGATATTGCGGCAAAGGGATATCATACCCGCTATTAAAATCACATTTTATATTTTTAGATGTTATGCTATTATTGGTGTACGGACAATTTTTTGAGTTCATTTTCTGGAGTGTTTTTTAAGTTTTTTGTTTATAATAAAGGTATGATTTGTTTAAACCCTTTTGTATTTTTATTCAATAAATCATTAGATTCTGATCTATATTTTTCAAATTGCAGTGAAATATATTTTCAAGTGCCTAGTGTACGGGCAAATGTTTGAGTTAGTATATCTCTATATATATTTATTTATATATATATATATATATATATATATATATATATATATATATATATATATATTATATATATAATATATATATATATATATATATATATATATATATTATATATATACATATATTATATATATATATATATATATATATATATTATATATATATATATATATTATATATATATATATAATATATGTATATATATAATATATATATATATATATATATATATATATATATATATTATATATATATATATATATATATATATATATATATATACATATATATATATGTTTCTAGATTTATATATAGTAGATTGCATTCATTTACTATGAATGAGTTTTTAGTCAAAAATTGAGTGACATACATTCAAGAAAACGGTTCTTCTGCGAATTTCTGGTAATTTACTAATAGTTTATTCACTGTATACAGATCGTATATCCACTTACCGATTCTTCAATCGCAATATTTTTACTTTCCCATTTGATAAGCGTGACCTAATATAATAATCCAATTTACCGTCCAGTTCTATATTTGTACTGCCGTCATCCACAAGAATTATTTGTTCCAGTAGACGTGAATTACACGTATTTAATGTACTGTGTACAGTACGCACTAAAACTGAATAAGGTTCGTTGTAAAATATGATTATAACACTTATTGTAGGTAAAGCCTGCAAATCATATCGGAGATTCAAGCATTCCGGATGCCGTGCATCTGATAATGAACGATTGTAAGAGATGCGTTCACTTAACTCTTCATTTAATGCAATTTTTTTGTATATTTCATCACCGATTTGTTTTGCTTCACCATGCAAGTAAACTGCAACACCGCCTTCGCCTAAGCCTTCTTCCTGCTTTTGCAAATCTAGCCTTATACTCATTTCGTATGGCGACTGATCCTTAATCGCTGACGTCCCTTGTTGTATTTCATTCAAGTTAACAATTTTATCTTGCACCCCACGTACCCGGTGAAGATATCGTAATTTTTGCGGCTCACTTATGTCATCCACTTGTGATACTTTAATATAAAGTAAAAAACAAAGCGCAACAAATATGAAAATAATAAACTTGCCATAAAAAGAACGAAGTCGCGGTGGCATGTTCTAATTTAAATTATTTCTACTCCCAGTTTGGACGGACAGTTTTTAGTCAAAATTCGTTGTTTGTACTTTAAATGAATTTCAGCTTTCTGATCCAGCATGTACTATATATGATTTAAAACGAACCAAATAAGTTGGTGTCACGTCATTTTTTTATAGCCACACCGCGAACCGATGGTCCCAAAAACCCGACGACAGTATTTCAGTTGACTGTTGCTTTGCATATTTTCATTTTATTTATTCATTCGTCTTTTTCTCAATAACAGCTGTAGGTTTAGTATTTACATTTAGGGATGCCAACCTTTTTTACCATTCTTCCGGATAATGGTGTAAAGGTGGAACTCCAATGAACGCGTAGGTGCTTATAGTGTTTTCTGATTTTTGTGATTTGGTGATTTCTCTCGTAATATATTTCGTTTTTTTTTATATTTCGTTTTTTTTTTATATTTCGTTTTTAGTAAACAGAAATAATGAATGGAATGGTGATTTTTTGCTAACTTGGTACGAGTTACAAACTCTCTACTAGCATGATATTTCGAATGAATACAAATCACTTTTCGCAACAGCTACTCAACGGAAGTAACGAATGGTGATTTTTTTTTTTTCTAATAAGGATGGCAGCACATATTACTACAAATGAAGTACTTGTTCAGCCAGGAAACTAAATATTTGCAAAATGAAATATTTGCACCAAAGAGTGAAGAGATTTATTTTGGGTGGTTCATTATAAAATATGCTTATATATTTCCAATAATTGCATATTTTTATCGCAACGGTGTTTTCTTCTGCTCAATCGGTGTTTTCTTCTGCTCAATTTATAAATGTAAAAGCGATTCTAGTTATACTATAAGTATATAAAAGGCCCGAAGAGAACACCGTTGCCAACTATATCTTAAAATACATCTCAAATATATACATTATTCTTAATACTACAGGGTATAATATACATTTAAATATAAACATTATTCTTAATGATACAGGGTTGACCTCAACATTGCCGCCCGCCATGCAGTAATGCAAATATAAAAAAATAACAAAAAATATTGAGTACTACTTCATAATACAATACTTATAACTAGTAGAATTCATACATTAATTTTAGTTTAAGAAAATATTACACGCTTTACGGTTGAACTCATCCGGAGATCACCCAGCCGAAAACGGTATTTTGTGCTATGGGTTGTCCATTCGGGGTTGGGAAGAAACCCGGGTGCACAATTTTCGAATATACATCGGCGCCGAGAACCACGTCGAATTCCTTGGATTTGTTGAAATCAGGGTCAGCTAGTTTTATGTTGAGGAACGGGCTTCAAGTTCAGTAATCCAATGAACATGAAAAAGTTACCAATTCAAAATCATTGGTAACTATTGCAATCACTTGGAGATTAGTGTTGTCGTCACACCTACCTCTACAACTGTCACAATTCCCATGCGTTGCTGTACTGCTGCAGAACGAAGTTCTTAAAGTAAGACGAGCGAGGTCCACTCCGCCATAAGCATGTATAAAGATGATTATGCTGCATAGCTGAGCTATTAGAAAGAGATGAGGTAGGTCTTCTATGTATGTCATCACGCGTTATAATGCGTGACGATTGAGACGAGCGAGGTCTCACTGGCAGCCGAGAAAACTGGTAGTACGACCGTATACGTGAGTGAGCGTGAAGCAACGTGTGGTGGTCATCGTTATAGTGACGGCAGCGGTAGTTGCTGCAGCAATCTCGCAGTTATGAAGAAGCATCTAAACAGTTCGAGCAGTATTTATAAATCAGCACCTCTCGAAGGCGTTTCTCCACAGTCTTCTGCTGGTGGGTCTCCTTTCATAGAGTGCAGACTTCACGGATGACGCAGTCCGCACCGAACGCGATGTGATAGCAGTAATTATTTCGTTTACGCCCGGCATGTTCCTGTGATAATGAATTTGTATTTATTTTGTGTTATGTATGTATACTGAGTATGTTTCAAGCGAATATCTGTTTTAATTATAAATCAAATAACGTGAGCATTGGAATAAGTGTGGAACGTGTGGTGGGTATCATCGCAATGATGGCAGCGATTATTACTGCGGCAATCTCGCAGTTGGTGTGAGGCAGCTAAGCAATTCGAGCAGTACTACACGAAGCAGTTTTTTAACGTTCTTTTCCTTGAATTGACAACATTTGCTTAATGTGTGGGGGCCTCTATACAGAGAGCAGAGAATAATGTTTTCTGCACATTTTGAATAAGTATGTGCTTTCCTTCTTGCAAATTGTTTTGAAGCGATGTAACTTGATCTTTTACAATTGATTTCATGGGAATATGAAGCGTTGGAACGCTGTGATACGTTACATAATCATTCATGCTTGCGTCAGGTGGGCATCATAAAATGTTTTTTATAGGTTTTATCTGAATTTTCTTAGATTTGTTTTCGTGGAACTTCTTCAAATTGCCTACCATATAAGAGTTGTTTTCCTAATGACAGTTTATTAAAACATGAAAGTACTGTGGGTGAGATTTGAATAGTTGTTCTAATAGGCCCTGTAAGAATCCATCTGAAAACGGTTTTTTAGCAATGAGGGTTTCAAAAATATTCTATAGAATTCCTTCTCGAATTATTTCTGGATAAATATCTCCGCCTCTAGATTAGGACTAGTCATCATCAACACAGTCAACTCTGAAACTTTCATGAGACGAGGATGTACAGGGACCATATCTGACATAACATTAGAGTCGGAAAGCATGGCCGGATCAATCAAGAAGTGGAGAAATTGCCGGAAATTTTCGAGCTCAGGAAAGTTTGCCTACGGGAGCGAAGAACTCTCACTCGAGCTAGGCGATCAGGCCCGACGACAGTGGAATCCAAAGGCTACAAACAGAGTAGGAAAACCCTAAAAAAGGCAATAAACTGTAGTAAAAAGAAAAAATGGGAAGAACTCAAATAAAATTGTGATGAAGAAACTTGGAGCAAAATCACCTGCGATTGAAATGACCTGCGACGTGATTAGCAAGATAGTGGTCACTCTTGTTCCTACGCATGAGCCTTTGTTAGAAGAGCCTGAACATCTAACAGCCGAATTCGTCCCACCGTTCACAGCAGAGGATCTTGTACTGGCAGCAAATAGACTAAAACCCCAATAAAGCGTCGGGACCTGACGGAATATCGGCAGTGTTTTGGTGACCGAACGACTCCATATATGGCTTAACATGTGCAAGGCCTGTCTGAAAGAACGAGTCTTTCCGGAATTTGGTAAAAGCAGAAGTTAGTGCTGATTAGCAAAGGCAAGGGGGATCCGTCCACTGCTTCTGCATACAGGCCACTCTGTATGCTTGACAGCGCAGGACAACACCTTGAAAATATGATCAAATACTACCTTACCGAGGCGATAGAACACAGCGACGGCCTGTCCGACCGACAGCACGGTTTTAGAGCCGGCATGTCAACATTAGGTGCCGTTCAAGACGTGGAAACCAACACTCGAGGCAGATAGTATTGCTTGCAACCCTGGACATCCGCTATGCTTTCAACAGTCTCAGATAGGCCGACATAATAGACGCATTACCTAAGGAAGATAATTCAAAGCTATCTAAGCAACCGACTCTAATCTATGAAACCAGTGAGGGTCAGAAATCAAAGAAAATATCTTCGGCGGCGGCCCAAGGATTCATTCTCGGACCTGACCTCTGGAATATAAGCTACGACGAAATATTGCATACAGAGATGCTTGACGACGTCCATCTTGTTGGATACGCAGATGACATAGCTGCTAAAATAACCGCTCGTAACACTGAAGAGTCAAAAAGAAAGCTGAACTAAGTGATGATCAGAGTACTAGCATTGCTTGAGGACCATGGTCTGAAACTCGCTACAGAAAAGACAGAGCTGATCCTTCTGACAAAACGGCACATACCGTTGGAGGTCCACATGAAAGTCCTTGATACAACGCTGACGAAAAAAACGGTGGTGAAGTATCTAGGTGTACAACTAGGCCCTCAACTGACATTCTGGACGCATATAAAGAGCGTCGCGGGAAAAGCCGCGCGAGTATCGGAAATGTTAAGCAAAGTGATGGCAAATATTGGAGGTCCAAGTAAAAGCAGACTGCTAATGGAAACGATGAACTCCGCCCTTCTATACGAAAGCGAACTGTGGGCAGACACGCTAAAGTCAAAAGGCAGCCGGAAAGTGCTACTTTCTGTGCAAAACACATGTGCACTCAGACTAGCCTCCTCATACCGGATAGTGTATGGAGCAGCCGACCTTGTTATAAGCGGAGCAATTCCCATAGACTTGTTAGCTGAGGAATGCAGATAAAAATGGATAGCAAAAAATATTAGGCTGCCGGTCCTAAGCCCCCAAGAAGAGAGATGCAAACCATAGATATGTGGCATGCAAGATGGAACACCGAACCAAGCATAAGATGAACAGCGAAGTTAATACCCGATCTTAGAGAATGAACTCAAAGAAAACACGGTGAAGAAAATTATTACCTCACGCAGTTTCAGTCATGGCTACTTTAAATAATATTTGCATCGTATGGTGAAATCAGACCAACCACGATAATATATTGCGACACAGAATTTGACGACGCAGAACACACGTTTTGTAAATGTGAACGGTGGCGTAATGAATGATGTGCGCTCGAACGGGTAATCGGAACATACACGAATAAAAATATCATAGAGAAAATGATGTCAAAGGATGAAAATTGGAATGCGGTAGCAAACTTAACAAAACAAGGTAGAATGGCGATCCTGGACGCAAGTAGAGTAACAGAATTGCAGTCCTTCTCAGGACGACATCTTGGATCTCCTGCCCCGACGTAATGCAAAAGTAGTACCGGGGCAGATGAAGAATCCAGTAAAGGAGGACGGAGTTTTTTAGTAACGACGGCCCCTATATGGAGCGAAGGCATTTTTTACCCCACCTCAAAGCAAAAAAAAAATTAACAAATTATAAAAGTGACATATCGACACCATAGCGGTTCCTAGCAGAACGTTTCTTGTACCTGATGCAAAACAGGATTGGATTTGAGTAGCGTGTGAAATAGAACGATTCATATGTTGTGTGGTATTAGGCGGGTGTAAACTTTGCGGTTGAATCTGAGTAGCATGTGAAGTGGAAGTTTGCATTTGTTGTGCCGTATTATGTGAGTATGAGCTTAGCGACTGATGAGCATTTGACGGACTTCTTGGTGGATTAGGGTTAAAATTATTCCCAGAGTTAAAAGCAGGGTTGATTTAAGAGCGTATTGTGACGTTGTTTGCATATAACGCAGCTATATCGACTCTGACAATCTTCTAATCCGTGGGATATAGCAAAACAGTTTGTGCAGACCTGAAGTCTGCGTATCGATCATTAATGTTCATATTTAAGAATCTGGAATATAATCGCATGGGATGTTTTTGCGAATTGCATAGTTTAGAAGACGATTGACTTGTTAAAAAATCATCGAGATCGCTCCATTTCGGAATTTTCAATTTATTTTTAATTGATTGCTCCCATAGCGAAAGAGTTACTTCTGGAAGACGGGTTGAGCAAAGAAATACGAAGAAGGCATCACAATTGTTTATGTCTATATCATAAACTTTACGAGCCGCAATGCAATTATTGATATTGCGTTGTAACTGTGTTGTAACTTTTTAATTGCATGTCCTGATTCAGTTCGAACATTTTGTAAAATGAATAAAATCTTTAGTTGGCTGTTTACCATGATACGGTTGTTTTTGCCACGCTTAAGCAGATCCATCGTTGGTAAGAGGAGATTTTTGCACTATATTCCTAGCCTCACCACGAGTTTTCTGATTTAAGTAGAAGAGTTTATCCACTGGGTTGACACGCTGATTTAAAATGTAAATAGCTGTAAACATGTCACAAAATGAAGGGCAAGTCAGGTAATCACCATAAAAAAACCTCAGTGTAATGTGACCAATTATAGACGAACCGCACCTGATATAGATTTGATAACAATTATCGTATTGTTGTACAACACTTTGAGCTTCGGAAATGGGTTTTTCCGTCGAAGCTTGATCTATGGAATCCGATATCGAATAGCAAATATTTTAAAATTTGTTCCATTTTTCCTGCAATTCTTCATTCATTATGCATCTCAAAAGATGAAATTGTATGGACTGTCAGACATATTTTATTGAAATTGCTCTCAAAATAGACAACATAGTCTGCATACTGCAGAAAAGTATTTAGACATCTTGAAAATATATTTGAGTAAAAATTATTGAATTCTTCTTCTTATGTGGCCATAACAACCGATGATTGATTTAGGTCGAACATATAAATCAATGTTAGCGTACATCTCATACAGCCCATCGTTATACCTTATTCGATTCTCACCATCAACGCAAATAGATCAGAAGATCCTGCGCAGAACTTTTCTCTCGAAAACTCTAAGCATCCTCTCATTCATGGTGGAAATTGTCCAGGCTTCTGCGCGATATGTTAAGACAGCATTAATTAGGGACTAGTGGAGTGTGATTTTCGATCTTCGAGAGAGGGCTCGACTACTCAATTGCTTACTCAGCCCAAAGTAACACCTGCTAGGAAGAGTTATCCTACGTATGATCTACAAGCTGACGTCATTACAGTTGTTGATTCTGGTTCCAAGATAGACGAAGTCCTTCACCACCTCGAAAGTGTAATTAACAACAGTGACGTGTTGTCCAAGGCGAAGTCTTTGTTTGTAGACACTAGGTACTTCGTCTTGCCCTCGTCCACCGTAAGACCCATTAGACATGACTCGTTCCATTTCAGAACTGCACTGACAGCTCGCTAGTTAATACCGATTATGTCAATATCGTCGGCATACGCCAGCAGCATGACCCTTTTGTTGGTGATAGTGCCATTATGTCGTAAATCTGCAGCTCGTATAATTTTCTCCATAATAATCACCTTGTCTGAAACTTCGTTTGGTATTAAACGGAGGGGAGCAATCCTTTCCAATATTCACTGCACAACGAGAGTTAAGCAGTGTCATTCTGCAAAGTCTAATGAGTTTTGCAGATATATCAATTTCAGACATAATTATGTAGAGGTAATCCCTTATCTGACTGTCGAAAGTGGCTTTATAACCGACGAATAGGTGATGTGTGTCGATATGTTTTTCTTGGATCTTTTCCAGGATTTGGCGCAGTGTGAACATCTGGTCGATGGTGGATTTACCAGGACTGAAGCCACACTGATAAGGTCCAATCAGGTTGCTGAGCATAGGCTTCAACCTTTCACACAGTACGCTCGATAGAACCTTGTATGCGATGCTCAGGAGACTTATTCCACGGTAGTTGGCGCAAATTGTGGGGTCTCCTTTTTTATGTACAAGACAGAGAACACTGAGCCTCCAATCATCAGGCATGCTTTCATCCGACCATATTGTGACATCACTTTTTCTGAGCTTTGTCACAGAAATCTTTTAAAAGCTTTTTCATGGCCAGTTGTTACTGTCGGAAGAATTGCCAATTGCTTGCCGACAGGTGGGTACCGTTCGAAAGAAAAATCTTATCGATATTAAACTTGTTACGCAGCAGCCGGGGATTGAACCGCGACCTACAAATTAGAAGGCGAACACACTAACCACTGAGCTACGATACCTACGCGTACACTTAATAACTGTAATTTACGTAATAGAGGGCGTGGGGGTAATAACAACGGCACACCGCGTCAAAATAGTCAAAACAATTTAAATCAAACGCAGGGCACAGTGAGAACATCTACTAGGTTTACATCGTGTGTAAACATCAACACGTCGATTCGGAAAAAAAATTCCATGAATGATAACAATAGCCTACAAGAAAATGCGGATTCAATTTTACCTTCTGTGGTGCCAAAAATAATATCCGTCTGGAATATATCGGCGGATATCACCGTGACCGCCGATTTGAGGGCGTATATTGAAAGACCAACGCGAATGGTATTTGTTGCGAAAAATTGGCATGATAACCGAACGGTTATTTGAAAGGAACCAAAATCGTTTTGACAACATATTGAATGTACCCGACAAAGTAATAGTGCGTTTTCATTGGGCCGAAATCCAAGAATTTATGAAATCTGCTGAAATCTATAGGATTTCGCCATACATTTTGTGACATTTGAAATCTTAGATTTCGCTGAAATCTTATCGAAATATCAATTTTAACAAAACGAACAAACCTTTTTATACTAAAAATTCCCACCCTGAATCTAAAATAAAATGATAAATGAATTGAGATTTCGTTTAAATAATCAAACTACCGTAAATAGAAAGAAAATATAAAAACATGTTTTTCCTTTTAAGTCGCAAAATGGCAAGGAGCTCTTTATTGCGTAGTTGTTTATAACGATAGCATTCCATCGTTAAACACTCTTTTAACACTTGAAGTAATTTTTGCACTTGCAGATGCAAATACTTGTACATATTGTAACGAGTATCGATAGTTGGTTACTCATCACTATTGTGACTGACACTATTGGCAGCATCGACATGAATGTCAACAAAAAGAAATAAGCGATAACCAGAACAAGCCAACGAAAAAGGAAGAGAACAATCTCGATAAAGGAAGATTCTGGAGTGTTGCCAACAGAGTATAAATAGAGCCAGTGTTGAGCAGTGAGAATCAATCTAATTCCGAACGCGATTGCGAAAACATTGATACAGAGGCAAAAGTTGCAAGTACATTAGAGTGTTATTGTAAATAGTTGATTATAAACAGAGTTGATTGTAAATAGTGTTTATTAAATAAATTGTTGCTGTATATAGTTGTATAAAATAAGTGTTGCAGTTATCATTAACAGAATCCAGTGATCGAACAAGGTAATTCAAATAGAATTAAACGTTCACAGAATAAACAACAATTGTATTGTGTAGAATAAGTAACAATTGGTGTCAGAAGTGGGATTCTGTAAAGATGGTGAAAATTGACCAACTAAAAGTGGACCAGCTTAAAAAGCTGTTGGTAGAGATGAATCTATCGTCATCAGGTGCAAAGGCGGAACTGCTGGTGAGGCTGAGGCAAGCTATGGAGGCTAAGGGAATTAATGTAGAAGAACATGAGTTCTTCGAGGAAGCCGATATACAAGCAGTTGTGCACGCTGAGGAAGAGAGCAAAATAGATTCGAGTGGTCAACTCATGGATCTCATGAAATCCATGATGCAACAACAGCAGCAGCAACTGCAAGGAATTAATGCGAAGCTACAAGAAAATGCGTCTCGCATTGACTCTAAGTTTCAAGAACATTCGGTACGTCAAGAAAACGCTATGGGAGAATTCCAGAAAACAATTGACTCCAAACTTCAAGAACATTCGGCTCGTCAAGAACATGTCATCGAAAAACTACAAAAGGGAATTGAGATTAGATATCAGGAAATTTCCGGAGCTATTAATGACAAAGTCACAGAGCTGAAAGAACATGTGGATGATTTGGATGACAAGCTGAAGGAACATGTAGACAGACATGATGACTTGGAAGAAAAGCTTGAGAAATTAGAGCGCGAACTTAATAAAATAAAAATAAGTTGAGCAACCACATCAGTGATAAGAGAGTCAACTACAATTAAACTAAAGCCACCAACATTTGACGGAAGCACGCCATTCAATATCTTTAAGCTTCAATTCAGCTTCGAAGAATCAATGGGATGATAGCGACAAGACTGCTGCTTTAATAGTCGCATTAAAAGGTAATGCTTCCGAAGTGTTACAGATGATTCCAGAGAAAGATCGTGGTAGCTACCAATCACTGATGGACACACTCCAGCGGAAATATGGAAATGAATACAAGAGTCAATTACATCCAGTGGAATTGAGATCGCGAGTGCAACGGAGTAATGAGAGTCTTCAGGAATTTGCTTCCGATATTGAGCGCTTATGTCATCTAGCGTTCTCCGGTAATTCGGAAGAGTTCGTCGAAAAAATAAAAATAGAGGCATTCATAGATGGCATACGTGATGGAGAGACAAAGCGTGCCCTAGTCATGTCACCAAGGAATACTTATGCCGAAACAGTCAGTAGTGCATTGACGTTTGAAGCCGCCAGTTTGATGTGTCGACCAATGCCACGGGTACGCCAACTACAAACAGAAACAGCAGATCTGGTTGAAGCAGTGTGTCAGGCATTCAAATCTGTAGTGCAGCCTGAAGCAAGAACAACAGGTCGACGCGAAATCAAATTTACTGGTAAGTGCTTTATTTGCGACAAACCAGGACACATGGCGCGTGACTGCCGTCTACGACGAAAGCGATCAAGGTCGAATTCTTCAGGAAGACAAAAGAAGGAGAATAAGGTGGATAGCGATCGCTCCACTAACACAAATCCATCGTTAAACTAGATCGAGTCAGTTCAGCGGGGCGTGAACTGACTCCAACAGTGGGTTGCCCCATCATTCACATTTCACAACTACAGCGTGTGCCAAGCAGCTTGACTCTTGATGGAAAATTGGACAATATGGAATTCATGTTAACCCTGGATACTGGTGCATCACATTCTATAATCAAGAGCGATTTGGTAAAGAGGTTTGAGCCTTTAATGGGAATAAAATTGCGTACGGGTGAGGATGCACAAATTCTGGGTAAGATAAAGAAACGAGTATCTATTGGGAATTACACGTGGGAACATGAATTCATTGTGGCTGACATCATCGATGACGTAATAATTGGTGTTGATTTTATGATTGACAACGGATTTACGTTAGATTTAAATCAACGGATACTGCGCTATGCAAATGTCGAACTACCATTGAACATCGGTTACAAGCGTAGTGGGAACATCAAACGAGTACTGGCATGTCAACGCCAAGAGGTTCCAGAAAAATCAGAAGCGGTGATATGGGCACAGATGAATGTGGATGATGGGACAGGCAAGTTGTGGCTGGTGGAAGCAGATAAAGAAATAACGAATAAAAACATCATACTTGGTAGGACGTTAGTAGAACCTAAAGAAAATGGAATAGTACCGGTGCGAATTTTAAATCCAACTAATACATCTACAGTTGTAAAGAAAGGAATGGTGATTGGTCATTGCCAGGAAGTTACTGCCGTAGTAGACTGCGAAAAGGGTTCGTCGATAAAAAGTGGAAGATCACGAACTGGCAAGGCGGAAATAAAAGCACAGATGGACGAATGGACAGGTGTGCTTACCAAACAGCAAAAAGTAAAGGCTTTACAAGTATTGGAGAAGTACAGTTCAATATTTTCTTTAAATGGAAAAACTGGAGGACGAACAACCATCGTGAAGCATCACATTGACACCGGTGATTCTAGACCAATTCGTCAAACACCACGACGAGTTCCATTGGCCAAAAGAGACGAAGCCATTAAGCTGATTACCGATATGCAGTAACAAGGTGTTATTGAACCATCAGCGAGTCCATGGAGTTCACCAGTTGTGCTGGTAAAGAAGAAGGATGGAAGTACTCGATTCTGTGTGGATTACAGAAAGCTAAATGATATTACGAAAAAAGACAGCTATCCACTGCCAAGAATCGATGACACTCTGGACACACTATCTGGTGCGAAGTGGTTCTTAACTGGCAAGTGGAACTTGGTAAGGAAGACAAAGAGAAAACAGCTTTCAGTATTGGCGATGGTTTATGGCAATTTACGGTCATGCCATTAGGTTTATGCAATGCGCCAGCTACTTTCGAACGTTTGATGGAGCGTGTACTCAGAGGACTACACTGGAAAACGTGCTTGGTGTACCTCGATGACATTATTGTGATGGGAAAAGATTTTAACGACCACCTGGAAAAGTTGAAAGAAGTATTTGAGCGTATACAATCAGCAGGGCTTAAACTGAATATGAAAAAGTGTTCACTCTTCAGGCAAGAAGTTAAATATCTTGGTCATAAAGTACCAACAGAAGGGGTACATACCGACGAGGAGAAAGTAGCAGCAGTTCAAGAATGGCCTATTCCGTCGAATCTTCACGAGCTAAGAAGCTTCCTAGGCTTATGCACCTACTATAGACGATTTGTTCCTGGATTTGCAAACATCGCCAGTAGTCTGCATGAGTTGACAAGAAAGAACAAACCATTTGTGTGGGGCGAGGAAAGAAAAACTCTGTTCAGCACCAATATTAGCGTATCCAGTACCTGGTCAAAAGTTTGTGTTGGACACAGATGCGAGTGGCTATGGAATAGGTGGTGTGCTATCTCAGATCAAAACAGTAAAATCCTGTAGAAGCCAGAAAGAAATTACTGTGTCACACGAAGAGAGTTGCTCGCAATACTGGAATGTGTAAAGTATTTCCATAAATATTTGTATGGTCAGTCATTTCATCTACGAACTGACCACTCAGCGCTAAGGTGGTTATTGCAATTTAAAAACCCAGAAGGACAATTGGCGCGCTGACTGACGACTTACGAATATATTGCCGGAGGAGTCATGGACCACCGAACGAGTGCAAGAAGATCAGCGGAACGACCCAGATCTCGTAAAAATTATGGAATACAAGGAGCAGGGCATACGTCCAGATTGGCAAGAAATGGCTAATGAGAGTCCAATAGCAAAGGCATACTGGGCGCAGTGGCAAAGCCTGCACTTACGAGACGGATGTTTATTCCGAGCATGGGAAAGTGAGGATGGAAAAATCACTAATGATCTTCTAGTGGTACCCAAGGCGAGAATAAATGAAGTGATAGCTGAGTATCACAATGCCTCCAGTGGAGGGCATTTGGGAATCACCAAAACCGTCGAGAAAATAAAGAACCGATTTTATTGGGTTGGATGTCATGACCATGTCGCTGATTGGATTCGGAAGTGTAAGCAATGTGCAATGGCCAAAGGTCCCACTAAGAAAAGTCGAGGTAAGATGCACCAATACACCGTGGGTGCTCCATTTGAGCGAATTGCTACGGACATAGCTGGGCCATTTCCAATAAGCAACGCAGGAAACAAGTATGTTCTGGTGGTTATAGATTACTTCAGTAAATGGCCTGAAGTATACCCCATTCCAAATCAGGAAGCTAGTACAGTTGCGGATGTATTCGTCAACCAATGGGTTACTCGTTTTGGTGTACCGATGGAGTTACACTCAGACCAAGGTCGAAATTTCGAATCAGTTGTATTCCAAGAGATATGCCGTATGCTGGGTATATACAAAACTCGTACAACACCTTTGCATCCACAATCTGATGGCATGGTAGAACGATTTAACCGTACCTTGGAGGGATATTTGAGAAAAGTCGTAGATAAATACCAAAGAGACTGGGATGTACATATACCAATGTTCCTCATGGCATATCGATGCGCACAACATGATACGACGGCTACTACACCGGCAATGGCAATTTTTGGAAACGAGTTAAGACTGCCAGCTGATTTAAAATTTGGAGTCGTAACACCAACGAGATCAACCGAAGGTAATTATACTAGCGAAAAGCGGGAACAGTTGGATGAAGTACATCGGTTCATCAGAGAGCGGTCGCAGATGATAAGCGATAAGATGAAGGCCAGGCATGACTTGAAAGCAAATTCAAAAGGGTTCTAAAAGGAGAGCTTGTAATGCTTCATAATCCACAACGAAAGAAAGGCCTGTCCCCTAAACTACAGACTCATTGGGAAGGGCCATATGAGATTATAGCAAAGATAAATGACGTAGTGTATCGTATTCAACGTGCCTGGAATAAAAGAGCAAAGTTTAAAGTAGTGCACTTGGAGCGACTTGCGCCATATCGAGGGGAAGTATAAAAACTTGTTCGGGAAGAACAAGGTTAAGAGGAGGGCAGTGTAACGAGTATCGATAGTTGGTTACTCATCACTATTGTGACTGACACTATTGGCAGCATCGACATGAATGTCAACAAAAAGAAATAAGCGATAACCAGAACAAGCCAACGAAAAAGGAAGAGAAGGATCTCGATAAAGGAAGATTCTGGAGTGTTGCCAACAGAGTATAAATAGAGCCAGTGTTGAGCAGTGAGAATCAATCTAATTCCGAACGTGATTGCGAAAACATTGATACAGAGGCAAAAGTTGCAAGTACATTAGAGTGTTATTGTAAATATTTGATTATAAACAGAGTTGATTGTAAATAGTGTTTATTAAATAAATTGTTGCTGTATATAGTTGTATAAAATAAGTGTTGCAGTTATTATTAACAGAATCCAGTGATCGAACAAGGTAATTCAAATAGAATTAAACGCTCACAGAATAAAAACGTAACAATATTTATATATTGTTTGTTTACGTTTTAACAGAACCGTCAACGAAATCCTAATTTCAGCCAGTGTAAAGACATCAATGAGATTTCAAGGTTCACGAAATCTCGGATTTCGTCTCAATGAAAATGCACTATAAGGAATAATTTTCACAAAGCGTTCTATAGCAATGAACATCAATATAATTTGCGTTCACGCAAAATTAATTACAGGTCAAAATGTGTTTCAAAGGAATTTTGTTCAAAACGATATGGCAAAGCATTTCAACGAAAAATTGGCTAAAACCTTTCTCAAGGCTAGGGTTCGACAAAAACAAGATTCATCTTATTATGTTCTCAAAGATATAGATAGTAAACCTATTGGTACATTTCATGTATTCCATGATAACCTCAGCGCCTTTTTCAGATTCTTGTGAAATATATTGACACATGTTTCAAAAATAATCTGCTTTGTGAGCGCGCATTTTAAGTTTAAGTTATTTCCTATTATTGTGTTTTTTTTTACTTATAAATCAGAAATACAAATTCCCATTACAATTTAGAACTTTTAGTAAAGTAGAACCACCTTGCACTCAATATATAAGTATCGCCCACTCAATGGAAAACCTGATTATACCGATTTGTAATTGTCTAAGTAAAAGCTAATTTCAAATAAAGATGGCATGATTTCTAGATAAAGATACTTTTAATGCAGACTGCCGTAGAGTGAAGGCGTGTTTAAACTCTCACGTGTACTTAAGTATAACAATAAAACTATTCTTCTAGTGCTAAAATAAAGAGTAAACACATCTTTTGTAAAATAAATAAAATAAACAAAAATTAATAGACCTTAAGAATCCCCCATCGCGATCACTCACATTTGTATAACAGTGGAGGTAATTCTACCCTAATACATATCGCACATATAAAGATGGGATTATCAATAAGATTCGTCATATCCTTATCTGTAAATCTATATATTTAAGATTTTAAATTTCCTGAAGGTTAAAGAGAAAAAAGGAAATAAGCAAATTCACATTACCAGCTGGAATTTCATTGTATATCAAAAGTCAATAGTAAAACACATACATACATTCGGTGCATGTAGCACCAAATACAACAATATATAATCGCACCTTCATGGTTTGCACATAACTTTTCCAAAAATATCGGCATATACCTATCATGTGGATAAAATATAACCGAAATTAGTTCCTATTTAAAACTAAACGTATTACAATATTACGCAATAAGCAACTAAAAGTGAAAACCAAATTAAAACTTAAATTAAAGTTAGTATATCTAGTATAAATAGTATATGAAATTATCTATCCAACGGATGTATAACGAACTAAATCGGACCAGTAGGACCCGAGATATTGCGATTTAAGTAACATAGAAATTTACAAAACTTTGTCATTTTTCAAAACATCGACCTAACTATTCCGTTAAAAATTTTTCCCAAGCAAACTCCTGATATTTGTGTACTGATACTTATTAACGCAAAGAATTTTTTTTTTTTTGTTTTTTTCGCCCGAATTTGAGACATCCTAATAGTTGTACGATTTAAAAAAAGAATGACCAACATCTACAGTTAAAACATCCAAGTTTATCTAAATAAGAGCATAGTAAGTAGTTTATAGTAATGTAGTAGATAACGTGCTCATTGATATACACATAAACTAACATCATAAAAAAGAGAATAAACATAACATGCAATTAATTAAAAAGAGCGAAAATACTTCAAACTAAGATTCCTAAATAAAAGATAATTAATAAATTTCTATAGCTCCGACGCATCTCATCGGGCGCCAGCTGACATCGATCGGACCAAAGATTATCATGTAAGTTAATAATTACTCTCCTTTTATATCAGTATATTCGCTCATATTTTTGAAAGGAAGAGAACAAAACACTAGAACGAATCGCTACGTATAATTTTTTTAAATTATAAGTCTATAGCCATAATTCAATCGCGATGTCTATAGCACATTTTTGAATCTTGACAAATCTTTATCTTATTTTTTTTTTCTTATATTCATTACTGCGATTCTCTTTCTTTTAAAATCCCTAACCAATTAATATTAACGTAATGATGCATTTATACATTTTTATTCAAATATAAATTAATATTCAAATATATATGTGTACCCTAGTATGTAATTATTTAATATTTGTGTATACTTTAATGGGTAATGCATGAATGTTCTGTTATGATTAAAAAAAAAATTAATATGTATTTGAGCAAAAAAAAAAATATTTTAAAGTTTGCGCAAATTCCTATAAATTATTTGCAGGCAAACTTTATCATTTGTTCATAGTGTAACGAGTATCGATAGTTGTTTACTCATCACTATTGTGAGTGACACTATTGGCAGCATCGAAACGAATGTCAACAAAAAGAAATAAGCGATAACCAGAACAAGCCAACGAGAAAGGAAGAGAAGAATCTCGATAAAGGAAGATTCTGGGGTGTTGCCAACAGAGTATAAATAGAGCCAGTGTTGAGAAGGAAAATCAATCTACTTCCGAACGTGATTGCGAAAACATTGATACAGAGGCAAAAGTTGCAAGTACATTTAAGTGTTATAGTAAATAGTTGATTGTAAACAGTGTTGATTGTAAATAGAGATTATTAAATAAATTGTTGCTGTATATAGTTGTACAAAATAAGTGTTGCAGTTATCATTAACAGAATCCAGTGATCGAACAAGGTAATTCAAATAGAATTAAACGCTCACAGAATAAAAACGTAACAATTGGTGTCAGAAGTGGGATTCTGTAAAGATGGTGAAAATTGACCAACTAAAAGTGGACCAGCTTAAAAAGCTGTTGGTAGAGATGAATCTATCGTCATCAGGTGCAAAGGCGGAACTGCTGGTGAGGCTGAGGAAAGCCATGGAGGCTAAGGGAATTAATGTAGAAGAACATGAGTTCTTTGAGGAAGACGATATACATGCAGTTGTGCACGCTGAGGAAGAGAGCAAAATAGATTCGAGTAGTCAACTCATGGATTTCATGAAAACGATGATGCTGCAGCAACAACAACAGCTACAAGAAAATGCGTCTCGCCAAGAAAGCATTATGGGAGAATTCCAGAAAACAATTGACTCCAAGCTTCAAGAACATTCGGCTCGTCAAGAACATGTCATCGAAAAACTACAAAAGGGAATTGAGATTAGATTTCAGGAAATTTCCGGAGCTATTAATGACAAAGTCACAGAGCTGAAAGAACATGTGGATGATTTGGATGATAAGCTGAAGGAACATGTCGACGACTGGGAAGATAAGTTCGAGAAATTACAGCACGAACTCAATCAACTAAAAATAAATGGACCAGCCACATCAGTGATTAGAGATTCAAGTACAATCAAACTAAAGTCACCAACATTTGACGGAAGCACGCCATTCAATATCTTCAAGCTTCAATTCGAGACAACAGCGTCGAAGAATCAATGGGATGATAGCGACAAGACTGCTGCTTTAATAGTCGCATTAAAAGGTAATGCTTCCGAGGTGTTACAGATGATTCCAGAGAAAGATCGTGGTAGCTATCAGTCACTGATGGACACACTCCAGCGAAAATATGGAAATGAATACAAGAGTCAATTACATCGAGTGGAATTGAGATCGCGAGTGCAACGGAGTAATGAGAGCCTTCAGGAATTCGCTTCCGATATTGAGCGCTTATGTCATCTAGCGTTCTCCGGTAATTCGGAAGAGTTCGTCGAAAAAATAAAAATAGAGGCATTCATAGATGGCATACGTGATGGAGAGACAAAGCGTGCCCTAGTCATGTCACCCAGGAATACTTATGCCGAAACAGTCAGTAGTGCCTTGACATATGAAGCCGCCAGTTTGATGTGTCGACCAATGCCACGGGTACGCCAATTAGAAACAGAAACAACAGATCTGGTTGAAGCAGTGCGTCAGGCAGTAAAATCAGTAGTTCAGCCTGAAGTAACAACAGGTCGACGTGAAAACAAATTTAATGGTAAGTGCTTCATTTGCGACAAACGAGGGCATATAGCGCGTGATTGCATTCAATCGAATATGAAGCCTAAAGGTAGAACAAGGAATCAACGCAAAAATAAATTTGCCGGTAAGTGCTTCATATGCCATCGAAGAGAGCACAAGGCGCGGAATTGTCGTCTACGACACAAGCAACAAAGATCGAATTCACCAGGACAACGAAAGGACGATCGTGATGTCATTCATCGTAGTAAAGCTTATACTCCATATCGTCGTACTTGCACCGTAGATAGTAAACATTGTTCTCGGGAAAGAAACCAGAATCACATTGTTAACCTACGTCTTACGAATGTATTGTCGGAAGAGTCATGGAAAACCGAACGAGTTCAAGAAGATCAGCGGAACGACCCAGATCTCGCAAAGATTATGGAATATAAGGAGCAGGGCATACGTCCAGATTGGCAAGAAATGGCTAATGAGAGTCCAATAACGAAGGCATACTGGGCGCAGTGGCAAAGCCTGCACTTACGAGACGGATGTTTATTCCGAACATGGGAAAGTGAAGATGGAAAAATCACTTATGATCTGTTGGTGGTACCCAAGGCGAGAATAAATGAAGTGATAGCTGAGTATCACAATACCTCCAGTGGAGGGCATTTGGGAATCACCAAAACCGTCGAGAAAATAAAGAAACGATTTTATTGGGTTGGATGTCATGACCATGTCGCTGATTGGATTCGGAAGTGTAAGCAATCTGCAATGGCCAAAGGTCCCACTAAGAAAAGTCGAGGTAAGATGCACCAATACACCGTGGGTGCTCCATTTGAGCGAATTGCTATGGACATAGCTGGACCATTTCCAATAAGCAACGCAGGAAACAAGTATGTTCTGGTGGTTATAGATTACTTCAGTAAATGGCCTGAAGTATACCCCATTCCAAATCAAGAAGCTAGTACAGTTGCGGATGTATTCGTCAACCAATGGGTTACTCGTTTTGGTGTACCGATGGAGTTACACTCAGACCAAGGTCGAAATTTCGAATCAGTTGTATTCCAAGAGATATGCCGTATGCTGGGTATATACAAAACTCGTACAACACCTTTGCATCCACAATCTGATGGCATGGTAGAACGATTTAACCGTACCTTGGAGGAATATTTGAGAAAAGTCGTAGATAAATACCAAAGAGACTGGGATGTACATATACCAATGTTCCTCATGGCATATCGATGCGCACAACATGATACGACGGCTACTACACCGGCAATGGCAATTTTTGGAAACGAGTTAAGACTGACAGCTGATTTAAAATTTGGAGTCGTAACACCAACGAGATCAACCGAAGGTAATTATACTAGCGAAAAGCGGGAACAGTTGGATGAAGTACATCGGTTCATCAGAGAGCGGTCGCAGATGATAAGCGATAAGATGAAGGCCAGGTATGACTTGAAAGCAAATTCAAAAGGGTTCTATGAAGGAGAGCTTGTAATGCTTCATAATCCACAACGAAAGAAAGGCCTGTCCCCTAAACTACAGACTCATTGGGAAGGACCATATGAGATTATAGCAAAGATAAATGACGTAGTGTATCGTATTCAACGTGCCTGGAATAAAAGAGCAAAGTTTAAAGTAGTGCACTTGGAGCGACTTGCGCCATATCGAGGGGAAGTATAAAAACTTGTTCGGGACGAACAAGGTTAAGAGGAGGGCAGTGTAACGAGTATCGATAGTTGGTTACTCATCACTATTGTGAGTGACACTATTGGCAGCATCGAAACGAATGTCAACAAAAAGAAATAAGCGATAACCAGAACAAGCCAACGAGAAAGGAAGGGAAGAATATCGATAAAGGAAGATTCTGGGGTGTTGCCAACAGAGTATAAATAGAGCCAGTGTTGAGAAGGAAAATCAATCTACTTCCGAACGTGATTGCGAAAACATTGATACAGAGGCAAAAGTTGCAAGTACATTTAAGTGTTATAGTAAATAGTTGATTGTAAACAGTGTTGATTGTAAATAGAGATTATTAAATAAATTGTTGCTGTATATAGTTGTACAAAATAAGTGTTGCAGTTATCATTAACAGAATCCAGTGATCGAACAAGGTAATTCAAATAGAATTAAACGCTCACAGAATAAAAACGTAACAATAGTTACCTTGTTCCTATGTTCACATATATAATAAAGAGATATATGTGAAATGTCAAATTTGCTAATGTTAACCTTGTTTACATTTGCAAATATGATTAATTTGCAAATATTACCAATTTGGATGTATTTATTGAATTATATTTATTAAACTATGTGTGCAGTACAATGTTTGGCATAATTGCAGAATACAGACTCCTTGAGAAAGTAAAAATAATAAATTGCGTCGAATACAGGTTATTCTTGTCGTTATAACAAACTAAAAATTTGTCGTTGCAAATGCCCATACAAGGCGTGATTCAAGGTCAAAGTTCAAAATTGAGGTCTCGATTACTCGACTTCGGCCGACTATCAAAAAGAGCTGTTATCTTAAAATACTGTTGGTTGCTATACTGAATTTGAAGACATGCAGGTAATTGTTCGCTTTCATTTCATTGTATCAGCTTGAACAAAATTGTTTAAATGCATACAAAAACATGTTTTATACACCGTTGTAAAGGTACTCGTAATTGTATAGGCTTTAGTATGGTGCTAAAATTTCGATAGGTAAATAAGGCTTATATTGGAAAAAAAAAATGGTTTTTGAAAAAAAAATTTCAAATTTATATTTTTGATAACTTTTAAAATGTGAAAAATAGGTATTAAGTAATATATATCAGTCAAAAAAAAGTAATAAAAAAGTAATATATATATATATATATCAGTCAAACGATATTTAAAAAACCTTTCTTATGATACCCATATTGTAGAAAAAGATTGCGTGTCTATCGAATAACTTGACTGCAAAAGCCCATATAAGGCGTGGCTCAAGTTCAAAATTCAAAATTGAGGTCGAGATTACTCGATAAACACACTATTTTTGTTTACAACATGGGCATCAGAACACAGGTCATTTTAATACCTTTTTACAGGTATATAATATTTCATATGAATTTTCAACTTTTTAAATGTTATGAAGATAAATATAAAGTTTTTATACAAATTTTGTAAAAACCAATGAATTTTCGAAGAAATCACCCCATTAACCTGTCAAAAATTATATATTGTTTTAAATATCATAGGATTATGTTTCCAATGGTATATAAAACATATTTTTAAAGACTTTGTACTACTACTACTATTACCACTACTATACTACTACTATACTACTACTACACTACTCTAGGAAATATGTGCACAGTGGAAGAGTAGTGAGACAATCATAATCATAGCGGTACACCTATCCTAAAATACTGTTGGCCGCGAAGCCGGCGTCAGGCGTGCAAGGGTTATTTATTTTGGGGCTGTCAATAACACTTTTATCGTAAAATACTGTTGGTTCCGATACAGAATTTCAAGACATACAGGAAATTGTATTGAAAACCGTCCATATTGGAAAAACTTTATGAAATATCAACTTGAAAAAATTTTTTATAATTCATTCAAATTCTTTAAAAACACGTTTTATACACCGTTGTAAAGGTAATTGTATAGGTTTTAATATGGTGCTAAATTTTTGATAGGTAAATAAAGCTTTTGTGGGTGCCGTAGCTCAGTGGTTAGTGTGTTCGCCTTCTGATCTGTAAATAAATCTTTAAAAAAAATTGGTTTTTGAAAAAAAAAATATTTTCAGATTTGTATATTTGATAAAACCTTTTAAAATGTGAAAAACAGGTATTAAATAATATAAAAAGGTATTTAAAAAATCTTTCTTTTGATACGCACATCATAGATAAAAATTGCGTGTCTATCGAGTAATCTCGACCTCAATTTTTAACTTCGACCTAGAGCCACGCCGTATATGGGCGTTTGCATCGACAAATTGTTGATTTATTATATTCACAAAAATAAGCTCTATCCGAGGCAATTTCTTATTTTTTGTTTCCTTAGGAGGCCGTATTCTGCACTTGTTCCACTCTGTGTATGTTGTGTATCGTAGGTTTCTGCTACTCATGTTGAAAATTTAATTTCATTTCTCTGTGTTGTGAGTTTCTTTTTACTCGAAGGACGAATGTTTGGGTGTGCTTGTGGGTGTATTTATTCCGTTGATTACCAATTGTAGCTCAACATAATATAGAGAGATTTATTTATTTTATTATTTTTATTATATTATAAATTCTGCTTGTATATTTTCAATGATTTCGTATTCTTACCGCAACGGAGTTTTCTTCTCCTCGATCGGGTTTTATAAGCGTAAAAACAATTCTAGTTATACATATAATCATAAAAAACGCCCGAAGAGAACACCGTTGCCAACTAAATCTTAAAATACATTTCAAATATATACATTATTCTTAAGACTACAGGGTATAATATATATTTAAAAATAAACATTATTCTTAATGATACAGAGTGGGCTTCAACAGTATTTCTGATAAAAAGTTTAAACATGTGCTTTCAGATTATATGTTTTCGTGATGGGTAAATAAATGAATTTTAGGCAACTCTTGAGATTATGTCAAAGCTTTAAGGTTTAAGGGTATATATAGATATATATATAGGCGTACAAATCGACTTACATTATAAGTGAGGTTGTAAAAAGATCGGCACGTCATGCAAACAGACTGTGCTTCTGCCGCTGATGATGTATATGGGAATGATGCTGCTGCCGCTGTTGTGGGTGATGTGGCTGTACCTGTTGAACTTATGGTTGTTGCTGTTGAGGTGAAGATGATGGTGATGATGATTCTGTTGTTCATACTGCTGCACTGGAAGCTGATGCTGTTGTGTGTACGTTTTCGTTTATTCGTGATGACTGCTGTTTGGTAGTTGTATCAGTTGTTGAGTGTATTCCTTCATGTGGTTGTTGTTTTATTGATGCTTTCACTACACTTATCGGCCACTTTTACTATTACTTCGTATCTGTTGCTTGTAACGCGTGTCTTTTGTTTCCAGCTGAGGTATTACTCATTCTGCCAGGGTTGAACAAGAGAGCAGCGTAAAAACTCTTGTTGTAGGAGGAGGACCGAATTCCACACGATTGTCTATTGACAATCAATTCACCGACACTAGAAGAGTGTTCGGCTCGGTTTGAATGGAACTACTACTACTTTGATTTTATTATCCCTTCTTTATTTCTTACAATTATTCAATGCAATACAATTACAATTTCTTACTCTATACCTAATCTGGAATACCTAACCTTACTTTATAGGATGACAATTTATAGGTTTAACTAGTGCCACCTAGTCGCACCTAATGAATCAGTCGTCTGGCAGATCCGCCTTAGCAGAAATCTCCAAGCGACTGATACTTGTGTAGGGTAGCCTGATACAGGGGTCTCCTGTATTCAGTACCCTGGCCTCACACCTAGAAGCGGGAGACCTGTTAGCAATATATATAGGAACGAACGAACGGGGTGGCGGATGGCTGCTCCTGGTATATATGGTTGGTCAAAATCACCCCGGGCAGAGCTGATGGATCGCAGGCAGCTGCTATAAGCAAGCGGTCGATACTGACAGCCTCGTTTATAGCAAGAACTGCTTATAGTCGTCTAGCGATTACTGCCAACCCGACTACAAGAGCACTCGTTCGAATAGCATGCTATTTCAAATTGGCCGTTTCCAAAATACGCAATGATCGTTTCCACGGTATGTCGTATCACGACTTACTTGACCATGCGTCTGTTTAGGGATTTCACCCTTTCTTGTCATGCCTTATGTTGGCCAGTCATATGTCTTTAGTATGTATTCTTATATAAAGCACTTAAGAATTACAGCTTTCTTATGCTTCATTTTACGTTTAGTGACAATTCATTTGATTCTTTCTTCGCTTCTGTCGTCATAGTGACTGACTACACGAGTATGTATATGTGTTATACGTTTGCTGATATTTACCATATGACGACAGCAAGGAGAAAAGGAAGAATCAAATGAACTTCGAATGATACGTATAATTTGTTATATACGTATATTTTGTTATTATATTTGTTATATACGTATATTTGTTATATTATTGGTTTTAATATTATAACAATTTGGAGTTTTGTAGGTACATAAGTAAAAGGTTGTAACAGGCTTATTTTAAGTCTGTTACATGCTTATTATATTTAACTTGCTGTGGAGATGTCTGCTATATTTGTTACTGAATTTGCTGTTGTTCTCGTTGTTGTTGTTGTCGAGTTCTGGCTATAGGTTTTTTGGTGTGGCTACTGCTTCACACAGTTGCTAAACAAGCAATTAGAAAATTGACTATTTGATACTCGACATACATATGTCTACAATAAAATGGAAGATTAGATAATGAGTTTCTTTATGATAGATACTGCAAATACGAATCACAAATCAAGAATTCGACCATTCGTCGTCGTCGTGGCAACCGTTGTGCAGATGTATAGCTGATAGTGGACGGCTTTGACGTAGATGTAGTAACAAGATGTACACGATGTTGATGATATGTGTTAGCAAAAGGTTTTATACTCACCCACAAATGTAGAAGCACAAATCCTAAGTAATCGAACGTTCGGCTGTTTCTTTATTTCACTGAACCGATGCACAATGTATAATTTCGGTCATTTGCCCGTAATACCAATGCACAATAGTCTTTACGCCCCGACCGTATACTTGTTCGTCACCGTAACACCGCTGACGTTTGTTCACAAACAGAAATTGGTTATTATGCTATTTGAAGGTTCGATTACATCAGAAAATTGATGATGCATAAAAGGTTATAAACGCTACTTGCACTTTTCTTCTACATATTACTCCATCGCCTACTATTGTGAATCACACTTTCTCTATGTCAATGTAAGGTACAGTAATTTGCAAGATGTTGCTATATCTTTTAGATATATACCACACGCGATACCAATCTTCCGTCCAAGAACTATTTCACTGAAAAGATGGAAATTGTTGCTCTGTACACTCACGTAGATGAAAATTGGTATTCATTTAAGGAAAAATGCATGTTTAAAGTTCTTATATTTCAGGTTATATTCACGATGTAATGTCTTATAATTTAAACAATGTTGGAATAGTTGAAATTTAGTACACGTTATAATTTAAATTATGTTAGAATAATTGAAATTTAACACGTTTTATAATTTAAAATATGTTATAATAATTGAGATTTAACACACGTTTTATAATTAAATAATGTTAGAAAAATGGAAGCACGCGTTTTATAATTTAATTAATGTTATAAAGATGGAAATTTAGCACGCATTTTATAATTTAATTAATGTTATAGTCGTTCGAATGACTGCACCCACGAATGACCGCCTCGTTGCGACTTTACTTCTCGACTGTACTGATTAAGAAAATGTTAGCTCATAGTGAGCAAAGAAAATAACATTCAATCGTTCAACGGGATTGTTTTTTTGCAAATAAAAAAACATGCCCCGGTTCAACTATCTCTCCAACTCTCATTTACCGTTAATTGTATCAATATCGTTAATGCCTGAATGTTAGATAATGTCATTAAAAGCGCATGGATAATGAGGACAATGGCATAAACAGATGAGAGGGATAGAGAGAATTAAACGAACTCTGCTGCTGCAGCGTCTTGTCATCTATCGCCATCGATGTGAGGTGAGGCAACACATATCGTGTGTAACTTGCGTATGGTTTATCGCGCGTTGCACACACCAATGATGCTGAGCGACAATACGTCGCTGCTGGCGTAAACAGCTTTTGATATCTTCAATAGTCGTCAATTCATCCAACTGATTGAGTTTTAATTGATTTACCGTTTTTGTTGTTTTTATTACAGTTTTTGTTTATATTTTATAGAAACTAAACTAAATATCAAACTACACATGTAAACAAACATGAATTTTCCTTCTTTGTTTCTTTTATGCAGCGTGCGGAAAGTACGCTCATAATCGATTAGAAATAATGTAACGAGTAACCATGGTTGCGTATTCATAATTAATTGTGAATTAAATGAATATTGGTAGCATCGAAACGAATTTCAACAAAAAGAAATAAACGATAACCAGAACAAGGCAACGAGAAAATAAGAGAAGAATCTCAACTACGATAAAGAAAGATTCTGGAGTGTTGCCACAGTATAAATAAAGCCAGTTGCTGATAAATAAAATCAATTGCGTTCCGAAAGTGATCGCGAAAAAATTGATACAGTATCAGAGGCAAAAGTTTCAACTACATTAAAGAATTATTGTAAATAGAGTTGATTAAATAAATTATTCCTGTATATAGGTATGCAAATAAGTGTTGCAATTATTATTGACAGCATCCAGTGATCGCACAAGGTTGATTCGAGTAGAATTAAAAGTTCACAAAATAAAAACATATGAATTGGTATCAGAAGTGGGATTCTGTTAAGATGTTGAAAATTTATCAACTAAAAGTAGATCAGCTTAAAAAGCTGTTGGTAGAGATGAATCTATCGTCATCAAGTACAAAAGCGCAACTGCTTTTGAGGTTAAGGCAAGCCATGGAGGCTAAAAGTATTAATGTAGAAGAACATGAGTTCTTTGAGGAAGCCTATATACATGCAGTTGTGCACGATGAGGATGAGAGCAAGATAAATTCGAGTGGTCAACTCATGGTATTCATGAAAAGCAAAAAAAGCGTTATTGAAGAATTCCAGAGAAGAATTGACAACTGTTCAAGACAACAGCTTTGAAGAATCAATGGGTCGAAGTCTTGCAGATGGTTCTAGAGAAAGATCGTGGTAGCTATCAATCACTGATGGACATACTCCAACGCAAATATGAAAATGAATATAAGAGTCAATTGCATCGAGTGAAATTAAGATCGGGAGTGCAACGGAGTAATGAGATCCCTTAATCGCTCATGTCATCTAGCGTTCTCCGGCGATTCGGAAGAGTTCGTCGAAAAAGTAAAAATGGAGGCATTCATAGATGGTATGTGCGACGATGAGGCTAAGCGTGCCCTAGTCATGTCACCAAGGAGTACATATGCGGAAACAATTAGTAGTGCCTTGACGTATGAATCCGATAGTTCAATGTGTCGACCAGTGCCAGATCTGGTTGAAGCAGTGTGTCAGGCAGTTAAGTCAGTAGTGCAGCCTGAAGAAATAACAACAGGTCGACATGAAAACAAATTTACTAGTAAGTGCTTCATGTGCGATAAACCAGGACACATGGCGCGTGACTGCCGTCTACGACGAAAGCGATCAAGATCGAATTCTCCAGGAAGACAAAAGAAGGAGAATAAGGTGGACAGCGATCGAGTTAAACTAAATCGAGTCAATTCAGCGGAGCGTGAACTGACTCCAACAATGAGTTGACCCATCGTTCACATTTCACAACTACAGCGTGTGCCAAGCAGCTTGACTATTAATGGAAAACTAGACAATATTGAGTTCTTGTTAACCCTGGATACTGGTGCATCACATTCTATAATTGATTTGAGCCATTACTATAATAAAACTGGGTACGGCAACGGGTGAGGATGCACAGATTCTGGGTAAGATAAAGAACCGAGTATCTATTGGAACCTGCACATGGGAACATGAATTCATTGTGGTCGGCATCATCGATGACGGAATAATTGGTGTTGATTTTATGATTGATAATGGATTTACGTTAGATTTAATTAACGGATACTATGCTATGCAAATGTCGAATTACCATTGAACAACGGTTATAAGCGTTGTGGAAACGTCAAACGAATGCTGGCATGTCAACGCCAAGAGGTTCCAGCAAAATCAGAAGTGGTGATTTGCAAGATAGATAGAACAGATAGAGCAGATAGAACTTTATAAGGAGGACAAAGAGAAAACAGCTTTCAATATTGGCGAAGGTCTATGGCAATTCACAGTGATGCCATTTACTTATGCAATGCGCCGGCTACTATCGAAGGTTTGATGGAACGTGTGCTCAGAGTAGTGTACTCGGTGTAGTCACCCTGGAAAACGTGCTTTGTGTACTTCGATGACATTATCGTTATGGGAGAAAATTTTAACGACCACCTGGAAAAGTTGAAAAAAATATTTGAGCATAGCAGCGCTTAAACTGAATCCGAAAAAGTGTTCACTCTTCAGCTGAGAAGTTAAAAAGCTTGGTCAAAATGTAACAACCGTCAGGAGAAAGGGTACATACCGTCAGGAGAAAGTAGCAGCAGTACAAGAATGGCCTATTCCGTCGAATCTTCACGAGTTAAGGAGCTTTCTAGGCTTATGTACCTACTACAGACGATTTGTTCCTGGATTTGCAAACATCGCCAGTACTCTGCATGAGCTAACAAAAAAGAACAAACCGTTTGTGTGGGACGAGGAAGAACAGAAAGCATTTGAACAGCTGAAAGAAAGACTCTGCTCAGCACCAGTATTAGCGTATCCAGTACCTGGTCAAAACTTTGTGGTGGACACAGATGTGAGTGGCTATGGAATAGGTGGTGTGCTCTCTCAGATCATAGATGGGTTTGAAAAGTAATAGCGTACTACATTAAAATCCTGAAAGTACTTCCATAAATACTTGTACGGGCAGCCATTTCATCTACGAACTGACCACGCAGCGCTAAGGTGGTTATTAAAATTTAAAAACCCAGAAGGATAATTGGGGCGCTGGATTGAAATGCTGCAGAGTTATTATTTTACTATCGAACATCGTAAAGGAGGACATCACGGCAACGCGGATGCTCTATCTCGTCGTACTTGCACCGTGTATAGTGCTCTCGGGTAAGAAGCCAGAATCACATTCTTAACCTACGACTTAAGAATATATTTCCGGAGGAGTCATGGACCACCGAACGAGTGTAAGAAGATCAACGGAAGGACCCAGAACTCGTAAAGGTTTTGGAATACAATGAGCAGGGCGTACGTCCCGATTGGCAAGAAATGGCTGATGAGAGTCCAATAGCAAAGGAATACTGGGCGCAGTGGTAAAGCCTGCAATTACGAGGTGGATGTTTATATAGAGCATGGGAAAGTCAAGATGAAAAAATAACTAATGATCTTCTAGTGGTACCCAAGGCAAGAATAAATGAAGTAATAGCTGAGTATCACAAGGCCTCCAGTGGAGGGCATTTGGGAATTACCAAAACCTTCGAGAAAATAAAGATACGATTTTTTTGGGTTGGATGTCATGACTATGTCGCTGATTGGGTTCGGAAGTGTAAGCAATGTGCAATGGCCAAAGGTCCCACTAAGAAAAGTCGAGGTAAGATGCACCAATACTCCATAGGTGGTCCATTTGAGCGAATTGCTATGGACATAGCTGGACCATTTCCAACAAGCAACTCAGGGATCAAGTATGTTCTGGTGGTTATAGATTACTTCAGTAAGTGTCCTGAAGTATACCCAATTCCAAAACAAGAAGCTAGTACAGTTGCGGATGTATTCGTCAAACAATGGGTTACTCGTTTTGGTGTACCGATGAAGTTACACTCAGACCTAGGTAGAAACTTCGAATCAGTTGTATTCCAAGAGACGTGCCGTATGTTGGTATAAACAAAACTCGTACAACACATTTGCATCCGCAATCTAATGGCATGGTAAAACGATTTAACCGTACCTTGGAGGAATATTTGAGAAAAGTCGTAGATAAATACCAAAGAGACTGGGATGTACATATAGCAATGTTCCTCATGGCATATCGATGCAATGGCAATTTCTGGAAACGATTTAAGACTGCCAGCTGATTTAAAATTTGGAGTCGCAACACTAACGAGATCAAGCGAAAGTAACTATACTAGCGAAAAGATGAAGGCCAGGTATGACTTAAAAGCTAATTCAAAAGGGTTCTATGAAGGAATAGAATCATAGAATCATAGAATCTACAACGAAAGAAAGGCCTGTCCCCTAAACTACAGACTCATTGGGAAGGACCAATGACGTAGGATAAATGACGTAGTGTATCGCATTCAACGTGTCTGAAATAAAAGAGCAACGTTTATAGTAGTGCACTTGGAGCGACTTGCGCCATATCAGGGATAAGTATAAAATAAATAAAAAATTAAGAGGAGGGCAGTGTAACGAGTATCGACGATTGGTTATTCACCACTAATTGTGAATGACACGAATATTGGCAGCATCGAAACGAATCTCAACAAAGAAATAGGCGATAACTAGAACAAGCCAACGAGAAAGAAAGAGAAGAATCTCTACTACGATAAAGGTAGATTCTGGAGTCTTGCCACAGAGTATAAATAGGGCTAATTGTTGACAGATAAAATCAATTGATATCCGAAAGTGATCACGCTACATTGATAAACTATCAGATGCAAAAGTTGCATGTATATTAAAGATTTATTGTAAATATTTGATTGTAAAAAGAGTTGATTAAATAATTTCTTGCTGTATATAGTTGTACAAAATAAGTGTTGCAATTATTATTGACACCATCCAATGATTGAATAAGGTTGATTCGAGTAGAACTAAACTTTCACGAAATAAAAAACGAAACAATACAATATTTTTCAGTGATAAATAGTGATAAATACTTAAGCAAAAGAACGTTCGCTTGTGAGTTTTTGTATACATACATTAAACGCAACCACGAGCGTTAAAAAAACAAACGTTTGCTTCTATGTATTCTTTTCTTTCTTCGTTCTTTTGCTTAAGTATTAATCTCTATAAAATAAGCTGAAGTCACAAAGAACGCATTTTAAATCGATTATCTTCATTTTCTAAATTTAATGTTTGTTATGCAATACTTGAAGTGAATTATTTTTTCAATGTAATATAGACTATTAATATACATAATTTTATTTTTTTATTGGAAATAATAATAAAAATCACGATCAGTTAAAAATGCAATCTTCTCAAAATAAGTTAGTGATTGAGTTTATCTGTGAACGCTCGGGTTCTCCGCACCCTGGTTTTATGTCCAATGTATCAACTAGCCTCCGACGTAGTGCCCGTACGTACTTGCCATAAGTAGCAGGGCGTCTCCACAGGCAAAAATGTTTATCTTGATAATGTTATCAGAAAATATATTGCCAATGGAGACAGCATATTGCTCAGTATGCTAATTTGACAGCAAATTTTTCAGTTCTACTAAAAGTTCGTTGTGGTAACATCTTCACATTGAACTCAAGGTTCAAGGTTTCATGTCGGATAATTTTAAACGTAAAAATAATTACATAACATACATAAAATCAAAAAAAAAATTTACGCTTTTCATCAATTTTTGTAGTCTTTTTGAGTTTTCAAGCGCTTCAATGCAGTGAATATACTTGCTTGACATTACCTTGCTTTTATCAAAATAAATAAACACCACCCACAAATATTGCCACTGATAACACTTATATCTGCCACTCAAAATGACAACTGGTAGCCAATACTTTTTGTCTGTGGGACGCGGTGTAAGAACATACATTTGTTAAAAGTTTTTCCCCTTAGCTACAACGGAAAAATCGACTATTCGCCCTTGTATATATACATAACAATGTTGCCAAATATCATTGTTAATGCATACTTTCATACACACCATTTTCATCATCAAATTTCATAGTATAGATATTCAAAACTAAATAAAAAAATATATATATACCCCATCTATGTTTGAATAAATAACTAAGCTGGATGAAAAGTTTGATTAATTCAAAAAAATCTAAACTTAGTTTATTCCTTATTTATTTATAAAAGTGTAATCTGGCCATATTGTACACATAAAAAGCGATCAGCTGACACGGTTTTACGGAAAAAAATTTAATTGCTTTTGGTTCTCTACGCTACGGGCAACGGCTACGTCGGTAGGTAGTTGAATCAGAAATCGTACAAACGCAAAATATGTAAAACCCAAATAAAGATCGAGATGGCTCTAAAAAATCACCGTGATTTAAAAAGCGCATACACTCTTTTTCACTCATACTGAAAACTCAAAATATTGTAACGCATCTTCTTGATGTGCCCTGTCCCGTCCATCGCATTTCGATAACGGCCTCATTCCGATAACGGAATAAGGCTGATCGACTTCGCCACAGCACGAAACATGGTAATTGGTGGTACCAGATTCCAGCATCTCGACATCCACAAAGCGATATGGCTGTCTCCAGATCAACGTACAATAAACCAAATTGATCATGTGGTGATTGACGGAAGGCATTCTTCCAGTGTGATGGACGTGAAATCGATCCGTGGTGCCAACATCGACTCGGATCAAATAACAAGAGAAGTCCCACACAGAGAAAGCTCGACGTCAGTAAGCTGCGACCACCAGAGACAGCAGATGCATTTTCCACTCGACTACTGGATCTGCTTATGCAGAACACTCCCCCACTTGATGATACATGCGCACGGTGGACACATATATCCCACTCCATGACTACTGGTGCCGATGAGGTAATCGGTTATTACCGGCCTCTGAAAAATGAGTGGCATGATCAGGAGTGTCGCGACGCTACCGCAGAGAAAGACGCCACCTCGAAAATTCTTTGAAAAGATCAAGCGCCTGAGTGGAGGTTTAAATCCCGGAGCCTCTTCTTGTCGTAATGGAAATGGGAATCTGGTTACAGATGTCCAGAGTGTACTAAGCCTATGGAGGGAACACTTCTCCACCTTGCTGAATGGCGTTGCTACGAACAATTCCGCCAGTGGAGGAGTTTGCCCGATGACCCCAATTACAGATGATGGTGTTGATGTTCCACCACCCGACAACCCGACGAGGTTGAAACGGCCATTTTAAGGCTGAAGAACAACAAAGCTGCAGGTGCTGATGGCCTGCCTGCCGAGTTGTTTAAGATCGGAGGCGATGAGCTGCTCACCCGCATGCACCAGCTCATAAGAAGAATATGGTCGGATGAAAGCATACCTGATGCTTGCAGGCTCAGTGTTCTCTGTCCTGTACATAAAAAAGCAGACCCCACGATTTGCGACAACTACCGTGGAATAAGTCTCCTGAGCATCGCATACACGGTTCTATGGAGCGTACTGTGTGAAAGGTTGAAGCCTATGCTCAGCAACCTGATTGGACTGTATCAGTGTGACTTCAGACCTGGTAAATCCACCATCGACCAGATTTTAACACTGCGCCAAATCCTGGAGAAGACCCAAGGAAAACAGATCGACACACACCATCTATTTGTTGATTATAAAGCCGCTTTCGACAGCCCGGTAAGGGATTACCTCTACGCAACAATGTCTGAGTTCGGTATTCCTGCAAAGCTCATTCTACTTTATAGAATGACACTGCATAGCTCCCGCTGTGCAGTGAAAATTGGGAAAGACTCCTCCACACCGTTTAGTACCGAACGGGGTTTCAGACAAGGTGATTCGTTATCGTGCGACTTCTTCAATCTTATTATGGAGAAAATAATACGAGCTGCTGATCTACGACATAATGGCACTATCTTCAACAAAAGTGTCATGCTGTTAGCGTATATTGAACACGCGAGCAGTCAGTGCAGCATTCTCAGAGTTGGAAAGAGAACCGCGTCGGATGGGTGGCAAGACTAAGTATCTAGTGTCAACAAACAAAGAGTCCCGACGTCTTGGACAGCACGTCACTGTTGAAGACTACGCTTTTGAAGTAGTAAGGGACTTTGTCTATCTTGGAACCAGCATTAACAGCAGTAATGACGTCCACCTGGAGATAGTGCGAAGGATCACTCTTGCAAACAGGTGCTACTTTGAGCTATTATATATTTTAGGGATTAGCCGAATCAGACCACTTATATGGGTCCCTTTTCGTCCCTCAAATCGTGTGTTAATTATTTGTTTGGTTGCAGAATTCTTCTACTTCCTTCCTCATAATAACATCACGCGTTATTTCAAGCATCTCTTTGTGGGGTATGTTCCACATTTCGAGTTCATCAATAAATTGGCGACCCAGTGTGGACATCCTCCTGCTTGCCAATGCAGGACACTGGCACACTATGTGCGCCGCTGTCTCTGCCTCTTCCATGCATAATCTGCAAATATCAGCATCCTCCCCATCAACAAGACCCATCTTGCTCTACTTTGAGCTAAGTAAGCCATTGAAAAGTCCCCTCTCTCGAAAACCTCATTCCACAAGTCTCTCATCATGCCTGTCCTAACATATGGCGCTAAAGCCTGGACAATTTCCACATCGGATAGGCGAATGCTTGGAGTTTTCGAGAGAAAAGTCCTACACAAGATCTTTTGACCTATTTGCGTTGGTGGCGAGTACAGAATAAGGTACAACCATGAGCTGTACAAGCTGTATGCCGATATTGACATAGTAAAGCGCATCAAAATCCAGCGGCTGCGCTGGCTAGGTCATGTCGAGCGAATGGAAGAACACGCCCCAGCTTAGAAGGTGTTATATTTGGAACCCGCTGTAGAACGACGCAGAAGAGGAAGACCTAACCTACGGTGGAAAGACCAAGTACTCTTGGTTACGTCTTGTTACGCATGAGTTTGTGTTGTATATGGAAGACAAAATAGAACATCAGAAAATTGAAGAGTATTTTTCTTCCCCAAGAAACGAGAGCAAAAGCAACAACAAATACGCAGGCGTAAGTAGATGAGTGTGTGTACCAATGCGTGTGAAATCGACGAAAGACGATCAATTTTATGTGTTGGGGTGCCTATTCTTGATTTTGGTGGCTGTTGGATGGCATGATATAACAAAATCTTCAAAAAATGTCAAATAATCCAATCGCAAGTGCTATGTTGGCGATTGAGTGCAATTTTCAATGAAAAGTATAGTATTTTGCTGCGCATACGTACATATACTTTTTACATAGGCAAATAGAAAGAAACGAAATTCAGAGATTTTGATTGTTTGTATGTTGCAGATACAGATATGTATGTGCGTATGTACATATATGGATAGAATAAGAATTGATTGCATTGATAACGCATTCTTATTTCTCAGTTAATGGTAGTATTATATATAAATTTTTTGTAAATTTCAATTCTAATTTTTTTCATAAAATAAGATGTTATGTCTTTAAAAAAATTAAATGAAATAAATAAATGATGTCTAAATAATAAATATTACTTAAAGATTAAATAACAAATAATATTAAATAAATGATATGATATTCCTGGATCATATTCAATAATATTTCTTCATTTATAATTCATAAATGTAAACAATACAAAATCTGTACGCACGTTTTGCTTTTGTATGTTATGTGCAGTCCGCTTTTGTCTTCTTCCAATAGCATGTTGTTTTCTACTTTTTGCGGTGTGATCGAACTATTTGTTCGATTGTCCACTTCTATTTCGTCTGATATTTCGGTTCATACTTTTTCAACAGAAAAACCACACCCGCTGATTTCTGGTTATTTCTTTTAAAATTTTGTATACTGGAAAGTGAGAATTCTCTAAGCATATATGTCTCTGATAATATAGATGTTAGAAACTAAAAAAACAATTAATATACGTCAAGTATATTTTAATAAATAACTAAACAGGATGATAGTTTTGATTAATTAAAAAAAAACTAAACTTTGTTATAGCCTAGACAGACGGCAGCCTAATTCCGGATTACCGAGTTAATTCGAATTAACTCGGGCATTAACTGCAGCTAATCCGCATCAACTCTATGAGTTAATTCTCAAAATAAAAGAGGATTAGGGCAATTTCGATGGCTACACTGCTGAAAATTGCCTATTGTGAATTTTTCTTGATCCAACTTTCAAAATATTAGGTGTTTTCGCTAACAAAAAACTTTCAACAATTGTTAACAGTTTTCAACATGAAAAGCGTTGGAGTACAAATAAATTCAGCTGTCAATTACGAACTGTGAATGTCAAATTATAAGTTTCTGATAGTTTTCAGTTCACGTACTTCTTGTAGATTTTCTCATATCGAGTGACAGATGACAGAAATTGATAGTGATAGTAATGTAAGTGTGCAGACCAAATAAAACAGCAATCAGTCGTTTAGTTAACCCGCAAAACTGCCGTTTGTCAGGTTATTATTTTATTCGGATTAAGTGCGCCGGTAATCCGGAATTAGGCTGTCGGCTGTCTAGGCTATTAGTTTATTTCTTATTTATTTATAAAAGTCGAATCTGGCAACATTCGACGAATCTGGCAACAACACGGTTTTACGTGTCAGCTGACACGTTCGTGGCTAGTTGAACCATAAGTCAGATAAAATATAATATAATAATATAAAATACATTGTTGCAGTGTTTATATTATGGGATACTGCAGGCAGCGAGCTGCCGTCAACAATGTATGGAATAGCGTTTGAATAGCGTCACTATGACGCTATGTATTTATATGTAATACAATGTATTTATATAGGTATGTATGTATTGCTTATATTGCTCTCATTGCTTTTTATTGGCAATTGCCAATTCCAAGGGAGAGAAGAATTCTCACGAATGAAGGAGAAAAAGTAAATAAAACAACAACAAACACATGGGAAAAGAAGAAGTAGAAAAGGAAACAACAGAAGTAGAAAAGAAAACAACAAACACTAGTTTGAACTATAAGGACCCAGTTTCTGACATTATATGGCGCAGTACATGGCCAATAGCAAATGCAATCGACGTTTGCCTCTGACATGTAGGTAGATACATATGATATATATGATTCGAAAAGATAAGAGATAAAATTTCCATCATAAAATTAAAATTAATTAAAATTAAAATTATAAAACGTTCACTTTGGAAATGTGAAGCTAATTATAAAACTAAAGGAGTCATAATAGAATCAATTTTTCATTAAGGGTTAATACCTACCCATAGAAAGCAGTTTATCATATACATTATAGTCACCAATAAGAGTGGACGTGTTTTGGATCTCTCCTTTGATAGAGTCAAATAAATAACTGATTTCAGTTTAAAAAATCTAATAAATTGCAAAAATACGCTAAATAAAATCAACCAGTTATTTCTGTGTTATTTATTGTAAGTAAAAAGAAAAATAAAATCAAAGAAAAAAAAAATATCATAGTTTGCAAACAGATTTTGTTTGTAATATGAGTGTTCGGCGCTCTCCTCTCCGGCAAATGCATCGCCTGTTAATGTGTGTGTAAATCATTATTTGCCATCACCCGCGCAAACCCCCCCGATAAGTGCATTATCAAAAAAATCAGATGATACACACTGTACAAGTGAAAGTAACAGAGCAAATCTCTTCCTCGCACATATTCCTCACTCTAATATTACATCAAATTTGGCAAGAAAAAACTCATGTCCAATTCCATCAAATGCAGGTAAACAAAGTAATATGTTCTCTCTCGATGCACTACCTTCCTCTATACCGTGGAGTGTACAATGCGCTTCTCCTGCTGTAACACCAACAGCTACAACATCAAAGCAAACAAATAACGGCCTTTATGCTGAAGTGCAGTAGTAAAAGCAACTAGTGCGGTGCCTCCTACAGAACCAGTTGCTGTTCAAACTGGAATTGATCGCGACATTACTGTAGTAAAGCGAAAAAGAAGTCCCCAAAATTCAAAACAAATGAATTCAACAAAAAGTCAGAAGCAGAACACTACCCCTATTAGTTCGGAAAATAGATACGCACTGCTCCCGAAGAAAAATTTCAAACCACCACCCATTTTCTTAAGAGAACACAACTCAGATAAGTTGATATCCAGAATTACAAGACTCATAGGACCAAAGAATTTCCACGTTGTTCCTATTCGCAAAGGCCAAATTGAGGAAAAGATAGTGCGAATCTGTAGCGAAACTGATGGTGGAAAAAAGAATTACTACACATATCAGCTAACAATAACTAAGGGCTTAATCGTTGTACTCAAAGGCGTCGAACCCAACGTTGATATTAACGTAATCAAATTCGCCCTTTAGGAAGAAGGGTTTCAAGCCAAAATGGTATTCAACATTCTCAACAAGAGCAATATGTCTCAACTGTTATATCGTATTGAGCAAATAAAAACCCTAAAAAAAGTGAGGTATACCACATATATAAAATTCGATATTTATTGCATCGCAAAATCACAATCGAAGAACCCCATAAGAGAACTGGACCTCCTTAGTGCAGCAACTGCCAAGAATATGAACATACTAAAACATATTGTACCCTGCCAGCTGTTTGTGTGATTTGTGGAGATCTTCATAAATCAAACATATGCCCAAAGTCTAAAGGCGATGCTAGCATGAAAAAATGCAGCAATTTGTAGGTAATCACACCGCAAATTATAGAGGTTGCCCCATATATACAACATTAAAGCTAAATTTCTCCTCTAGCAAACAACCTCTAAAACCAGTTGAACAAACTTTGATAGCCAACTCAAGTCAGAGACAAAATCTTGATGCAAAACAATTCTTCTCTGCAATCACAAACAAGAATCAAACCAATTCATACGCTAATGTTTTAAAACAAACCCCACACCAACAAAGCAATGTAAATAATGAGCATAAACACTCACTGCCCACCCAACAGCCAAGTACCCTTGAACATTTGCTTCAAACATTAATTCAGAACATGAACCAATTCATGAACTCAATGCAAACAATGATGCAAGAAATGATGAAAAATCAATCGATGTTACTCCAAACATTGCTATCCAGACCATAATACGGTAATATCTATAAAATGACCAAGTCCCCAAGGCAATTGCGTTAGAAAGAAAATAGACTGGTTGAAATTTAAGAAATATGTAAATTCCCATCTTCCTCTGAGTACTGTATTAGGAAATGGACACGATGTGGACTTAGCACTCGAAAATTCATCCAGTTGCTCTCAGCTCAGCCACCTGCACAAGGGTGTACATGCAATCAAACTATAGCCCATACACACCAGCCGACATTGAATTGCTAGTAAGACAGAAAAGAAAACAATGGCAAGAATTCAGATTACCGAATCTGAAAACACAGCTACAGCACTGCACTAGGATGTTAAAACTAGTACTAAAAAACAACAACACCAAAGAGTTGGAAGATTATATAGCCAAATTAATACCAGACTACTCTTTGTGGAAATCAGCAAAAAATTTAAATCGGCCAATTCTCACTGATTCCTCAATCCGTTTGAGTGACGGTAATTGGGCTAGAAGCAACTGTGAGAAGGTTTGGACTTTTGCAAACCACCTAAAAATTATGTTTATACCCAATCCACCCTCTACACAGTCCTCAATACCAAAGTTAACTTCTCAAGCTTGCTCAATAACGCTCAAAATTAAAAAAAAAAAAGGACATTCAAAGCAATTTATAAAGATTTAAACCCAAAAAAATCACCTGGTCCAGATAAAATTACCGGTAAAATGATAAAAGAGCTACCTCCAACTTCAGTGATTCATCCTTCGTATTAAATACTATCCCAAATGCTGGAAAACTTCAAAAATTATTATGATAGCAAAACCAGGAAAACACCCAACAAAAGTTGTATCGTACAGACCTATCAGCCTCCCGCCTCTACTTTCTAAAGTATTCGAAAAGCTACTTGTCATGAATAAATCTCCATTTATTAATCTCAGTCAACTGATTCCCCAACATCAGTTTGGATTTAGAAAACAGCACGGCACAATAAAGCAAGTCCACCGCATAAGGATAAGGAACACTTTTGAAAAAAAAGTATTGCTCAGCTGTCTTTCTTGATATCACTCAAGCTTTCGATAAAGTATGGCACGATGGCCTAATTTACAAACTCAAACTATTACAGCCTGCAAATGTCTCTTCATTGCTTAGTAGCTATCTCACGAAAAGGAAATTTCTCGTACATCACAAGGATTATACAACAAGTCCTTTGGATATTCAGGCTGGCGTTCCACAAGGAAGTGTTTTGGGTCCCTTACTGTATCTCTTGTACACTTCAGATATGCCCAACAATAACTATACATTTATATCGACCTTTGCTGATGATACAGCTATATTGTGCTCTCGCTCTAACCGCATATAAGGTACTAAACTTCTGCAGACTCATGTCGATTCTCTCGAAATCTGGTTAGCAAGATGGAGCTTAAAAGTCAATGAATCAAAGAGCGTACATGCAACCTTCACGCTAAGGCCAGATACATGTCCCCCACTTAAAATTAATGGCCAATCAGTTCCACAATGTTCCTCAACAAAGTACTTGGGTATTCACCTCGACAGAAGGCTGACCTGGAGCAATCACATAGAGGAAAAAAACTCAGATCAAGTTCAAAATTAATCAGTTATGGTGACTTTTACACAAAAGCTCAAAGTTGAATCTCGAATACAAGTGCTATTATATAAAGCAATCCTGAAGCCAATCTGGACTTATGGCATTCAGTTATGGGGCACCTTATCTCCTTCAAATATAGAAAAGTTGCAGCGAATACAATCCAAGTGCCTGCGAATTATTGTAAACGCGCCTTGATATATGAGGAACGTTAACATCCATCGAGATTTAAATGTACCCAAAATTTATGAGGAAGTTGCAAAGTTCTGCAGAAGCTTCATTCAAAAATTACACAACCATCCGAATCCTTTTGCTAGGCAATTGTTGTTGAGCACAGGCCATCGACGTTTAAAAAGAAATGACACATTGAATACGCTGTGTAATTGCTAAACCTCGCGACTCAACAAATTGTGATGGAACACAGGGAATATTACATAATTTTAAGTTAGTTTGTAAGATTTGATTACTTATTGTGAGTTTCTCCGAATGGTAGAAAGATTCAATAAATTCTTAGTATTTAAAAAAAAAAAGTTTTTCTTCTAAAGGGTGGAAAGCATCGAGAGCCTTAAAGTAGTGTGGGGCTTCAACTCACTAAAATTTCTTCTATATCCGATTGTTTAACTAGTATAAACGTTTGTCTTGGCGTTGATATATAGGCCTATTATGATTCACGACTAGCCAGAATATTTTACCGACTCGCTGAAATTGGTATTATGGTTAGCGAGTCACCAAGCTGCGTTCGTCTACTAAGTCAGAATCACGCAAACGTAAGATCACTGTCGGCGACTCGCCAAAAATAGATTCGTCAAATATCCCAGAATCAGTCGAATAAAATTTATATGTGACAACTTCTGAATTGTCTTATAAATTCTATAGTTGTTTATTTTTTATTATTATTTTATTATTTGCTATCTTCAAAATTATAATAAGCAAAACAACAACTTTACGGCACAAAAATACCAAGAAGTATTGGGGACAGTTAGTATTGACCTCCTTAGCACAAAACATAATAAAAAATTTTTTGTATGGTCAGGTTTTCCAGATAATAGCCTAGACAGACAGTAGCGGTAATCCGGATTAACGGCGCACTTAATCCGAATAAAATATTAACCTGACAGACAGCTGATTGCTGTTTTATTAGGTTTGCTCACTTACATTTACTATTACTTACTTATATTACAATTTCTGTCATCTGTCACTCTCTATATGAGAAGATACACAAGAAGTATACGAACTGAAAACTATCAGAAACTTGTAAATTGACATTCACCGTTCGTAATTGACAGCTGGATGTATTTGTTCGCCAACGCTTTTCATGTCGAAAACTGTTAACAATTGTTGAAAGTTTTTTGTTAGTGAACACACCTATTGTTTTGTAAGCTTGATAGAGAAAAAATTCACAATAGAAAATAGCTGTTAATTTTCAGCAGTGTTGCCATCGAAATTGCCCTAATCATCTTTAATTTTAAGAATTAACTCGTAGAGCTAATGCAGATTAGCTGCAGTTAATTCCCGAGTTAATTCGAAGTTAACTAAATCGTTAATCCGGATTAACGCTGCCGTCTGTCAGGGCTATAACGGTAATTTTGTCGTTTTTTTAATGAAGTGATATTTATTTCTAAACTGTTTAATGCGATCAACCGTACATGATTCAAAATACTGTAACGAGTATCGATAGTTGATTACTCATCACTATTGTGACTGACTCTATTGGCAGCATCGAAACGAATGTCAACAAAAAGAAATAAGCGATAACCAGAACAAGCCAACGAGAAAGGAAGAGAAGAATCTCGATAAAGGAAGATTCTGGGGTGTTGCCAACAGAGTATAAATAGAGCCAGTGTTGAGTATTGATAATCAATCTAATTCCGAACGTGATTGCGAAAACATTTATACAGAGGCAAAAGTTGCAAGTGTTATAGTAAATAGTTGATTGTAAACAGTGTTGATTGTAAATAGAGATTATTAAATAAATTGTTGCTGTATATAGTTGTATAAAATAAGTGTTGCAGTTATCATTAACAGAATCCAGTGATCGAACAAGGTAATTCAAATAGAATTAAACGTTCACAGAATAAAAACGTAACAATACAATTTTTAACCACATAAAATTGGTAGTGGTTCAACAAAAACTAGCAGAGTTATGACTGATCAAAATCAAAATTTTTTAGAATTTATGCGATTTTGAACCATTGCATTACTGTTTTCGAAAGTGCATTCCTTATAAGAAATTGTAAAAACTAGAAATGTTTTATTTTTTAAGAACTAGCAAACACTTTAAGCCTAATACTATCAAGATCGGGTGAAAATTTGATGTTTTTTTTCTGTAACACTAAACAGATTAAGTATTCATCATACGCTCTACTTCCGTATTTGTACAGTGATTTTTTAAGAGCCTTCGGATTTAATTAAAAAACATAAAATTTAGAGAAATGTATGAAATCTTTATTTGAGTCGATAGAACGATCTATATATGAGAATTCAATGTTTAAAAATCATTTCATGTAAATGTTGAACGCGGCTGCGCCTCAAATGGTTCTTATGTTGGATCCAATTTTGGCATACTCTCTCCAACATATCAGCCGGTATCTCACGAATAAATCATTCAATATGAGCCTCAAATGGTTCTTATGTTGGGTCCAATTTTGGCATACTCTCTCCAACATATCAGCCGGTATCTCACGAATAAATTCTTCAATATGAGATATAGATATGAGCCCACAAAAAATAGTATAAAGACGTTAAGTCGCACCATCTAGGCAGCCAATTGACCGGCCCCAATCGTGAAATAAACTTCACCGAACTCGCCTCTCAATTGGGCCATTGTTTCATGTGCTGTGTGGCATGTGACACCGTCTTATTGAAACCACATGTCAGCCAAGTCCAGCTATTCCAAGTTTGTAATCATCGCATAGTATCGCTCGCCATTCAGAGTAACGTTCTTGCCTTCGCTGTCTTTGAAAAAGTACGGTTCAATGATGCCACCGGCCCATAATCCACACCAAACAGTGCATTTTTCAGGATGTATTAGCAGTTCTTGCAATGCTTCTGGCTCCTCTTCATACTGAGCATGTTTGATAGTAGCATGTTACACGAAAACAGCTGAGATGCCAAAAAAAGTTGCTAAAAAATAATCTGTACTTAGATGTGTACGCGTGAGCAAAGGTGGTATAACTTTGTACACTTAACACATTTTTGCACAAACCTTGAAACTTGGAAATTAGTAGAATTTGTTGTAAAACTAACTATATTAAAAAAATGTGTAAAAATTTTAACAATTAGAAACAATGAAATTATAACAAATTCAAAGCTGTGTGCATGTATCTTTCAACTTTTCACAGTTGACTGCTAGCTGCATTTGACGTTCTTAAGTATAAGGGCAACAACAAAATACACGCAATTGTTGTTTTTGTTCTAGAGCTTCTACCTCTTTACCAAAGTAAAACACAATCATCAGTAAAAAAAACAAGTGTGTGACAAAAGTGTAACAATGAAATAAACAATCAACAGAAATAAAACAGAGAACTTAGAAATACAGTGAAGTTATTGATTATCGGTATTTTTCGCTGATTACTTAACAGAGTTGCAGTGCGCAGAGATATTGAAGAAAATTGACCATATTTGTTAAAATATTTTCGCTTTTATGTAGCTCATTATACGTGAAAATTTAAATTTTCTTTATGTATTTTGCCACACACACATTCCATCCGTGATTTCACCACCTATTGTTGTTATTGCTTTACTCTCTGGCCATTTTTGGCTTTTTGTCAGCGTTGTCTTTTCACATCCCTTTTCAACTTAAAGTAGTAGTGGAAAGGTATGAAAAGTAGTAGAAAAATAGAACGTTTAATTCTATTTGAAACAACATTGTTATATCACTGAATACTGTTAATAATAATTCCAACACTTATTTTGTACAACTATATACAGCAACAATATATTTAACCAACTCTATTTACAAGCAACTATGCACAATAACTCTTGAATGTACTTTTCAACTTTTGCCTCTGATACTATACCAATGTTTGCGCGATCACTTTCGGGATATGATTGATTCCATTTGTCAACACTGGCTCTATTTATACTCTGTGGCATCACTCCAGAATCTTCCCTTAGAAGAGATTCATCTTTTTCTTTTTCGTTGGCGTGTTCTGGTTATCGTCTATTTCTTTTTGTTGATATTAGTTTCGATGCTGTCATTCACAATAGTGTCAGTCACAATAATGATGAGTAACCAACTATCGATACTCGTTACAATATATATGCACTAAAACACAATTAATTTTCCGTAATAATAAAATAAGCACAAACCAGCTACAACTTTTACAGTTTTTCGTCAAATTTCAATAAAATTATCCAATTATGAACAATTACAAAACGTGTCGTACTATTATTAAGAGCCAATTTACCACCCGTGAAAATCGCAACACATCATTGGTGGTGAATGAATTTTACTGCATTGTTGCATTTAGATAAAAATTGATGCATAAATTTATAAATCAATTTAAATATTTGTAAATTTTGCGTATATATATTGAGGAAATATATTATATTAATACATTTACATAAATTGGATACAGCGTTTACTCGTGTCATTTTACTAACATTTTATATTAAGTTCATCTCACCACGCATTTGGCATTTCATTCAAATGATTATTTGTTGTTTTGGATTTCGGTAAGTGTGATTGTGATTTAGTACAATTTCCGGCAATGTTACTGGAGCGAATACTAGAATGATTGATGTGCAATGATGATGAGTGATTTGTATTTGGATACAAATTCATAAGTGTGAAGAAAACTCTTTAATTTCCTTACTTTTTGTAGTACAATGCAACAGATTTCCATCGATGTGACTGAACTGTACACGGAGTTGGGAATCGATGAGTTACAGATGAGTCACTTCTTGGTGCAGAAGAAGGTGAAGGTTTAACGTGAGTACCTGATGGAAGGCCTATCTCACGGTGCTCAAAGCACATCGTATCAGAATTAAGCGTCGATAAGCGCCCCCCAGGACTAAAAGGCAACGACGTCTAGCCCTGAGGTACCAATTTGGGGTGCGTGAGTGGCCGCACTACCCACCCTTGGTGAGGACCGAGGCCCATCTTAAACCTCTGCTGGACTATGTGGTCCAGCACCCGGTTGAGAATGCAACTCCACACCGAGCAACGTGCTCTACCCGCGTACCTTTGGGTATAAACCACAGCCACCACGAAGCTCCCCGAAGGGCCGTTCCCAACGATCAGGTTGGAGCAAGCTCCAAGGGCTCCTGATCCCCGTGGTACCGGATTAAAGTCTCCGGTCGGACTTCGTAGCCGAAGCTACTACCAGTTGAGCTACCATTCAGCTCCGGACTGGTGGCCAAAAGAAAAACAAAAGCTTAATAGTAAGGCAACTTATAAATAAATGAATAAATAATAATGAACAGAAAATTCAACGTCAAGGCAAAACAACCGGTACCAGCAAGGCCGCAAGAGGTTATTGTTTTATCTCATAGCGAACGTCTGTGCCTCGAATCACAGCCAGCGACCAATGCTGGCACCTTCCCACCCATTGACAATAAAAATTTTTCGACAAAAAACCCCAAACAATGACCCCCAAAACGTTGTTCCCAAGTTTGTGGGAGCTGCATGAAGCAGCAACCCGGAACACAACGCCCGCGAAGCGAGACCGGGAGACGTCGAATGGAAGCCCGAGTCCCCCCAGACCCACCCAAGAGAAATAACACATTCACACACACCCCTAAAACAAAACATGCACACACAAGGCTATTCAGACTGCCTTGCCATGACTCTCCTCCGTTTAAAAACTGAACACGCAAAATTACTTAAACTACTTACACTAGCTAATATGTTGGAAAAGCACCACTGCCCGTCACTGCATGTGATCCCAATTCCATCCAGATCTCTGAACTCCGAGTAAATGGGGCACACACACAGGACGTGCAGCCTATCCTCCACATAAGCTACGATGGTTAAATGATAATTATCGTTTCTTAGCGGTAGTGTCGAAATGGTGGCGTCAATGCTTCACGTACAATGTTAATGCAGTTGGATGCACACTTATTGAAGTTTTCCAGTGCTAAGCTATGTGGTCACGTGAAAGTGCAAATGCATATAAACACAAATACTAGTATTGTAATAAAATAATAAGTTGAAATATTAATTTTAAAAATGTTTATTAACACATTTTTAATCAAAAGTAAAATATGATTGTTATTTTAATAAAAAATTATATATTTCAACAAAATATTGTAGAAATAAGTTATAGAATACAAGTAATGATGGGACCCTCAACACGCTTCTATCTAGATTGAGCAAACTTTTTGTGCGGTTCCAGTCTAGCCGTGGCCAGATTTGTTGCGCAATCTTGCCCGTGATAGAGCGTGTCCAGAAGTAATTTGTCTTGTCTGTCATTCTCCCCTTTATTGTTAGCTTACAGGTGCTCAATGGAGTGACCATGCTTACAAAATTAGCGGAGAGTTCTAGCGTCGTGCCATTTCTGGCTGGTTCGTCCGCCCTGCCATTGCCTGGAACATCACTATGACCCGGCACCCACATTGGGTGCAGATTACACTGCTCAGCCATCTCATCGAGAGATCTGCGGCAGTGAATCGTAGACTTGGATGTTAAAATGTGTGATTCAAGTGCTTTGATAGCAGCCAGGCTGTCAGAGGTAATCCCAATATCACTCATGCAGATTCTGTTTTCTCTGACTATAGATAGGGCTACATCTATTGTCTTAACGTCTGCTTAGAACACACTGCAATGGTTAGGCAGCCTGAAAGAATGGTTGATTCCTAGGGTATTTGAGTATACTTGTATCCACTTGAGCTTGTATCCACTTCCATTTTCGACGGGTTTACGTTTAAGCCACGGAAGACCACTTTGTTTTATCCACAAACAGAGGGGAAGTTGAGGACATGCATTTTAGTTAGACATGGGATACGTGCGATTCTAATGTCTAACTTGTGTTCACCGGATCTCACAGTAGTGAGAATAGGTGACGGTGCGGGATCATTTATGATCGCATCAGCATACCTTCCATACGATTCTCCAGACGAACCACCTTCGAGAGAGGTGGAAGCTCTAGTGAGATTCTGTGATGGTAAGGGGGTTGGTCTGATCTTAGGCTGCGATGTCAATGCGCACAATTCTGTGTGGGGCAGCAGCAATGAAAACTATAGAGGAGAGTGTCTACTCGAATTTATAGAAAGATTTGGTCTACAAGTTGACAATAGGGGAACAGAACCGACCTTTGTCGACGCACGTCGTTGCGAGGATATTGAAGTTACTCTGACGAATGTCAAAATGTTGGATAGGATTTTGGATTGGAGGGTTGTGGATAGAGTAACCATGTCGGACCACAGGGCCATTCAGTTTGGGATTACGTCCGATAAAAGACATAGGAACGACTGTAGAATGGTAAGGATACCGAAACGAACGGATTGTACAAGGTACTGCGAAGTTCTTGAGGAATTATTACCAAGGAGGTTTAAGAGACCTAGAACAACCGCAGATGTTGAGTATCAGGTGAGGGCTATCAGCTCAGCCATGATCAAAGCATTTGAAGCTTCATGTCCTCTGACGGTAGTGGACGAAGGAGATCCCACTCCATGGTGGAATTGGGAACTGGAATCCATGAAAAAGGAGACAAGGAAGGCTTTTAATCGCCACATGAGAGGGGACCCCAATGCATGGGACGACTACAAGTCAAAGAAAAGGGAGCTGAAGAAGACTCTACGCAACCGTAAAAGGAAAACGTGGAGGGAATTTTGCTCAAATATGCAAGATATGACCGATGTATGTAGATTACAGAATATTATATTAAAGGACCCGGTGTCAAAGTTGCGATTAATTCGTAAAACGAATGGATCCTTTACAGAGACAATCGGAGAGTCACTGAAATACCTGATGGAGGTGCATTTTCCAGGAAGCTTTAGATCGGAAGATCCTTGGGAATCCACCCGCAAGGGTGCAAACAGAATGAAAGATTGGAAGCTGAAAGGATAGTCACCAGAGATGGAGTGATAAACGCCATTAAGCGTTTCTCTTCATTCAAAACAGCGGGTACAGACGGGATATTTCCAGCCCTACTTCAGTGGGGTGCAGAAGCTCTGGTAGACAGGCTTCTGGGAATATGTATTACTTGCCTGGCTACAGGATATATCCCGACTTAATGGAGAGAGACTAAGGTTGTCTTTCTTCCAAAGCCGGGAAAAAGGGACTACTCAGAGGCTAAATCTTTCCGGCCGGTTAGCTTGACCTCCTTTCTGCTTAAATGTATGGAAGGAGTACTGGCGGACTACATGGAAAGGACAACGCTTCTGACAAAACCACTGAGCAGGTGTCAGCACGCGTACAGAGCTGGCAAATCCACTGAAACGGCATTGCACGAACTCGTTCGCGTAGCGGAGAGGGAACTGTCTTGTCTTGGAGGGAATGGGTAGGCTGAAGATGACTGAAAAGTCACACAGAACACTCATTGAAGACGGCCTCACACATGATGTATGTGAGGAAAATGACATCAGTATTTTTACAGATGGTTCATTAATGGATGGCAGAGCGGGTGCTGGAATCTTCTCTAAAGGGTTGGGACTGGCATGCACTCCGAATCTGGGAAGATACGTATCGGTCTATCAAGCAGAAATGCTTGGTCTAATGCATGCGCTAGACCATCTACTGGATGGAAAGGTGCAAGGTAAGAAAATCTTGCTAGCACTCGATAACCAGGCGGTGTTCAGGCGGCTGCAACAATCTACGGTATCTTCTAAGTTGGCGCTCGAATATGTTCAGAAACTTAATGGGTGTGCTCGTAGTAATGCGATTATTCTGATGTGGGTGAAGGGACACATTGGTATAGAACAGAATGAAGCTGCAGACGCCTTGGCTAGACAAGGATCTGAAGCTGAATTTTATGGACCGGAGCCAGTAGTTGCTCTCAGCAGCAGGACGGTGAAGGCAAAGGTCGAAGAGTGGATAAAGAAACTTCATCTCACGAGATGGGAGAACTTATCTACTTGTAGACAGGCAAAGGCTTCGTTGAGGCTATCAAAGGGCAGTGAATCGGGGAGGGCTCTCAGTCTAGGACGAATGACTCTAAGCTGGTTGACTGCATTAATAACTGGGCATGGCAATTTCAGGTACCACCTCAGCAAGATGGGTCTTGTTGATGGGGAAGATGCTGATATTTGCAGATTATGCATGGAAGGGGCAGAGACAGCGGCGCACATAGTGTGCCAGTGTCCTGCATTGGCAAGCAGGAGGATGTCCACACTGGGTCGCCAATTTATTGATGAACTCGAAATGTGGAACCCCACAAAGACATGCTTGAAATAACGCGCGATATTATTATGAGGAAGGAAGTAGAAGAATTCTGAAACCGAACAAATAATTAACACACGATTTGAGGGACGAAAAGGGACCCATATAAGTGGTCTGATTCGGCTAATCCCTAAAAGATATATAAAAGCCACGGATGTTGGCCCATCTGTTAACTTTATCTAACGAGTTTTGCATAGTGTCCGGGAATCTACCGGTTACAGTAAGAACTATAGTGTCCGCATACGCTATTACTTTAGAGCCCCCAACCTTCAGACTTCACAGCAGTTCGTTCACTACGAGATTCCAGAGAATTGGTGAGAGGACGCCTCCTTTTGGCGTACTCCTGCTAACTCTCCTTGAGTGGCAGGAGCCACCCATTTGTAGAAAATAGTTCCACTTAGTGCTCAGATATTCTCCCCAGTGTGCCAGGTGTTCCTCCACCCCAAGTCGCGTCATTCCTCCTGTGATGGCTCCTAACTCGACATTGTTGAAGGCACCTTCTATATCCAAGAAGGTGCCCAACATGTAGAGCCAGTGGTTCATGGACTTCTGTATGGTATTTATTAAAGAATGCAGGGCGGTTTCTACTGACTTGCCCTTGATGTAGGCGTACTGGCACTCGGAGATTTGCCGCGGTACAATCGTTTGTCTCTGGTGTAGATCTAAAGGCCTTTCTAATATCTTTAGTAAAAAAAACCGAGGATTTCGACCCATTCTTTGGGGTTGGTGTGGGAGCATTTACCTGCCTTTGGAATAAAGACAACTCCTACGAATGTACTTAAAGGAGATGCAGCGGATGATGATTATTCTTAACTGATCTATAACCCTTTTTTCTAAATTTTGTAGATAAGCAGGAAAAATGACATCCGGTCCTGGTGACATGAATGGTTTGAATCCCGCGATCGCCCATTCGATTTTCTCCTTGGAGATGAAATGAGTGTTAATGTTGGAAAAGTTGCTTACATGAATTGGACAGCATTCCGTACTGTCTGACTGGAAAGTGGGTGTCAGTGAGAAGTTCTAAAGTCTCATTCTCTTAGGCTATCCATGTTCCATCTGCCCTCTGTAGGAAACTTGGTATAAATGTGGAAACAGAGAGTACAGAGATTGTCCAATTGGTCCTTCGAATATTACGGACGATTGGATGTTAACTAGGATGCTCATCGATCAGAAATTCAATGTACCTGTGGTCTGAAAATGAAAGTTCTTGTGAAATCCTGCAATCTCTAACTCTATCTATTATGTTTGAGGGGGCAAGAGCAATGTCTAAGACTGCCTGGCTGTTTCTGGTTATAAAGTTGAGAGAGCTCCCTATGTCGCATACTTGTAAGTTAGTAATTGCTAAGTAATCAAAAAGTGACTCACCTCTCTCATTGATGTCTCCAATTATTGTGGTACGCGCTGGCATCGCATCTGGTGATCATTGTCAGCTGCCTATGTGTGGCTTCTGCAACCGCTCTTCTCAGAGTATTTGGTGGTAAAGGCTCCGGATCATCATGGGCCAGGTAGCCCGAAGCCATCCAGTAGCATCCGCCATTTAGTTCGAGGGAGATGATGGCTAGGTCTTCATTACTGAAATTAAGGAGCAAATATGCATTAAGTGGTTTCTTGACAAGAATACAGGCACGAATTTACCGCCACACTTGTTGTGAAAAAGTTTGTATTTTGGGAGCCCTAGTCGACAGATGCCATTGGCTATCGTCCAAGGCTCTTGGATTAGGGCGATTGTCTGACCAAATCCGAAGGCCATCACACCACCAGAGGTCGGCAAGGGCCCAAGAGACTGTCTGTTGACGAAAATCATCGCGCAGCGAGATGCCTAAGCTCCTCTAGCTTAGCGATCTTCCAGTTGTGCGTGGGGAGCTGCATGTGTAATCCGGATTTAGATAATTTTTAGTATTCGGTCCGGCTTTTTGGGTTTGCCGAAATCCAGGCCCTCGTCCGAGTCCCACTGGGGATGATGTCACTAGGCACGATTTCAAGCTTCGCACCTTACCAGACATCCCCTATCCTGGATAAGGCAAAGAGATCTAGAACCCGTTGGTCGGCACAAGTCGCCAGCTTAACATGCCTTTGATGCCAGCAGCTCTTGATGCTGTACTCTGGCATGGGTCCTGGATTCTCCTCCTCCACATCCAAGAAAATATCAGCGAGAGAGTTCTCTTCACAATCTTCCAGTTTGATGGATAGATGCTGCCGTCCGTATCTGAGCGGTCTATTACCGCCATCACTAGACTTTTCTTTGCAGCGTCACTCTACTAGACTGCAGGTCTGATTCCAGATATGCAGCTTTTCTTTGTTGAAGGTCCGTCCGTCTCGGTGGATCTTTGTCTTTTGTTGGACTGAATCCCCAAGGTTGCTCTGCCTTCATGCTCTTTTAGCTTGGAAGTTGCCCAAGCAAGTGACTCCTTTTGTCTGGAAGTTCTGTGTTCCTTTGGGATACTACTGATCCTTTCGATTACCCTCCTTGCACTCTCGTGGTCTTTGAAGTGGAGATTCGAATCCTCCAATTTTTTGCCTTCACTGCTCTTGACGTAGCCATGTTTGTCTCCACCAGAATTACTGCCAGGGACTACAGCCATGACACCTCGTAAGTTGGTGACAGCAGTAGATGGTGCGGCGCTGACAGTACTGCGGCAAGGCTTTTCCTCAACCGAGTACGTCAGCTCGGATGGATAGTAGATTGTGGCAGTGCCTCGGTTTAGTTTGAGTTTGGCCTTGGCTGCCACCACAGAAGTATTGGGCGGTGGCTTAGATGCATCGCCCAACCCCGGATTTTTGAGAGTTCCGGCATCTGTTTGTGTGCTGTTTTTGTTTGTTCTGTCCATGAATGTCCCACGAGTTGCGGGGAAAGGGTCGTCCGCCTGCGGAAAGATTCGCAGTACGAAGGTAAGACTAATTAATCCGGAGGACGTCAGGTATCCGGATACTCCGTTAGAGTTTAAACTATTTTTACTGGTCCCCCAGCAAGGCTGATTCCCGGAAAGGGTCGTATAACACCTTAGTCCAGCCCACGGGATGGGGAATTACGAGAATAGGGAAGGGCTAGGAATGGGCACCTCTTTCCCATGGATAGGCTCTGCCAATCAGTGTTCCACTCTTTATGAGCAAACACGGTGAAGGTTCAGAAGAGAATTTCCGCTAACCAGCGTGATCGTAATACCAATTTTCACTAAGACATCCAAGCACTTATTTGAGTTGAAGAGCCAACCGGATTTATCTGTACTCGATTTCATAGTTCACTCTCTCCGCTCAGCAGTACTTAATTGAAATAAAAAAAAACCGGAAACTGATTTTGAGGTTGTCGTTTTGTTTATTGCTAAAGATGTATGTAAAAATTAAGAATATCTCCTTCAGTTCTGTCACTTGCCAGTACAAACAGCTGTTTTTTTCTATGTTACGAATCCTTACTAGTACAGATATTACCAGTAAAAATATACAAGAATTATTACAGAGAGGAAATAATTTACTCTCTCAATTTCCCCTCTTCTACTGGTTTTTGGCTTACGCGAACTCATTTCCAATAAGAAATATTAAAGATTGTAATAATTTGTAAAAACTATTATGTTCCGAACAGAGCTGTAAAAGAATTGAATCATTACGGAATTCACTCACTCCTAATTCATTTAAAAGCTGCATCAACGAGGCTGCACTCTTTTGCTTCAAATTCGTTAAAGAATAACAGGCGAACCATTCATCATTCTCAAAAGCTAAAAATTATCACACTCACCCATTCAGTAAAGAGTGGGACTTGAAAAAAATCAATCCCATTCTTCCTAGGCTTAATAATATGATGAATTCATTCAATATTATAATTCTCTTAAACTCTGAAATACTGGAAATATGATATTATTTATTAACATGAAAAGCATAGCTGCTTTGGAACAAAATCCAGGGTATTATTATGAAGGTAGAGCAACTACAAAAAATTCCTCTTGGATGCGCCATATGTCAGAAACTGGCTTCTTATAGTGTCAAGCAAGTGTGTTTTTTTTTCAACTTCTACTTCTTCTTATCCCATGTGTTTGTTGTTGATTTATTTACTTTTCCTCCTTCATTCATGAGAACTTTCCCCAGTGGCTCTACCTTGAGTTATTATACCATGACAAAAGCTGTTATTATTCACATAAATAAATTTGATGAACCTCGCACAGTTTCCTAGAGTTTTGTATTGGATATGCAACAACGCACAAGAATTCTCCCTCTTTTCTTGAGGTAGTCTGTTGAATCGAGCTGCTCAATTTATATACAAATTTATACAAATATGATAGAAAAAAATTGGTCATATAAAATAGCGTTTACAACAGTTTGTTGAGGCTTGTACTGTACTTCTGGTGACGACTTTAACATTGATGCATCTAACGCAGACTTTTCTGATATACGACTATCAAAGCAAATATCGGATAGTTCTTCCCATTCTTCAACGATGTGTTGACTCTGCGATGAAGAATTCTCACAATAAATTAAATTTTCATTTTCTTTTAAACACATTTTTAAATTTATTTCACAAGATTCACTTTGAAGAAATTCATGTTTGAAAAGGAATTAATGGAGTACGTATTACAAGAATTGAAATAAAACTTCTATAATTTTTGCATTTAATACTTTCTTTATATTTAATATAAGCCAATGGCAATCCAGAAATGAAAGATCCAAGAACCATACAGATATTTTGTAAACAACAAAACGCGAAGATGAAGAAAGGCTGTCAGCTTGCTATTGAATGAATTTCGCCACTCCCATTTTTTTTAGGCTGCAGCCATCTGCGGCTGCATTCATCAAAATTTCAATTTTGTATGAATTCTTTAGGTTTTCTAATTCATGAATTGAAAACGAATAGAACTCATTCATTTTTTCAGCCTAAAGACTTCACATACTGAATGCTACAAAAAAAGGAGTTCAGCTTTTCAAATTTTAAATAAAAGAATTAAAAGTTAAAATGACTTCACACTTTTACAGCTCTGGTTCCGAATGGACCTAATATAGTCATTATATGTGGGTTCTGTAGGTTGCATGCGGGGAGGGGGAGATGGTGTTTCTTTTATTTGTCTTGCAATTACGATTTTGATATATCGTATTTTAGTAAGAATGATTACAAAATATTGTAACGAGTATCGATGGTTGGTTACTCATCACTATTGTGACTGACACTATTGGCAGCATCGAAACGAATGTCAACAAAAAGAAATAAGCGATAACCAGAACAAGCCAACGAGAAAGGTAGAGAAGAATCTCGATAAAGGAAGATTCTAGGGTGTTGCCAACAGAGTATAAACAGAGCTAGTGTTGACAAGTGAAAATCAATCTAATCTCGAACGTGATTGCGCAAACATCGATACAGAGGCAAAAGTTGCAAGTACATTAAAGTGTTATTGTAAATAGTTGATTGTAAACAGAGTTTATTGTAAATAAAGTTTATTAAATAAATTGTTGCTGTATATATTTGTATAAAATATCGTAAGTGTTGCAGTTATTATTAACAGAATCCAGTGATCGAACAAGATTAATTCAAATAGAAGGTGTCAGAAGTGGGATTCTGTAAAGATGGTAAAAATTGACCAACTAAAATTACACCAACTGAAAAAACAGTTGTCAGAGAGAAATCTCTCGTCATCAGGTACAAAAAGAGAACTGCTGGTAAGGCTAAGGCAAGCCATGGAGGCTAAGGGTATTAATGTAGAAGAACATGTGTTCTTTGAGAAAGCGGAGATACATGCAGTCGTACACGCTAAGGAAGAAAGCAAGATAGATTCGAGTGCTCAACTCATGGAATTCATGAAATCCATGATGCAACAGCTACAAGAAAATGTATCTCGCATTGCCTGCAGACTTCAAGAACATTCCTTTCGCCAAGAAAGCGCAATGGGAGAATTCCAGAAAACAATTGACTCCAAGTTTCAAAAACATTCGTCTCGCTAAGAAAGCGCTATAGGAGAATTCCAGAAAACAATTGACTCCAAGTTTCAAGAACAATCGGCTGAATTGCGTATGGAAATTCAAGAAGGTTCGGCTCGACAAGAACACGTCATCTAAATTCTACAAAAAGGAAATGAGATTAGATTTCAAGAAATTTACTGAACCATTAATGAAAAATTCACGGATCTGAAGAAATATGTATATGTCTTGGATGATAAGTTCGAGAATTTACACAACGAACTCAATCAACTAAAAATAAATGGACCAGCCACATCAGTGATTAGAGATTCAAGCACAATCAAACTAAAGCCACCAACCTTTGACGGAAGCACGCCATTCAACATTTTCAAGCTTCAGTTCAAGACAACAACTTCGAAGAATCAATGGTACGAGAGTGACAAGACCGCTGCTTTAACTGTCGCATTAAAGGGTAATGCGTCGGAAGTCTTGCAGATTGTTTCAGAGAAAAATTGTGGTAGCTATCAGTCACTGATGGACACGCTCCAGCGGAAATATGGATATGAATACAAGAGTCAATTACATGGAGTGCAGTTAAGATCGGGGGTGCAACGGAGTAATGAGAGCCTTCAGGAATTCGTTTCCGATATTGGGCGCTTATGTCATCTAGCGTTTTCGGGTAATTCGAAAGAGTTCGTGGAAAAAATAAAAATAGAGGCATTCATAGATGGCATACGTGATGGAGAGACTAAGCATGTCCTAGTCATGTCACCAAGGAGTACATAAGTTGAAACAGTCAGCAGTGCACTTGATGTGCCGACCAATACCACGAGTACTCCAATTAGAAGCAGAAACAACAGATCTAGTTGAAGCAGTGCGCCATGAAGTAAAATCAGTAGTGCAGCAAGCAGGAATAGCAGGTCGACGCGAAAAGAAATTTAATGGTAAGTGCATATAGCGCCAGATCTCTTAAAGATTATTGAATAAAGAGTGCAGGACGTACGTCCAGATTGGCAAGAAATGGCTAATGAGAGTCCAATAGTAAAGGCATACTGGGCGCAGTTGCAAAGCCTGCACTTACGAGACGGATGTTTATTCAGAGCATGGGAAAGTTGAGATGGAAAAATAACTATTGATCTTCTAGTGGTACCCAAGGCAAGAATAAATGAAGTGTTAGTTGAGTATCACAATGCCTCCAGTGGAGGACATTTGGGAATCACCAAAACCGTCGAGAAAATAAAGAAACGATTTTATTGGGTTGGATGCCATGCCCACGTTACTGATTGGATTCGGAAGTATAAACAAGTGCAATGGTCAAGGGTCCCACTGAGAAAAGTCGAGGTAAAAATGCACCAATACACCGTAGGTGCTCCATTTGAGTGAATTGCTATGGACATAGCTGGACCATTTTCAACAAGCAACGAAGGGAACAAGTATGTTCTGGTGGTAAAAGATTACTTCAACAAATGGCCTGAAGCATACTCCATTCAAGAAGCTAGAACAGTTGCGCATGTATTCATAAAGCAATGACTTACTCGTTTTGGGGTACCGATGGAGTTCTCTCGGACCAAGGTGGAAATATCGAATCAGTTGTATTCCAAGAGATGTGCCGTATGTTGGGTATACAACTTATCGTGAGAAGCGCTCACATTCAACATTCACACAGGTTGCTTGTTCTTAAGCAGCCAAATGTTGTACACGAACCGCTAAGTCAGCAAAGCGCAGTGGAAACATAGGCAGAGGAGCAGCAGCGCAGCGCAAAGCGGTGGCTAAGGTTTAAGCTAGGAAATTATTGTAAGTTTCTGCACTCACTTCAAACTGACAGCCAGTGGCTGTAATAAATTGTTCAATAATTTAGGAAGGAATCATTTAATTGGCGCCCAACGTGTGGTACGCGAAAATTAAATAACGACCTATAGTGTACCGCAAATATAAAAATATAACATGTTACCGTTTCGCGAAATAAAGGAAACATGTTTAATTGGGAAATTTTTGTTCTCTCTAAACAACTCAGTAAGGGCACACAATCCTTAAAAAAATTAGAGTGAAGCAGATTTAAGTCATCAAAGAACGAATTATTCTTGGGCAGCGAGATCAGCGAGAATCCTGGGAATTTTTAAACACCACTAACCGATAGAAAGGGAACGATGGTAGGAAGGGAGCGAGACCACCAGCAGGAATCCTGAAATTTTTATAAAAATAAGCTAGGGATGATGTTTCGTTTTAAATTACTATAACTTAAAATGAAATATAATAAAGTGTAAATAAAATGTAATAGTAGGTATGTGAATTGTGAATTACTCGCAATAAAATAAAGTAAAAAAAAATACGAATTTTTACGGAAGTAGATGTGTAAGGTATTAGAAGACTTATTCAAAAATCTTAAATTAGAGAATTCAGAAGAACAAATGGTGAACGCTAAACAAGTAAGCTAGCTGGTTACAGCAGAGGTGGGTAAGTCATTAGCTGCTCAAAAATTTGAATTTGACAAAAAGATAATTTCAATTCAGAACCAAGTTGCTTTGACAAAGCCAAAAATACAAAAATTTACAGAGGTCGCCATCAATCGTTCAGTGAGTCGCGAAGTTGCGAAATTTCTCTTGACGCGATAAAATCTCTTGGAAATTTTTGGTCCCCCAGGCACCTATGTGTCTTGAGGTGAAGCTATTGTGCGCAACCTCACCCCAAGTATTATCTAAGAGATACGATGGCAGCGAACGTCAATTTCTTAGAAATAAAGTGCGAGGTGCTGCCCGTTCTCTGTTCCCGGTGTAGGTCCTGAGCCTATGAAAGTGATCCCTTCCATGTCCCAATTTAAATATTTATCAAATAATGCTGGTCAGGACCAAAATAACAGGTTACAAGGAAATCATCCGCAGAAACGTGCATCGAATTCAGGGAATTATACAACGCGTAAGTCATCTAAACGACGAGCCTGATTTACCTAACGAATCAACGTATGATAAAAGAAGCGGAACAAGCGGCGGAGAATGAAGACCCAGTATATTCAAAGTTATACCCGTACCCACTAGACGTTTCGGATTTCGTAAAAAAAGAAATTGAGGACTTATTGGCAACCGCCATCATTCGACCGTTCAGATCTCCATAAAAAAATAAATATGAGGCACTTAAAGCGCCAAAGAGCTCATTGGCCGAGCTTCTCTTCCATTACTGTTAAATTTGGACAGTATTAGAAGAGACCTACTTGTTTTAACCGGTTCCGAACGGCAGAACACTTGTGACATCACTTTTTCTGAGCTTTGCCACAGAGTCTTATCGATATTAAATTTGTTAGGCATCAGCCGGGGATTGAACCACGACCTACAGATCAGAAAGCGAACACACTAACCACTGAGCTACGGCACCCACCATACAACAACCTTATATGGGTTGCTAAGAAAAAAAAAAAGCTCAAAAGCTGGTTAGTGTGTTGGCTTTCTGATCTGTGTAGGTCGTGGTTCAATCCCCGGTTAATTCATAACAAATTTAATATTGAAAAGATTATTCTTTCGAACGGTACCCACCTGTTGGTACAATTGTAGTTGGAAATTCTTCCGACGTAACAACTTGCCATAAAAAAGCTTCTAAAAGAACTCTGTGACAAAGCTCAGAAAAAGTGATGTCACAAGTGTTCTGCCGTTTGGAACCGGCTAAAATAAGTAGGTCCCTTCTAATGATGTCCAAAAATTTAACACGCACAACAGTAATGGAAAAGATGCTCGGCCAATGAGCCCTTTGGGCTTTAAGCGCCACATATATATTTTTCTTTTAAGAAAAAAAGCTTTGATAAAACTGGGCTAGAAAAAAAGCGATTGGTATCATCATTGGTGACATCATCAGTGCAATCTTGGTGGGAGCAAATTTTTTACTACACTTGATCTAAAATCTGGTTTTCAACTTCGTTCTCCGTTAAATATGGGTTGTACTAATTTTGCAGTCTAGCTTTCGGCCTGAAGAATGCTCCCAGAATTTTCCAGACGGCAATAGATGATCTGTTAACGGAACAGATAGTGAAAAAATATTTCGTCTAGGGCGATGATATAATCATTTTTTTTGCGAAAACGAACAACAGAAGCCAATATGAGGGTCTCGCCAGAAACATTCAAATTTTTCCAAACTGATTCCTGGTTTCACACGGGGGAATTAAAACGCGTCCAGAAAAATCGACATAATTCAGAAATTCCCGGTGCCTACCACACGAAGGGGGTAAGGTCATTTTAGGACTGGGAGGGTACTATCGCTGTTTCATAAAAGATTTTTTTCAAAATAGCGAAACCACTGTTAAACATCCTGAGGGAGGAATACGGCTGAGTTACTGCAGCACAGTAAAAAAAAATCAGAATTGACTTGACTGAAGAGCAGAAAAAGTCCTTCAATACGTTAAATCAAATACTAGTATTCGAGGATGTAACGCTAACGTACCCAGACTTAACGGAATCGTTCGACCTAACTACGGACGCATCCTCACACGCTATAGGTAATGTCCTCTCTCAAGAGGGCAAACCTATTACAATGATCTACCGTACTTTGTCCTGCAGCGAGGAACTTTTCGCTACAAATGAAAGAGAATTATTGGCCATTGTCTGGGCATTGAAAATGCTTAGGAACTACCTTTAGGGCGTGCCAAAATTCAATGTTTTCACAGATCTTCAACCGCTAACCTTTGCTGTTTCGCACAGAAATCCGAACTTGAAAATTAAGAGATGGAAAACTTTCATAGATTAAAACAATGCAAAACTAATCTACAAACCAGGTAAGGAATACGTAGACGCGGATGCGTTGTCTAGGCAGCACATAAATCTCTTGAGTAATATGAGCGTTGACACAATTCACAGAGAAGAGTTATCAACCAACACTATTTAAAGAACCGATAAACCGATAAATTGTTTCCGTAATCAAAAACTTGTAGAAGAAGGCATAGAACCGCAGCGAAGAACCGTTATTATTTTTGGGAAAAAGACAACACTTAATTACATTCCGAACCAAGGACGACTTACTGAGACTCCTGCCAGAGACTGTAAAAGTAGAAGTAGTAAACGTACTGCAGTGTGACTTGCATACATTGGCACAAATTTAACATAACTTAATAGAACTGTTTCCTACCGTAAAATTCAGACTTACGGAAAAACTTGTTACCGATATATCAGACCCGAACGAACAACAAGAAAAGATTAATTTTGAAAATAATCGGGCCCAAGAAAAAGTAAAGCATATTTTGGAAGACTATTCAAAAGAATGATTCCATAGCATACTGATAGAAATATCTCGATGCCTTAAACTTGACAAAAATCTAGACGATATCGAGGAAATAGTCCTTCTTGACACGGATGAAACCCATGACCGTCTTTTGCTCAACAAAGGAGGACGCACAAATAGCATCTCGTTTAAAAAGTGCTCAAGATAAAAAGTTAATAACACACAATGGGAATGGATAAGATAGGGAGTTTCCCGTAGGAGAGAAGGTGCTCGTCAAGAATAACAGGAGAGTAGGAAATTAATTTACGTCCCTTTATACTGAAGTAGAGGGAGAAAAGGATTTAGGCACAATGGTTTTCATAAGAGGGAGGAGGTTCCAGAAGAACAACAAGAATTTAAAATCTAGAAATGAACGACATAATTCCTAACGGTAATTAATTAGTTTTAAAAAAATCCTTGTATGTTTTTAGGATCGTCATAGAATTGGTTATAGCCATATTAGTATCGGAAACCACAGGAAGAGGAATAGACTACTCCAATGCAAGGTACATTCCGGTGGCCGACGGCGACCTTGTAACTTGGAAAAACTTTGGACACATCAAACGCGTTACCAACTTGCCCCTATACGAATTACTAAGGGACGAGAGAATCAATACAAAGTGTAAATACTCTCTATAGGCAGGCGAGAAGCTTGAACGCTCTAGGGATGGTTCTAAAATACATAGCTTGCGGCCACCAAATTCTCCACCTTGACGAATACATCTTAGCTACATGTCGCAATCACACCTTAGCGGTGAGAACTGCAGCGACACAACACTTATGTTTTGCCTGCCATCTTCAGCTACATCATGCGCTCTGCGGCACTGCCACAACACCACCAGTTTAATAACCTCACACTGAGTCGTACGTAAATACCAAAAAGACTGGAATGTACATATACCAATGTTCCTGATGGCATATCCGTGCGCACAACTTGATACGGCGGCTACTAAACCAGCAATGTTAATTTTTGGAAACACATTAGGACTACCAACTGATTTAAAATTTAGAGTCCCAACACCAACGAGATCACTGGAAGGTAATTACACTAGCAAAAAGCGGGAACAGTTTTACAGAAGTACAGAAGTATATCAGTGCAGATGGTAAGCGACAAGATGAAGGTATGATTTAGGAGCAAAATTCAAAAGGTTCTATGAATGGGAGCTTGTAATGCTTTATAACTCACAACGAAAGAAAGGTTTGTCCTCTAAACTACAGACTCATTGGGAAGGACGATATGAGGTAATAACAAAAATTAATGACGTAGTGTATCGTATTCAACGTGCCTGGAATAAAAGAACAAATTTTAAATTAGTGCAATTGCAGCACCTTTCGCCATATCAGAAATCATAGAAACGGGACGAACAAGGTTAAGAGGAGGACAGTGTAACGAGTATCGATGGTTATCGTGAATAGCATTAATAATGGTAGCATGGAAAAGATGTTAACAATAAGGAATAGGCGATAACTAGAAAAAACCGACAAGAAAGAAAGAGAAGAAACTGGATTACGATAAAGGAAGGTTCTAGAGTGTTGCCACAGAGTATAGATAGGGCCAGTTTGTTGACAAATATTCAATTCGATTCCGAAAGTGATAGAGGCAACATAACACCATCAAGTAATTGAGGCACCATCACACGATAGCAAATTAAATTAAAGAGTGTTTGTAAATAGTTGACTAAATAGAGTTGATTAAATAAATTGTTGTTGGACATAGTTAGTACAAAATAATTGTTGTAATTATTATTGATAGAATCTAGTGATCGAACAGGGTTGATTCGAGTAGAATTATACGCTCATAAAATAAAAACGTAACAATATGTAAATTTATGGTATAAGGCAATAAATGTTGTGGCGTCATGTATTTAGCATTACGCTGTGGATTCAATTGATTATTTCAGTTTTTGATTGCTCCAACAATAAATTTGCTGTTGTGAAATGATTTCTAAAATGAACAATTACTAGCAATTACGCCGTTCCTACTAGTAAAATTGTGTAACCACCCAACACACTAAATTTGTGGAATTTGTAAAATTGTCGGGTCTGGTATGGTGGTGTTTTCGCCAGGTAACCTGCATAACTGCCTCACCGGGTGCAAGTGAACTCACTGTACGTCATGTAGTTTGTTCTGCGCGCTATGTGATGGTACCTTTATTCTGTAATGAGAGTGTCATCATATAGCTAGTTCTGCTTGTTATGTGATGACGCCTTCATTTTTTAATGCTGGTCCTCCCTGTGGGGAAAACCGAGCAACGTATATATGGCACCAACTAGGAGGTGGCTCACCCACCACATAAAAACTCTCACCCAATAAAATATTTAAACAAGCCCGAATGAGGACAACCACTTTTGTCGATGACCCCCACAAACGCAAAAAGGACAACGATCCCGATACCTCTATATGAATGTGCCTCTATCCAGCTGGTTGATGTCCTCGTTAAATATAGGGTTGACAACACTGCACTTCAGGAAATGCGATGGACAGGACAGGGTTGCTCTAAAGGAGCATCCTCTGATATCTATTACATGTAGAGAGGCACAAACTCGAATGTGGAATCTGTATTAAGGTAAAATTTTTTAACATCAGCCTAATATGTACCCACGCCCCGGCGAATGAGAAAGATAAACTTTTTCAGCACATTGAAGAAACTTATGAACGCTGCCCCCGCCCCGATATGAAAATCGTGCTTAGCGACTTCAATGGTAAGGTGGAAAGGGAAGTTACCTTTTCAGCCCCACCAGAACACTTCCGATAACGAAATGAGGCTGATCAACTCCGCCGCCGCACGAAACATTGCAATTAGTCGTACCAGATTTCAGCATCTCGACATTCATAAAGCGACGTGGCTGCCTCTAGCTCAACGAACGAAAAACCAAATTGACCACGTGATGATTGCTGGCAGACATGCTTTTATATCGTTATTTGGAGCCAACATCGACTTCCGCTGTGCAATGAAAATTGGGGAATTTCTCTTCTCACCGTTTAATACCGAACGAGGTTTCAGTTAAGGTGATTCATTATCGTGCGATTTCTTCAATTTCATTGTGGGGAAAATAATAGGAGCTGCTGATCCGCGACATAATTGCACTATCTTCAACAAAAGTGTCATACTGTTGGCGTATGCCAATGGTATTGATATTATTAGCATGAACACGCGAGCAGTCAGTGCAGCAGTTGGAAATAGAGTCGGGTTCAATGAGTCTCACGGTGAACGAGGGAAAGTCGAAGTACCTAGTGCCAACAAACAAAGAGTCCCGTCATCTTGGACAGCATGTCACTGTTGATAACTACGCTTTTGAAGTAGTAAAGGATTTTATCTATGGTGGAACCATGAGAAAATGTCCGGGTGTCAGTACATCAAAATCTTCTGGATTTTCTGAAAGGGGTGCAAGTGATCGAGAATTAATAACAGCTACAATTTGACATATCAAAGTACGTAATTCTTCAAAAGCAAGGAGTTTCTCGCTTAGAAGTTGATCTCGTAGGTCATTCAGCTTAATTTTAGCGCCAACAAAGTTCGACGCGTTTTGTGACCAGATGCAGCTTTGTATGCCAAGAGCGGCTATAAAGCGTTTGAGGGCATCAAAAAAGGCACCTGTTGAGAGATCCTTCGACAGCTCCATTCATACAGCATTTATTGCGAAGCAAATGAAGATACTAATGTAGCATTTTTGAGGCGACTTGTTACGCATATCAGGCCTGTAATAAAATGGCTCGCAGTAGTCTACAGCAGTAACGATAAAGGTACGAGATGCCTGGATGCGCTCTTTAGGCAAGTCAGCCATGATATGTTCAACCAATGAAATGCATCATATGCTGCTCAATCTGCAGCATATGATGCATTTTCGTAACACTCGCGCAATGGGTTTTCTGCTACAGAAATGCATTCGAATTGAAGCGAGTAGGACTGGGGACCTGTATGGTGATGCTTTCGAAGAAAATAAGTGATTATTGCCTACGTTAATGAATGATCCTTTGGCAAATTGATTGGATAGCGCGCCTCAAAGTCAACAGGTGTGGACAAAGTTGTTCTTCTTCAGAGCTGTGTATTCTATCCACAGCTGCGATCTTTGGATAAGGCAAATCTGCAGCTGAGTTCCACCACGAATGCCTCCGTCTGTGTCTTGGTAATTTATTTATGTTTACAAATTTGTGTATGTAGCCGAAGATACGCTGCATTGTAATGAACGAATCATTCGACATGGGCAGGACTTTTCGACGAGTTTTTGGCAACTGAGTCTGAGAAACACTGGCTGGATTCATAGACGTGGGCAAATAACGCTACTGCATGCCTTGCGTAAGTTGTTGTATGGCGCAAATTCAATTGGTGACGAATATGTTGAAATCTGAGAAAGTTTTTTCTATAGTTTCAGGAATTTTGCGAAAAACATCTGAGTTGTTGAAGCACCACATCCTTAATTGAAAACTGCCTCGAGCAAGAAGGCTAGTTGTTTGTTGCCCATTTTGTTGTACTTCCTTCACTGAGCTTCCCCAGGAAATGAGATCATCTACCTAGAAATCACGGATGCCTGTTTGCGAACCTAGCGGATAAGCTGAGGACTCATCTGATCTGAGCCAGAACTTATAGATGCACATTTCATCTTCTGGAGGAGACTTTCGCCATATTACGCATTGTAGCATGTTGTCTCGTGCAGTAACGCGAGTGCACCTATACATTTTATAAATGTCCCCAGTGAGTGCCATTGGAAACGTATGAAAGCGAATAAGAACATTAAAAAGCTTTGGCTGAATGGTACGCCCCGTCATGAACAAGCCATTGCGAGATAAGCCAGAAGTTGTAGCCGCAGAACCATCAAATACAACTCGCAGTTTTGACGTAGTACTCTCGTTCTTGATGACACAGTAATTCGGCAGAAAGTACTTGCTCTCCTGAACCATCGAGCTGATAACTATTGACATATGATTGAGGTATTTGCCAGTATTTTGCAGGTCAGGATTACGACCAAGCTTGCGTTCAAAATCTTCGAATCTACTGGGCATTGTAGGTATGAATCGCTAAGTGAATCCAGGCTACACTTCATAGGCAGGTAAACCGAATACTCGCCCTATGATAAACGTGAAAAATTCTGCCTAAAATGCTCCTCACACTCGACTTCTTTTTAACTTTGGTGATTGGTTCGTGAACATGCTCCGCTTCCCAAACTCGACGTACCAATTCGTCCAGCTGAGCACAGGGATCAATGCAATTTGGCGGCCTTTGATTTACAATAAACGTTGAAAGCTGGGGCCCTCCTGCCCACCGCCAGATAGCGGCCAACTAAGGCGAGTTTTTTGAAGTAGGGGTAATCCTGTTGCAAACTAAATTTGGCCCACGCAAAGTAGCTCAAAGAAAAGTCCTGCTCCGATGAGCAGATCGACTCGTTGTGGTATATTAAAAGTAGGGTCAGCTAGTTGGATGCTCGAAGAGAAGTTCCAATCCATGGTGCTCACTGAAATGCCAGGCTGATTATCAGTAATTGTTTGAGCAACAACGGTAGTAGTGTTTGTTGAATTATCTGAAGTCCGCGACTTCAGTACAAGGTCAACTGAATATCTTTCAGTTAAGAAATTGGCATCCCCGATACCTAAAACTGAAACGAAAGATTTGTATTTACGAATTTGAAGTAGGTTAGTGAAACGAGTTGTGATGAAATGCATCTGAGAGCCGAAATATAAAAGTGAACGCAATGGTACAAAAGTTCCGGCACGATTCTCTACTAAAATGACTGCAGTGGCTAGAAGCACCGCATCTGATGAAGATCGGGATGCGGCGACAAAAGGCTGCGCTGGCAGCTTTGCAGTCATAGTATTAGCATGGGCTGTTGTTGACTGTGAAGCTACCACATGACTATTGATCGAAGCTAAGGGTAAACGACCTTCTTGTTAGGAGAAGAGATGAGAAATAGTGGCAATTTTACTCTGAATTCGAATTTTGCCGTGTTCGGAGAAACACGGAGTGGTGTCGTCTTCCACAAAGATGGCACAAGAACTTGCTTTGGCACTCTGTAAGAGTATGTGTTGTTGCCAAGCAGGTAACGCACAAATCGCACTTTCGTATAATGGATATTCGATCATCGACTATAAGATTGTAACGAGTACCTTTGTTGTGAGTCAAAATAATGCTCGTCTAGTCTGTGCGTTTTGACTCACTACAAATGTTACATAGATATTACAATTATGTTATTCTATTACGTTATATTATTGTAACGAGTATCGATAGTTGATTACTCATCACTATTGTGACTGACACTATTGGCAGCATCGAAACGAATGTCAACAAAAAGAAATAAGCGATAACCAGAACAAGCCAACGAGAAAGGAAGAGAAGAATCTCGATAACGGAAGATTCTGGGGTGTTGCCAACAGAGTATAAATAGAGCCAGTGTTGAGAAGGAAAATCAATAGAATTCCGAACGTGAATGCGCAAACATCTATACAGAGGCAAAAGTTGCTAGTACATTAAAGTGTTATTGTAAATAGTTGATTATAAACAGAGTTGATTGTAAATAGAGTTTATTAAATAAATTGTTGCTGTATATAGTTGTATAAAATAAGTGTTGCAGTTATTATTAACAGAATCCAGTGATCGAACAAGGTGATTCAAATAGAATTAAACGCTCACAGAATAAAAACGTAACAATTGGTGTCAGAAGTGGGATTCTGTAAAGATGGTGAAAATTGACCAACTAAAAGTGGACCAGCTTAAAAAGCTGTTGGTAGAGATGAATCTATCGTCATCAGGTGCAAAGGCGGAACTGCTGGTGAGGCTGAGGCAAGCTATGGAGGCTAAGGGAATTAACGTAGAAGAACATGAGTTCTTCGAGGAAGCCGATATACAAGCAGTCGTACATGCTGAGGAAGAAAGCAAGATAGATTCGAGTGGTCAACTAATGGAACTCATGAAATCCATGATGCAACAACAGCAGCAGCAACTGCAAGGAATTAATGCGAAGTTACAAGAAAATGCGTCTCGCATTGACTCCAAGTTTCAAGAACATTCGGTACGTCAAGAAAACGCTATGGGAGAGTTCCAGAAAACAATTGACTCCAAGTTTCAAGAACATTCGGTACGTCAAGAAAACGCTATGGGAGAGTTCCAGAAAACAATTGACTCCAAGTTTCAAGAACATTCGGCTGAATTGCGTATGGAAATTCAAGAAGGTTCGGCTCGACAAGAACACGTCATCGAAAATCTACAAAAAGGAATTGAACTTAGATTTCAGGAAATTTCCGGAACCATTAATGAAAAGGTCACGGATTTAAAGGAACATGTAGATGACTTGGAAGATAAGTTCGAGAAATTACAGCACGAACTCAATCAACTAAAAATAAATGGACCAGCCACATCAGTGATTAGAGATTCAAGTACAATCAAATTAAAGCCACCAACATTTGACGGAAGCACGCCATTCAATATCTTCAAGCTTCAATTCGAGACAACAGCTTCGAAGAATCAATGGGATGATAGCGACAAGACTGCTGCTTTAATAGTCGCATTAAAAGGTAATGCTTCCGAGGTGTTACAGATGATTCCAGAGAAAGATCGTGGTAGCTATCAGTCACTGATGGACACACTCCAGCGAAAGTATGGAAATGAATACAAGAGTCAATTACATCGAGTGGAATTGAGATCGCGAGTGCAACGGAGTAATGAGAGTCTTCAGGAGTTCGCTTCCGATATTGAGCGCTTATGTCATCTAGCGTTCTCCGGTAATTCGGAAGAGTTCGTCGAAAAAATCAAAATAGAGGCATTCAAAGATGGCATACGTGATGGAGAGACAAAGCGTGCCCTAGTCATGTCACCCAGGAATACTTATGCCGAAACAGTCAGTAGTGCATTGACGTTTGAAGCCGCCAGTTTGATGTGTCGACCAATGCCACGGGTACGCCAACTAGAAACAGAAACAGCAGATCTGGTTGAAGCAGTGCGTCAGGCAGTAAAATCAGTAGTTCAGCCTGAAGTAACAACAGGTCGACGTGAAAACAAATTTAATGGTAAGTGCTTCATTTGCGACAAACGAGGGCATATAGCGTGTGATTGCAATCAATCGAATATGAAGCCTAAAGGTAGAACAAGGAATCAACGCAAAAATAAATTTGCCGGTAAGTGCTTCATATGCCATCGAAGAGGGCACAAGGCGCGGAATTGTCGTCTTTGACACAAGCAACAAAGATCGAATTCACCAGGACAACGAAAGGACGATCGTGATGTCATTCATCGTAGTAAAGCTTATACTCCATATCGTCGTACTTGCACCGTAGATAGTAAACATTGTTCTCGGGAAAGAAACCAGAATCACATTGTTAACCTACGTCTTACGAATGTATTGTCGGAAGAGTCATGGAAAACCGAACGAGTTCAAGAAGATCAGCGGAACGACCCAGATCTCGTAAAGATTATGGAATATAAGGAGCAGGGCGTACGTCCAGATTGGCAAGAAATGGCTAATGAGAGTCCAATAACGAAGGCATACTGGGCGCAGTGGCAAAGCCTGCACTTACGAGACGGATGTTTATTCCGAACATGGGAAAGTGAAGATGGAAAAATCACTTATGATCTGTTGGTGGTACCCAAGGCAAGAATAAATGAAGTGATAGCTGAGTATCACAATGCCTCCAGTGGAGGGCATTTGGGAATCACCAAAACCGTCGAGAAAATAAAGAAACGATTTTATTGGGTTGGATGTCATGACCATGTCGCTGATTGGATTCGGAAGTGTAAGCAATGTGCAATGGCCAAAGGTCCCACTAAGAAAAGTCGAGGTAAGATGCACCAATACACCGTGGGTGCTCCATTTGAGCGAATTGCTATGGACATAGCTGGACCATTTCCAATAAGCAACGCAGGAAACAAGTATGTTCTGGTGGTTATAGATTACTTCAGTAAATGGCCTGAAGTATACCCCATTCCAAATCAGGAAGCTAGTACAGTTGCGGATGTATTCGTCAACCAATGGGTTACTCGTTTTGGTGTACTGATGGAGTTACACTCAGACCAAGGTCGAAATTTCGAATCAGTTGTATTCCAAGAGATATGCCGTATGCTGGGTATATACAAAACTCGTACAACACCTTTGCATCCACAATCTGATGGCATGGTAGAACGAGTTAACCGTACCTTGGAGGAATATTTGAGAAAAGTCGTAGATAAATACCAAAGAGACTGGGATGTACATATACCAATGTTCCTCATGGCATATCGATGCGCACAACATGATACTACGGCTACTACACCGGCAATGGCAATTTTTGGAAACGAGTTAAGACTGACAGCTGATTTAAAATTTGGAGTTGTAACACCAACGAGATCTACCGAAGGTAATTATACTAGCGAAAAGCGGGAACAGTTGGATGAAGTACATCAGTTCATCAGAGAGCGGTCGCAGATGATAAGCGATAAGATGAAGGCCAGGTATGACTTGAAAGCGAATTCAAAAGGGTTCTATGAAGGAGAGCTTGTAATGCTTCATAATCCACAACGAAAGAAAGGCCTGTCCCCTAAACTACAGACTCATTGGGAAGGACCATATGAGATTATAGCAAAGATAAATGACGTAGTGTATCGTATTCAACGTGCCTGGAATAAAAGAGCAAAGTTTAAAGTAGTGCACTTAGAGCGACTTGCGCCATATCCAGGGGAAGTATAAAAACTTGTTCGGGACGAACAAGGTTAAGAGGAGGGCAGTGTAACGAGTATCGATAGTTGATTACTCATCACTATTGTGACTGACACTATTGGCAGCATCGAAACGAATGTCAACAAAAAGAAATAAGCGATAACCAGAACAAGCCAACGAGAAAGGAAGAGAAGAATCTCGATAACGGAAGATTCTGGGGTGTTGCCAACAGAGTATAAATAGAGCCAGTGTTGAGAAGGAAAATCAATCGAATTCCGAACGTGAATGCGCAAACATCTATACAGAGGCAAAAGTTGCTAGTACATTAAAGTGTTATTGTAAATAGTTGATTATAAACAGAGTTGATTGTAAATAGAGTTTATTAAATAAATTGTTGCTGTATATAGTTGTATAAAATAAGTGTTGCAGTTATTATTAACAGAATCCAGTGATCGAACAAGGTAATTCAAATAGAATTAAACGCTCACAGAATAAAAACGTAACATTATTATGTTATACTATTATGTGTGTATACTTTATGAATATCGCTGTAATCATTAATATAAGCGTTATGGTACGTCACTGTATGATTATGAAATAATTTAGCAACCATACACAGTAAAAAGAAAAAGAACCAAAAAAGTAGAAAAACAAAATAAGCAACAACCATGAATACATAATATTTAACGCATGCACAATATTTACAACAACAAGTATTAAATAGAAATAATAATGATGACCTACTAAGAAGAAGGCATAATCATGACCTACTGAAGAAATTGCAATGTATCGACCTTGCATCGAATCAAAATTGCAATTTCTTCAGAAATTCTTTTATCCAAGGATAGGGCTATATTACTGTCTGTGACGTAGGCTATATAAACTAAGAAGACGTCTGAAATGAGGTGAGTTCGTGAATCTAGTTAAGTAAGATAACTCGAAGAACTAGTTAGTGTGGACAATAAAATACGAATTACATTGTTCAGGATTAAACATCCTAATAAAATACCAGTTACATTGTGAAAGATTAAACATCGTAATAAAATTGTTACATTGTGAAGGATTAGGTTAGGTTAGGTTATGGGGCTGCCCATTGTAATACCACCGAGCTTCTCTTGCAATACTGTTGTGCGTTCTAAATTTGGACAGCATTAGAAGAGACCTACTTATATAAGCAGGTTCCGAACGGCAGAACCCTTGTGACATCACTTTAACTTAGTTTTGTCACAGAACTATTTTATGAAGCATTTTTGGCAAATTGTTACTGCCGGAAAAATTGCCAATTCTTGCCGGAAGTTGGGTAACGAAAAATCTTTTCGATATTATATTTTGTTATGCTTCAGCCGGCGATTGAACCCACGACTTACAGATCAGAAGGCCAACTCATTAACCACTGAGCTACCGCACCCACTTGTGAAGGATTAAACATCCAAATAAAATTAAGAGTTACATTGTGAAGGATTTAACATCCTGTAAAGTGAAAGAAAAAAAAAAACAAGAAAACCACATGGTGAAAAGGAAACGAATTGATTAAATAAATACACACTGTTGATATATTTAAAACTGATTGTTTCGTGCAAGAGAGAGCTAGAGTTTGTAAGAAGAGAAAAAGGGTAAGTCCTAGAAATTAGTTATCTAAGGAAAAGTTACAGTTTATTCTATCTTTGTCGTCATAACGATTGCCTACATGAGTATGTACACATACTCCTGTAGTCAATCAACATGTATACATCTATAACGTTATTGTATGACGACAATAAGATGAATAAGAAGAGACAAGTGAATTTTACTATGATCTATTTCTACACACGTTTGCTATGATTCTCGTATTTACTTTGAGTTAAAGTGGTTCTTATTTCACTCAGAATGTGCCTTATTTTTAATAATTTATGAAGTGTATGTAAAAGGTTCAACAGGCAGAATTTTAGCCTGTTATAAGATTTGAGAGCTTCTCGCATTGTCGGGGGCGGTGTTTGTCTCTACATAGCGACAAAGACGTCATCGTATTGGTCGAATTTTCACATTTAGTTAGTTTTCGAAATTTATTTTCGATATGACCCGAATCGCAACAAATTTGGGAACATTTTTCTTTATTTCTTAACATAATCTCTTTTTAGCTCTATAAACTTTTCCCAAATATCTCTATAATCTATAGTTTAGATACCCTGTTTATAGTATGAATTGTCTAGCTCATTAAAATAGCCATCTACCCAAGACTTCACCTGTTCATTGCTTGCAAATCTTCTACCACTAAGACATTTTTTCAAATTTGGAAATAGAAAATAATCCGAAGGAGCTAAATCTGGCAAATAAGGTGCGTGCTGAAGCAATTCGAGCTTTAACTCATTGATTTTGGCCATCGCAATATCAGATGTGTGAACTGGTGTTTTTGTTCTATTGTGAGCAAATGCACTCATCTTACACACAGCTTTTTCATCTCCAAATTTTCCGTCAATATACGATGTATAGCACTTTTTGAAATGCCTGTAATTTAACCTAGCTCACGCAGCTTCAGCCGGCGATCACCCAATACCAATTTGTGAATTTTCTTAACCGTTTCTGGCGTGGCCACCTCATTTGGTCGACCACTAAGGTGTTCGTCTTGGCAACTCGTACGATCTCGTTTAAACTCCGCCACCCAATGTTTTATGGTCGTAAACGAAGGAGCAGACTCCCCAGAATAGAATCTAGTTCGGTTTTAATATTCGTTGGACTGAGACCTTTCAAATGAAAGTATAGAATTACATAACGATGACCAATTTGTTCCATGTTTACAAATTCACTGAGGTCGTTAACTTTCGATGGCTCCAAAAAAAATATTAAAGTACGTGGCGCCTTGAAACATAAAACATATGTTTTATAAAGTAGCCACTTTTCACCAAAATAATTTTTTCCAACTACTGCCGCAATTCGTTACAATATTTCTTACGATTATGTGTATGTGAGAGAGATGCCGGTGAGCTCATACCTTGGTTGAGTTGGTATTCTGTTTTTTCTGCTTCAATTACCGACTGCTTCGCGCTTTCTAATAAATTAAAAGTTATTCAAGTTTCATCGTTCTTTTTAATTAAGAAAATAATAAATAATAATAAAATAATAAACTACTTGTATGCGATGTTTTCGCTGGTAGCACCATTTTTCGTCTTCATCTTGTCCACTCTCAAACTATTGCTATCGTTACTTGACGACAAATCTTGCTGTTGTCGCCGTTGCTGCTGATTTTCCTCCATTTGTTCTTTTTCTTAATTGTTGTTATTGATATTGTTGAGATGATGGTGGTGCTGCTGATACTTGCTGTTGTACTGTATTCGCAGTAGCATTTGATTAATTTTTAAGTTGCACCTTTCCCAATGCTTGTATAGCACAATCTACTGCAGCTTGTTGCATTTCTTCGTTCATCTTAGCATTTTCAATAACTGCTTTACGGTCAGACATTTTGATATATTTGTTGTTTGTTTATGATTATTCGAATTGTTAAGCCTTTCATTGGTGGCTAATACCATTGTTCAAGATATATGTAAATAAAACCTGGTTTATTTAATTATTTTCGTTATCGAGAGGAATTAATTTAAGTTTCCAGCGAGACGCACGCAAATTGCAATTATAAAAAACACCACGGGATACAAATTTGTAATTTTAGTTATAATTTTAATTATACCAGTACATACTTGGTTGAGAGAAAAATATATATGTATATATATCAAAAAGAAAAACGGCGCGCACTGTCCTTATTGTTCTGGAAAAAAATATATGTATGAAAAAAAAGAAGAACAAGAACAAGCGAATCGACTGCTGACTGATCAAGTCAGAGTTGCATTCGCCTTCTATAAAGGTGGCACCAGACAATGCGCGTGACATTATTTTTTTTTTCGTAGACAGATTATTTCTTAACAATTTGATAACTAAGCAAATAGTTACAATTGTTTCTTATAATTACATATTTCTTGCCATGATATCTTAACAATTTGATATTGTGCAATAGGAGGTCTAAATATTAATAATATCTTCATCGCATATATTTCGTTTGAACATAAATTGCTACAGTGCAATGACACTTTATTAATTATGTCAACGTCCACTGTTATCTGGTCATTGGCTTTTGGTGTGGTGGAATGGTCAACTGACGTAACCCGCGTGTTCATGCCGATTTTGTCAATTTCATCGGCATACGCCAACAGCATGTAACTTTGTATGAGGATAGTGCCATTACGTCGAAGCTCAACAGCTCGTATTATTTTCTCCACAATAAGATTGAAAAAGTTACACAGTGTCATTCTGTAAAGACGAAATACATTCGCAGGAATACTGAACTCAGACATTTTCGTGCACAGGTAGTACCTTAACGAACTATCGAAAGCGCCTTTATAATCAACAAATAGGTGGTGTGTGTTGATCTGTTTTTCATGGGTCTTCTCCTGGATTTGGCGCAGTGTGAAAATCTGGTCGATGGTGGATTTACCAGATCTGAAGTCATACAGTAAGCTCGATAGAACCTTGTATCCGATGCTAAGAAGACTTATTCCATGGTAGTTGACGCAAATTGTGGGGTCTCCTTTATTATGTACCGAACAGAGAAAACTGAACCTCCAATCATCGGGCATGCTTTCATTTGACCATATTCTGCTCATGAACTGGTGTATGCTGGCGAGCAGCTTCTCGTCTCCGGTCTTAAAGAACTTGGCAGGCAAGCCATCTGCACCTGGAGTTTTATTGCTTTTATTATAGAAATGGCCTCTCTGACCTCATCATGGTTGGGTGGTGGAACATCTACACCAACATACGTGATTTTAAGTTCGGGAGATCTCCTCCACTGGCAGGATTGTTCAACGCTTCGCCATTTAGTAAGGTAGATAAGTCTTCCCTCCATAAACTCAGTATACTCTGGACATCTGTAACCAGAATCCCATTGTTGTGGCTCCGGGATTTAAACCGACACTTAGACGCCTCAACAAACAACTTTCAAGGTTCATTCGTATCTCTATTCATTCTTCTCTCTGTACTGCATGTAAACTGTGCGCATGTATCATCAAAAGGGGGAGTGTTCTGCATAAGCAGATTCGCTAATCGAGTGGTAAAAGCTTTTGTTGTCTCTGGTGATTGCAGAATATTGACTCTGTGTGAGATTTCGTTTGTTTATGCGACATATAAACGATTTCACGTCCATCACACAGGAAACATGCCTACCGTCAATCATCACGTAATCAATTTGGTTTTTCATTCGTTGATCTGGAGACAACCACGTCGCTTTATGGATGTCGAGATGCTGAAATCTGGTATTACTAATTATCATGTTTCGTGCTACGGTGAAGTCGATTAGCCTTATTTCTTTATGCCACAATACTGATTCCTTTCTTAAACACTCAATTAATAGACATATTTTCCGCCGTACTTCAAGCATCAGCACAAAATGAGACGGTTGTTTTTGTTTTCAATGTAATCCTCACCGTCTACACCATACTACTCGATTGGTACTCGATTCCAACTTTGACTATAACTGCGGGCTATAAGGTTTAAATAGAAAAATCTTTTAAAACTATTCAAAAAATTAAATGAAATTACTATACATCATAAAACATAACAAGTGGAAGTTTCATTAACTGAAAATCATTGCAATGAATATCACCTTTTCAGTATGGAAAAACATACTGAATTTTAAACATTACTCAATTACTGAATCCCATCTACAACCATGCAAACCATTTCTTGGTCAATCATTCCCACGGATTACTATGAAACAATAGAACTTTTAGGAAATCTGTTGAGCAGTGCTTTTGCATTATGCCGTTTTGTCATCGGATTTTTCTTGTAAAATGTAATTTTGACAGAACCTTAGACAATTTTTGTTCGAGCTTTATTTTTATTTGCTTTCTCATATGTAAAGACAATATTACTACAGCAATATGTATCTATAATGGGGATCAAAGAATAATAAAGAAGGTAATCTAGCTCTCCTTCTCGTAAAATCAGCATTTATCTGCGAGCTCACCACCTATTGTAGTTATTGATTTACTCTCTGGCCATATTTGGCTACTCCTCAGAATAACTACTGCAATAAAACAAATGAGTTGCTAAAACAACTAAAGCGCAAATTCTGCATTTCAGAAAAGACGGAAGAGTGTAGTCAGCTAAGTTCTGTTATAAAAATCATCCCCTAACTATTGTAAAAACATATCTGTACTTATGAATCCATATTTCATGATCCACTCCGGTAAAAATGGGTTCAGTCCTTCAAGTCCAACTTATGGGAAGGAAGAGTTAAATTATTTAACAGTACTGAATGCATCTGTAAGACTGGAACTAGAACTCCTGAAAATGTCATTGAAGTTATTTACTCGAACATTGAAGATACAAGTAGTTATAATTAATATCTGTCAGCGGCAGTTCAGTTCAGTCAAGTTTTTGCAAATTCACTGAGACTATTATTTTAGTTCTAAGTTGCAGTCTGTCTTTATTATTTAAATTCATGGTATTTATATACAATTATACTTTCCCAGTATTTCCGTGCAACGACCCATTATTTTGACGATGACCAATCAGTACTCACAGTGTTGTCGTCACCCTTACACTTTTTCCAATTGATGAACTGGTACAATAGAGAGAAATAACACAAAGTAAAAATACAAATTGTTTATTTAATTCTCGCTTAAAAAGTTTCGAATTCAAAAATAATACTTTTTGGACAAATTTTAATACGCGTATATTTAAATGCCATCTAGTAAGCAAAAATTGTTGCAATACACTAAGAGTGCGGACGTGTTTTTCTATGCTCCGTGCTTTTTGAGTTTAAAATTGTGTTAAATTGCGTATGTGATACAAAACAATTGCGAAAGGACGCTTAAATAATAATTGAAATAAAGGTATTGCTTTGTTTGATTCATCGGAAGAATCAAGCAAACCAACAAAACTATAGATAATATATAAAGCTATATTAAATATTAAAATTAAAAAAAAACCAACACAAGTGCAAGTAAAAAAAAAATAAATGGGTGTTAAACGCTTTCCGCAATCAGTGCGACGCTCTTTTATGAGCGAACGTGAATCTCTCAAAACAGAAATTCAAAATAACAGTGAAAGTACACTAAAATCGTTGAAGCACTGTGAGACAACAACAACAACAACTGAAGACTTTGTCATATGCTCCTTCTCCGAGCAACAACATGTCTTGGAGTGAATAATGTGTCACACCTGAAGTGCAGGAATTAGCAACAAAAACAGCGCGTGTATTAGGAAATACACCGTTGTCAGTTCTCTCGCAACATAAAGAGAGAGAAAATCAACGCACTAATACAATTGTACCAAAAGCATTTGAAAACAACAACATCTTGCTAACCGGTGATTCGCTACATTTGCAAAATGTAAATAAACATGTTGATAAACATTCATCGCTATCACCATCATCAACAAAGGTACAAACTGGAATGGATAGTTATATATTAATTACAAAGAGGAAGCGAAGCCCTCAGAGTGACGAACAAAAGAATACCCCGAAAATCCATAAGCAGAGGCACTAATAATAATAATAACAATAATAACAACAACAACAATATAAATAATAATAATAGATTTGCAATGCTAAATCAACAAGAAGTCGAAGAGCAGATATCTAAGCCACCTTCAATATATTGTTACGTATTTATTCTGTGAGCGTTTAATTCTATTTGAATTACCTTGTTCGATCACTGGATTCTGTTAATAATAATAACTGCAACACCTGTTTTATACAACTATATACAGCAATAATTTATTTAAGAAACTCAATTTACAATCAACTCTGTTTATAATCAACTATTTACAATAACACTTTAATGTACTAGCAACTTTTGCCTCTGTATAGATGTTTGCGCAGTCACGTTCGGAATTCAATTGATTTTCACTTCTCAACACTGGCTCTATTTATACTCTGTTGGCAACACCCCAGAATCTTCCTTTATCGAGATTCTTCTCTTTCTTTCTCGTTGGCTTGTTCTGGTTATTACTTATTTCTTTTTGTTGACATTCGTTTCGATGCTGCCAATAGTGTCAGTCCAATAGTGATGAGTAACCAACTATCGATACTCGTTACACTGCCCTCCTCTTAACCTTGTTCGTCCCGAACAAGTTTTTATTCTTCCCCTCGATATGGCGCAAGTCGCTCCAAGTGCACTACTTTAAACTTTGCTCTTTTATTCCAGGCACGTTGAATACAATACACTACGTCATTTATCTTTGCTATAATCTCATATGGTCCTTCCCAATAAGTCTGTAGTTTAGGGGACAGGCCTTTCTTTCGTTGTGGATTATGAAGCATTACAAGCTCTCCTTCATAGAACTCTTTTGAATTTGCTTTCAAGGCATACCACGCTTCATCTTATCGCTTATCACCTGCGACCGCTCTCTGATGAACTGATGTACTTCATCCAACTGTTCCCGCTTTTCGCTAGTATAATTACCTTCGGTTGATCTCGTTGGTGTTACGACTCCAAATTTTAAATCAGCTGGCAGTCTTAACTCGTTTCCAAAAATTGACATTGCCGGTGTAGTAGCCGTCGTATCATGTTGTGCGCATCTATATGCCATGAGGAACATTGGTATATGTACATCCCAGTCTCTTTGATATTTATCTACGACTTTTCTCAAATATTCCTCCAAGGTACGGTTAAATCGTTCTACCATGCCATCAGATTGTGGATGCAAAGGTGTTGTACGAGTTTTGTATATACCCAGCATACGGCATATCTCTTGGATACAACTAATTCGAAATTTCGACCTTGGTCTGAGTGTAACTCCATCGGTACACCAAAACGAGTAATCCATTGGTTGACGAATACATCCGCAACTGTACTAGCTTCTTGATTTGGTATGGGGTATACTTCAGGCCATTTACTGAAGTAATCTATAACCACCAGAACATACTTGTTTCCTGCGTTGCTTATTGGAAATGGTCCAGCTATGTCCATAGCAATTCGCTCAAATGGAGCACCCACGGTGTATTGGTGCATCTTACCTCGACTTTTCTTAGTGGGACCTTTGGCCATTGCACATTGCTTACACTTCCGAATCCAATCAGCGACATGGTCATGACATCCAACCCAATAAAATCGGTTCTTTATTTTCTCGACGGTTTTGGTGATTCCCAAATGCCCTCCACTGGAGGCATTGTGATACTCAGCTATCACTTCATTTATTCTTGCCTTGTGTACAACTAGAAGATCATAAGTTATTTTTCCATCTTCACTTTCCCATGTACGGAATAAACATCCGTCTCGTAAGTGCAGGCTTTGCCACTGCGCCCAGTATGCCTTTGCTATTGGACTCTCATTAGCCATTTCTTGCCAATCTGGACGTATGCCCTGCTCAGTGTATTCCATAATCTTTACGAGATCTGGTTCGTTCCGCTGATCTTCTTACACTCGTTCGGTGGTCCATGACTCCCCCGGCAATACATTCGTAAGTCGTATGTCGACAATGTGCTCCTTGCCTTCCACTCGAGAACAATGTTTACATTCCATTTTGTAAGGACGACGAGATAGAGCATCCGCGTTGCCGTGATGTCCTCCTTTACGATGTTCAATGGTAAAATCATAACTCTGCAACCTTTCAATCCAGCGCGCCAATTGTCCTTCTCGGTTTTTAAATTGTAATAACCACCTTAGCGCTGCGTGGTCAGTTTTTAGATGAAATGACTGACCGTACAAGTATTTATGGAAATACTTTACACATTCCAGTATTGCGAGCAACTCTCTTCGAGTGACACAGTAGTTTCTTTCTGGCTTTGACAGGATTTTACTGTAGTATGCTATTACTTTTTCTTTCCCATCTATGATCTGCGAGCTACCTATTCCATAGCCACTCGCATCTGTGTCCTACACAAACTTTTGTCCAGGTACTGGATACGCTAATACTGGTGCTGAACAGAGTCTTTCTTTCAGTTGTTCGAATGCTTTCTGTTGGTCTTCGCCCCACACAAATGGTTTGTTCTTTCTTGTTAACTCATGCAGACTGCTGGCGATGTTTGCAAATCCAGGAACAAATCGTCTATAGTAGGTAGATAAGCCTAGGAAGCTTCTTAACTCGTGAAGATTCGATGGAATAGGCCATTCTTGTACTGCTGCTACTTTCTCCACGTCGGTATGTACCTCTTCTGTTGTTACATTATGACCAAGATATTTAATTCCCGCCTAAAGAGTGAACACTTTTTCATATTTAGTTTAAGCCCTGCTGATTGTATACGCTCAAATACTTCTTTCAACTTTTCCAAGTGGTTGTTAAAATCTTTTCCCATCACGATAATGTCATCGAGGTACACCAAGCACGTTTTCCAGTGTAGTCCTCTGAGTACACGCTTCATCAAACGTTCGAAAGTAGCTGGCGCATTGCATAAACCAAATGGCATGACCGTAAATTGCCATAAACCATCGTCAATACTGAAAGCTGTTTTCTCTTTGTCTTCCTTACCAAGTTCCACTTGCCAGTAGCCACTTTGCAGATCAAGAGTTGAGAACCACTTCGCACCAGATAGCGTGTCCAGAGTGCCATCGATTCTTGGCAGTGGATAGCTGTCTTTTTTCGTAATATCATTTAGCTTTCTGTAATCCACACAGAATCGAGTACTTCCATCATTATTCTTTGCCAGCACAACTGGTGAACTCCATGGACTCGCTGATGGTTCAATAACACCTTGTTTTTGCATATCGGTAATCAGCTTAATTTTTTTTTTTTTTTGTTTTTACAAGGAACTCGTCGTGGTGTTTGACGAATTGGTCTAGAATCACCGGTGTCAATGTGATGCTTCACGATGGTTGTTCGTCCTCCAGTTTTTCCATTTGAAGAAAGATTGAACTGTACTTCTCCAATAGTTGTAAAGCCTTTTCTTTTTGCTGTTTGGTAAGCACACCTGCCCCTTCTTCCATCTGTGCTTTTATTTCCGCTCTGACAGTTCCTGATCTTCCACTTTTTATCGACGAACCATTTTCGCAGTCTACTACGGCAGTAACTTCCTGGCAATGACCAATCACCATTCCTTTCTTCACAACTGTATATGTATTAATTGGATTTAATATTCGCACCGGTACTATTCCATTTTCTTTAGGTTCTACTAACGTCCTACCAAGTATGATGTTTTTATTTTGTATTTCTTTATCTGCTTCCACTAACTACAACTTTCCTGTCCCATCATCCACATTTATCTGTGCCCAAATCAATTTTATTCCCATTAAAGGTTTAAACCTCTTTACCAAATCGCTCTTGATTATCGAATGTGATGGACCAGTATCCAGGGTTAACATGAATTCCATATTGTTCAATTTTCCATCAATAGTCAAGCTGCTTGGCACACGCTGTAGTTGTGAAATGTGAATGATGGGGCAACCCACTGTTGGAGTCAGTTCACGCCCCGCTGAACTGACTCGATTTAGTTTAACGATGGATTTCTGTTAGTGGAGCGATCGCTATCCACCTTATTCTCCTTATTTTGTCTTCCTGGAGAATTGGATCTTGATCGCTTTCGTCGTAGACGGCAGTCACGCGGCATGTGTCCTGGTTTGTCGCAAATAAAGCACTTACCAGTAAATTTGTTTTCGCTTCGACCTGTTGTTCTTCCTTCAGGCTGCACTACAGATTTGAATGCCTGACGCACTGCTTCAACCAGATCTGCTGTTTCTGTTTCTAGTTGGCGTACCCGTGGCATTGGTCGACACATCAAACTGGCGGCTTCAAACGTCAATGCACTACTGACTGTTTCGGCATAAGTATTCCTTGGTGACATGACTAGGGCACGCTTTGTCTCTCCATCACGTATGCCATCTATGAATGCCTCTATTTTTATTTTTTCGACGAACTCTTCCGAATTACCGGAGAACGCTAGATGACATAAGCGCTCAATATCGGAAGCGAATTCCTGAAGACTCTCATTACTCCGTTGCACTCGCGATCTCAATTCAACTCGATGTAATTGACTATTGTATTAATTTCCATATTTTCGCTGGAGTGTGTCCATCAGTGACTGATAGCTACCACGATCTTTCTCTGGAATTGATTGATTCTTCAAAGCGGTTGTCTCTAATTGAAGCTTTAAGATGTTGAATGGCGTGCTTCCGTCAAATGTTGGTGGCTTTAGTTTGATTGTACTTGAATCTCTAATCACTGATGTGGATGCGAGAGACATTTCCTTGAATTTCCGTACGTAATTCACTAATAACGCCCTCTTGTCGAGACGAACTTTCTTGTAATTGTTGCATCATGGTTTTCATGAAATCCATAAGTTGACCACTCGAATCTATCTTCCTCTCTTCCTCAGTGTGCACAACTGCATGTATATCGGCTTCCTCGAAGAACTCATGTTCTTCTACATTAATTCCTTTAGCCTCCATGGCTTGACTTAGCCTCACCAGCTGTTGTGCTTTTGTACCTAATGACGATAGATTCATCTCTACCAACAGCTTTTTAAGTTGGTCCACTTTTAGTTGGTCAATTTTCACTATGTTTACAGAATCCCACTTCTGACACCAATTGTTACGTTTTTATTCTGTGAGCGTTTAATTCTATTTGAATTACCTTGTACGATCACTGGATTCTGTTAATAATAATAACTGCGACACTTAATTTATACAACTATATACAGCAACAATTTATTTAATAAACTCTATTTACAATCAACTCTGTTTATTATCAACTATTTACAATAACACTTTAATGTACTAGCAAGTTTTACCTCTGTATAGATGTTTGCGCAGTCACGTTCGGAATTCGATTGATTCTCACTTCTCAACACTGGCTCTATTTATACTCTGTTGGCAATACCCCAGAATCTTCCTTTATCGAGATTGTTCTCTTCCTTTCTCGTTGGCTTGTTCTGGTTATCGCTTATTTCTTTTTGTTTCGATGCTGCCAATAGTGTCAGTCACAATAGTGATGAGTAATCAACTATCGATACTAAGGGAAGGGAAAACAACCAAACTGAATTAATAAAATACCTTACGCAACTTATTGGTGCAAAGAATTTTCATATAGTAATACTCATGAAGGGCACTATTAAAGAAATTAAACTACAAATATATGAAGAAAGAAATTATCGTTCTGTCACAAAATATTTTGATGACAAACAGAAATACTATTACACGTACCAGTTAAAAAGCAGCAAAGGTTTAGTCGTTGTGATAAAAGGCATTGAGACAAATGTTGACTGCTATTATGTGAAAATATCTATAGAAGAAGAGGGGTTTAAGGTCAAATCCGTGTTCAACATAAAAAATAAAGAAAAACAGCCTACGCTATTATATCGCGTCGAGTTGGAACCCGACATTAAGAAACTTAAAAAAGGTGAAATTCACCCAATATATAATATAAAATATTTAATTCACCGAAGAATTTCGGTGGAAGAACCTCATAAAAGATCGGGACCAATACAATGTGCTAACTGTCAAGAGTATGGGCACACAAAATCTTACTGCACTCTACGAAGTGTATGCGTTATATGTGGCGACTTTCATCCCACCTCTAAATGTATTGTTAACAAAGAAGATTCTTCTGTTAAAAATGTAGTAACTGCGGTGGAAATCACACTGCAAACTATAGAGGCTGTCCAGTTTATACTGAGCTCAAACTTAAACTTAAAAGTACTTCCCAAGTAAGACCTCGCAACCCATCAATGGTTAATGCACCTCAAATAGAGCATGTATCTGCTCCTCCTCCACAAAATGTTACAAATACTACTCATGTTATGCCAATATCTTATGCGAACATTTTAAAGGGGACTACTCCTCCAGTTCAAGTTAATCAAGATAGTGTTCCAAACGCACTTCAAAATTCTGTAAATAATCTGGTCCAGTTAATGACACATGCTCCTTCAAGGAATTCTGTCAAAACAATGAATGAACTGAAGTTATGTTTTTGGATTGCAAATGGGTTAAGCCAACATAAAAATGAACTGGAAGTATTTGTCCATAAAAATCAAGTTGATGTAATGCTTATTTCAGTAACTCACTTTACAAAATTTAATAATTTTTCAATAAATGGGTTTACGCTTTATGATACCAAACACCCTGAAAATAAGACAAGAAGAGGGACAGCTATCCTCATCAAAAATATAATAAAACAATATGCATTAGAAGAATTTTGCAAATAATATATTCATTCCACCTCTATTTGTATAGCAACAAGTACCCAAAAGTTAACAATATCTTCTGTTCACTGTCCTCCTAGACATAATATTACAGAATCACAATTTTCTGAATTTTTTGCAAAATTAGGGCATACGTTTATCGCGGCGGGGGACTATAACGCCAAGCACACTTATTGGGGTTCCAGACTTATATCTCCAAAAGGTAGACGTCTTTTCTCGACTATATCAAGCAATATCATATCTACCGGCCAACCTACTTACTGGCCTTCGGATCCTAGAAAAGTACCGGATCTTAAATTAAAATTCTAAAAAGAACCCATTTAAAGGCATGGCCATCCTTTAAAATTTCATCCGATCATTCTCCATCGTTCATTTTACTAAATGTTTTAGTTAGTTTCAGTTAATCAAGCCAGTATCTTACAAACAAATTATACAGATACAACAAAAGATACAGATTATTCTCTGTGGAAAGCAGTCAAAAGTGTGCAGTGAAAATTGGGAAGGACCGCATCGTTTAGTACCGAACGAGGTTTCAGATAAGGTGATTCGTTATCGTGCGACTTCTTCAATCTTATTATGGAGAAAATAATACGAGCTGCTGATCTACGACATAATGGCACTATCTTCAACAAAAGTGTCATGCTGTTAGCGTATGCCGTCGATATTGACATAATCGGCATGAACACGCGAGCAGTCAGTGCAGCATTCTCAGAGTTGGAAAGAGAGTCGCTTCGAAGAGATCTTATGGTGAACGAGGGCAAGACGAAGTATCTAGTGTCAACAAACAAAGAGTCCCGATGTCTTGGACAGCACGTCACTGTTGAAAACTACGCTTTTGAAGTAGTAAGGGACTTTGTCTATCTTGGAACCAGCATTAACAGCAGTAATGACGTCCGCCTGGAGATATTGCGAAGGATCACTCTTGCAAACAGGTGCTACTTTGAGATAAGTAAGCAATTGAAAAGTCCCCTCTCTCGAGCAACGAAAACCTCATTCCACAAGTCTCTCATCATGCCTGTCCTAACATATGGCGCTAAAGCCTGGACAATTTCCACCTCGAATAGGCGAATGCTTGGAGTTTTCGAGAGAAAAGTCCTACACAAGATCTTTTGACCTATTTGCGTTGGTGGCGAGTACAGAATAAGGTACAACCATGAGCTGTGCAAGCTATATGCCGATATTGACATAGTAAAGCGCCTTAAAATCCAGCGGCTGCGCTGGCTACGTCATTTCGAGCGAATGGAAGAACACGCTCCAGCTAAGAAGGTGTTATATTTGGAACCCGCTGTAGAACGACACAGAAGAGAAAGACCTAACCTACGGTGGAAAGACTAAGTACTGGGGAACCTGACGGCGCTTGGAATTTCTAACTGGCACCAGCTAGCGAAGAACAAAGATGGCTGGCGAATCTTGTTATTTTCGGCCTAAATCGATATTCGGTTGTTATTGCCACATAAGTAAGTAAGTAAATGAGTATTAAACACACGCTTATAATTAAGTTAAACTGTATCTTTAAAAAGGTACAAAAGTATAATATAACATTTACATACATCAAAATACAACTATAACCTTGCTATTAATTCAAGAAAACATTTAAAACCAAATAAAACAAGAATTCGTGTGTAAAACTTTAAAATATGATTCATTTAAAACAATATTGCATTTAACGTTGCTATTTCTTATGTGAATATGGTGGTGTACTCGTACCGTAGAATTTTTGTTTCTTTAGAGTGCTCTTTAATGGTGTTCATTCGGAAAGATTTTCAGTTATTACATATATATATATATATATATATATATATATATATATATATATATATATATATATGTATATATATATATATATATATGTATATATATATATATATATATATATATATATATATATATATATATATATATATATATATATATATATATATATATATAAAACATGACTTTAATTACTACTTACCTTTCATTTACTTACTTGAATTCCATACTTACTCTTCAAAATTGTTTATTTCCTCGATAGAAAACGATAGAATATTATTGGAATATACTTTGTATGTTGTCCTTCAGACAAATAGTGTTAGGTAGTGTTAGGACCATATCGATGGCAGCAACCTTAAGGTGGTGACTAGGCTTATCCATTATCAATAAAATTACTCACAAAATGTAAAAAAGTAGTTTTATTGATAGTGGAACTAATAGCTGCCTAATTAAATTCTAACACAAATTCCTTTACAGGCAACAGCAACAGAGTCATATTAATGGCAACATAATTATTAGAAGTACGTGAACTGAAAACTGTCAGAAACTTGTAAATTGGCATTCACCGTTCATAATTGACAGCTGGATTTATTTGTTCGCCAACACTTTTCATGTTGAAAACTGTAAACAATTGTTGAAAGTTTTTCGTGCGAACACACCTAATATTTTGTAAAATGGATGGGGAAAAATTCACAATAGACAATTTTCAGCAGTGTTGCCATCGCAAATTGCCCTAATCCTCTTTTATTTTGAGAATTAACTCATAGAGTTTATGCGGATTAGCTGCAGTTAATGCCCGAGTTACTTCAAATTAACTCGGTAATTCGGAATTAGGCTGCCGTCTGTCTAGGCTATAAAAGATAATGTATTGTGCCATGATAAGACGATTATATCTGAATAGAGGTAAGGCATCTACCGACAATAGCAAGCAAAAATACATGCGTACTCCATAAAGCATTTGCAAGATTTCGTTGAACATTTCTCAAAAACAATTGAAATTTTTATGTAATTTTTCCATAAAAATTTTATTAATGAAAATTATATGTACGTATATACATATAGAATTTAATATTGAATTTATAACGTTGTCATTGCTACATGTGTACATGATTGTATGATGTAGATAAATTTTGTATATATTTTGAAAAATAAAAATTGAAAAATTGCTTATTGTTTTCCAAGGGCGCCTGATATATTCAATTTCGTTTTGTACATAATCGCGAACATTTAAAACTTTTCGTTTCAAATATTCAAATCATTCAAATATATATTTTCATTTTTCAAATAAAACTTCAACGTAGCATTTTCCATATTCCATTCCATTGACATTACTTGCTGATATTTCTGATTGCCTGGTACAGGACGTCAATGGACATATGGAAAAATGATTTATGCCCTTGCTCCTTGTCAGAATATTTTAACTTTATCAAATCTTAAATTATGAAAATGATATTTTGTTAAAAATCATATATATATATATATATATATATATATATATATATATATATATATATATATATATATATATATATATATATGATAATAAGTAAGAGCATATATTAAAAATATTTCATTTGTATACCTTTAATATACCCCATATGCATATACTGCATATACCTATAATACCTATAATATACCCCATATGCATATACTGCATATATATTTTGAAAAATAGAAAACAAATTCTACTGCATATACATATACTATTCAAAATCATTTGATTTTCTTTGCTTGTACCAGAGACATACCAGGTGTACAAGCTTAAATCCGCTGTTTTTCGGTAAAAAAGAAACACATTTTTTTCATAGATAGCCAAAAATTAATTTATTCAAAGTATTTGTCCTCACTAGCTATATATTTTTCCCATCTCTCAGGCAATTTGTGTATATCATGCCAAAATAATTCCTCATTTTTCGAGGCAAACCACTCGTCAAGCCATTTTCCGACGTTTTCATACGAATCGAAGTGCTGTTCGGCGAGCGCGTGACCCATCGACGAAAACAGGTGATAGTCAGAAGGAGCCACGTCTGGTGAATAATTGGACAATCGAACATATGGTTCGATCATACGGCAAAAAGTATAATGCGACATGTTATTGAAAGAATACGAAAGCAGACTCCAGATACAAAAGCAAAACGTGCGTATAGATTTTTTGGTAAATTACGAGGGCGGATTCATAAAGAAGCTACCTAAGTACGAAAAAGGCAGCACAAACACATTTTTTTTGAAATTGCGATCTGTCAAACGTCTGCCAAATTCATCGATTAGTTTATTTGTTTAGTCGTTTAAGTAACCAACTTTTGTGTTTCTTGAAAAATGAAATGATTAAACACTATTATTTGAAAGGGAAAACGGCGAAAAAGACAAAAGAAAAGCGCGATAAACATTACGGTGAGTCTGCTCCGTCAGATTACGTGGTAAAATATTTGATTGCTGAATTTAAACCTGGCCGAACAAGCACTGCAACAATACCATCAAGAGGAAGGCCAAAAGAGGTGGTTACTGAAGAAAATATCAAGAAAATCGTCGATATCGTTATGAATGATCGCCGAGTCAAGTTGCGTGAGATTGTTGAAATGGTAAACATCTCATATGAACGTGTTTTCAACTGTATTTTGGGATGCACTCGGAATATTGCTTATCGATTATTTTGAAAAATTATCCACAAGCACAGGAAAGTATTATTGTGCATTATTGGATCAATAGAATGATGCAATCAAGAAAAAACGACCACATTTAAAGAAGAAAAAAGTGCTCTTTCTTCAAGACAACGCACCGGCTCACACAGCATTAGATACGATACTAAAATTACGTGAAATACACTTGGAATAGGTTGATCATCCACCTTATGTCCAGATTTTGGTGACTTAGTGACTTTTTCCTGTTTCCAAACTTGAAAAAATGGCTCACAGGAAAAAGATTCAGCTCAAACGAAGAAGTGATTACCGCAACTAACGCGTATTTTGAGGGGTTCCCGAAATCGTATTATTCAGAAGGTATAAAAATGTTGGAATATCGTCTTACTAAGTGTGTCGAAGTAAAAGGAGACTATGTTGAGAAATAAATGGTTTTTGAAAAAAAAAATGTTTTTTTCCTACTTAGGTAGCTTCATTATCAATCCGCCCTCGTAATTCAATTCTAATTTTGTTATGTGTTAAGATGTTATGTTATGATGTTATAGATTATGTCTAAATAGTAAATATTAGTTAAAGATTTAATAACAAATAATATTAAATAAATAATATAAATGATGCAATATTATTGAATATGATCCAACTATGTGCCCATACCTAGATAGATATTATACCACACGCAACAGGATTATGTCAGTGCAGGTGTAGCAGCAACGCAACAAAAGCAGTGTGGGGTGTGGATGTTACTTTCCGTATTCTTGTCAGCGTCGCAACGTAGGCCTCGCCCACACTTAAGTTTAAGAGTCTCATCCTCTACCGACTGTTTAAGGTCTTTCGCGTGGAATATGCATAGCGGTCGGCCATTTAGGCTTTCCAGCTCATATAAACTTCCATCCACCACTTCTCAAATTTCGGACACAGTTTCGCATTTCTATTTCGGCGGATATTGCTTTGGACGAAATTCCGCTTGTAAATTTCTCGGACGGGTACAAATCGAACCATCCTGCTTCTCTTGTTGTAATGCCGGGCACTTTTCTCATAAGCCACATTCAGGTTCTTTTTAATGTTGTCGCGGATGATATGAATTTTGTCCTCTCTTGCTACCTCTGTGATTGTCATGTCTTCAATCTCTCTAAGTTTTCTCGCCAACTTATACCCGTGGCCAAAAACATGTGCTGGTCAAACAAGGCAAAATACAGAGAACTCTCAGTAACCTAATGTGTAGAGTTTCTCAAAGCGCACTCTATTTCTGTGAGATGTAAATCCCAGTCCATCTGGTCGCCATCCAAATATGCACGAATCGTATTAAGCACAGACTGGTTCACCCTTTCCGATACATTCGCCTGTGGGGCATAAGCAGCATTCTTGACGTGTACAATGCCGTAATTACGCACGAATTGCTGAAATTCATGGAATACAAACTGCTTACCGTTTTTGAAATGAATTACTTCGGCTGCGCCAAACTTATAAAAAACACCATGTACCAAGAAATCAATAGTGCGATATTTGACACTTACATACAACAGTATACAAGAGTAAGTAAATTACGTGATCGAAACAAAAGAGAAATTGCTTATGATTTGCGTATGAGGTAACAGAACTGAAGTAGAAGTGTATATTTTGTTCTAATTATTACACAGTAAGTTGCACTATGATATTTGCAGAAACTAAGAGAGATGATCAATTTCAACTTTTTTGATCTATATGCATATGTGTTGAACTAAATAGAAAGTTGAACTACAGTGCTCTTGTAATTGTGATACGGTAATCGAAATAACCAAAGAGTAGAGTTAGTGAGTTTTAGGGAGAGCAAAAAGTACAGTAAAAAAAAAGTACAGTACATAAGTTGCTTTTACTATTTGCTTTTGGTGGAACACTAGTCTATAAGCAATATGATTTATGTATGTTTGTATGTACGTATGTACATACCAATCCCCATAGCCACGTGTAAGTATAATTTGGAGGTTAATAACACCGTTTTCCAGAAAATATGGACGGATACACCCATCCGTAGGACGTCGAAATTGCGGTGGCCCCTACTCAGCAAGAAACGTTCACGCAAACTTGACGATCTTAATTGGGTAGACATCTCGACTTATGTGGGAGTAGTCACTGGCCACTGCCTCATACGTGTTCACTCTGTGAGATTAGGATTGGGCAACCTCACTCATGAATTCTGCAGAAGCTGCAGAGATGAGGAGGAACTTGAAACGATATCACATCTACTATGTACCCGCTTTATGTAAAAATCGAAAAAAATTTGTAGGACACTACCAGCTGAGTGACCTAGCCCAACTATCCCAGATCGACATTGTCAATCTCCTAAAATGCATTCAACATTTCGGTTGGTTCAGCGAGTAACTAGGTGAAGGGATAATCCGCGTGGCGGTATCACAACGGGCCTAAATCTGGCCTATGAGTGCTCTCTCATCAGAGAGGGCGGCCGCTCTAACCTAAGCTATATAAAATTTTAGATTGTCGATTGGCAATAAAGTTTTAGTAATAATAATAAAAATTTAAACTTGGCATCTTTGAATTTCTTGCCTGAACCGTTGCTTTAAAATTCCAAAGAAATGCTCTATCGCCACACGATCACTGCTCAGCTTGAGGTCGAAATTCTTTTGGGCGTTATTAAGGTGACCGTTGTCCCTGAATGAGGTAACCAAGTACTTCGTACAGGGATATGCTAAATCGCCTAATATGTAGTAAACTATTTTACATTGAAAAAATAAAGGTAAAGGTAAATGAAAATGGCTATTACCTCCACAGTATGATGGCAATTTTTAGTAAATAGATGAATTCTTTAGAACCCAACTATCATGACAGGATCCAGGATAGCCAATACAGACGCTAATAAATTGTTTGTTTTCGTCGCAGATAGCTTGAATGCATATGAAAGTATTTCCTTTTCTGTCGACATAGTCCTCTTTTCCATTTTCATGTGGATCTATTAGTATATGGGTTCCATCAATGCAACATATATAAAGATACTTTTTATGAAGATGTCGTTATAAGTCTAACCATATTTTATACATTACCAATTGCTCTGGAAAATCCGCACTTGTTCCCAAAAAATCTAGTGGACTGTTCTAGGGTCATTTTAGAACTTGTAGGCTTAAGGAGCTTTTAAATAGCAGCTCCCTATTAATAATTACGCTGTTGGTTGATAATGATAAATCAAAGCGATCGGCTAAGTCCCTGTAACAGCATGCTTCATGTCCGGCGAACCACAGAAAAATATACATATGCGTTCTCTCTGATAAACTTTTATAAGGCCAAAGACATTGGTACATTTCACTGTTCCGTCCACAAAGGTTCTCAAAAAGACCGCTCGATATCCTGAAATATCGTCGCAATTCCTCCTCGGTGTATGATGGTACAGTAGGCTGCTATTTTTTGTTATAAGAAAAATATTTGAAATTACCAATATATCTGTTCCGTAATAGATGTACTTCAAACGGAATTGATTCATACTTGTTTGTGGTTAAACATTGAATGATTTTTATTGATTAATCATTCTTCTTTTATACAATAAAAGTGCTTATTCTGTAATTTCACATTTTGTGGGGAAATTCTTACATAAGTATTTTACTAAATTAATTCAATAACATTTGCACGCAGAATCTATTAATGCTTATTGTGCAAAATGTGATTTAACAATATGCTATAATGATATATGAGTTGATAATAGTTTTGTTGTTAATGACGTCAGCTTGGAGATCATGCGTAGGATAACTCTTGCTAACAGGTGTTACTTTGGGCTGAGTAAGCAATTGAGAAGTCGAGCCCTCTCTCGAAGAACGAAAACTACACTCTACAAGTCTCTCATCATGCCTGTCCTAACATATGGCGCTGAATCCTGGACAATTTCCATCTTGGATGAGCGAATGCTTGGAGTTTTCGAGAGAAAAGTCCTACGCAAGATCTTTGGACCTATTTGCGTTGGTGGCGAGTACCGAATAAGGTACAACCATGAGCTTTACGAGCTGTATGCCGATATTGACATAGTAAAGCGCATCAAAATCCAGCGACTGCGCTAGCTAGGTCATGTTGAGCGAATGGAAGAACAAGAGGACGGCGCAAAAGAGGAAGACCAAACTTCCGGTGGAAAGACCAAGTACTGGAGAACCTGACGTCGCCTGGAATTTCTAACTGGCGCCAGCTAGCGAAGAACAGAGATGTCTAGCGAAGCATGTTATATCATGAATGTTAACATGCACTGTAGCAGAGTGCATGTTAACTAACAGTAAGGTGATGAGCATTTTGTGCTTCAAATTTGTTTGGAAGCTCCGACAGATTGATGCTTGCTAATGAGGATTGTAGGGCAGTTAAATTTCCGATTTCCGTTAAATATTTCATGTTGTTAAGATTGTTCACCAGCGGATGTAATTCTCCTGCTTTGGCCACTTATGAAATTTCGCCAAGACTGGTATAGGAGGTCTTTAGGCAGCTGGATATTAATTGGTGTGCTTGTACCGATGCAAAGTCGTGTTTTAGTATGCAGTCTGGTTGGAGTGACAACAGCCTTGAATTTTTCAACATTAGCTGTGTTATTTCTCTTCCACATAAAGCAGTTGAACGTGAAGAAGCTGATAATGCATAGATCCACTGGTTCTTAGGTTGAAGAGGAATCTATATAAAGTTCTCAGGTATTCGACTGCGTATTATAATGAAAAGATTTATTTCGTATGAGCACATGAGTGATCCACGGTTGTACCGAATTTGGACCTTTGAGCACAGATATTTCCCATCCATCCGCACAAGATTTTAAGTCGGCTATACTCATGGGGAAATATTGGTCAAGAGCTGTGTTTATTGCCAGTATTGATATGCAAGGGTTGATTGTGATCATGGTTCCATTGGTCCAGTTAGAGATTGGAATCAGGTTGAATAAGTCATATCGTTCGTGTTCCTCCAGTGGTAAGGAGAGATTGAAGACCACGTGATTATTTGTAAGTCCTTCTTTTGCCTTCATAAGCTGGTACAACTGCAGCAAGTTCTCTTGGTCAATAGGAAGCTCCAATGATGGCGATAAGTGAAACTTAATTTTGCTCACTTCACGTTGATTGGGTGACAGGAGTAGTAGACTTATTTTGCCATGGTGAGTATCTGTTAGGACATCCAATATAGATGAGTGCATTCATTGTAGATTGCCAGCGATTAGTGTGAGTTGAATAGACATTGCCAAAAACATACGAAATATTTTATTTTTTTTACATTTCGTCACTATCATTCCGGATTCTGTTGAATATTGCGTTGGCCGATGTCATCGAATTTTCTTTTGACTGCCTTTTGATCCTGCTTTACAATATTGTTTGTTGAATCAACAACCGACGTCTGATTTTTAATTAGGTTCAGCAGATGTTCTTCATTATCTTTGACTTGCATTATGGTGTCGGACATTTATTTAGAATATTCTGAATCCAGGACTCCAAGCAGTGAATGAGCAACATTTCCAAATAAGTCTATTGCACCTCTTTTTTGTCGTCTTAATAGTGAGTTGTCTAATTTCAGTTCATCTTCGGTGCGCTCAAGTTGCGTGATGAGGGCGTGACATGAGCTCCTTTGATTGATTTCTTGACAAAGATGGCTTAGTGCTTTTGTGCCATTTGGAAACGCTGCCAGCTCTGATCGAAATCCTTCTAGATCGTAATATATGATTAATTTCCATTTGGTAGCTGAAATAGTTGTAGAACCAATTCCTTCAAAGTGAATTCCAAGTTTTGATCCGAATCGTCTGTTTTGAATTTGAGATCCTAGGATCAAGGGCAGGACCAAAAGAGTGATTAATAAAGTGACAAGTCCTTGATGGTTAGCCGTGCGTCTCTTTGGAGTTACAACTATTTCTTTCTCAATGTGTTGGTCAGTCGATGGCTGTTCTGTTCCAGTATTGTTATTTATAGGCAACGGTGCAAGTCGGTGAATTGGTCTCTTGAAGGTTCCACCTGCTGTTTTTACCTCAGCAACTCGCACGATTCCGTCTTTTCCTTTAAAAATGTTCGTGACTCTTCCCATTGGCCACTGAAGGATCGGAGTGTTGTCTTCTTTGATGATCATCATATCTCCGATGTTGATGTTGCACGTCCTGTACCAGGCAATCAGAAATATCAGCAAGTAATGTCAATGGAATGGAATATGGAAAATTCTACGTTGAAGTTTTATTTGAAAAATGAAAAAATATATTTGAATGATTTGAATATTTGAAACGAAAAGTTTTTAAATGTTCGCGATCATGTACAAAACGAAATTGAATATATCAGACGCCCATGGAAAACAATAAGCAATTTTTCAATTTTTATTTTTCAAAATATGATATACAAAATTTACCTACATCATACAATCATGTACACATGTAGCAATGACAACGTAAAAAATTCAATATTAAATTCTATATGTATATACGTACATAGAACTTTCATTAATAATATTTTTATGGAAAAATTACATTAAAAATTACAATTGTTTTTGAGAAATGTTCAACGAAATCTTGCAAATGCTTTATGGAGTACGCATGTATTTTTGTTTGCTATTGTCGATAGATGCCTTACCTCTATTCAGATATAATCGTGTTATCATGGCACAATACATTATATGGCGCAGCCAAGAGAAATCTTTTATAGCCTAGACAGACGGCAGTATAATTCCGAATTACCGAGTTAATTTGAAGTAACTCGGGCATTAACTGCAGCTAATCCGCATAAACTCTATGAGTTAATTCTCAAAATAAAAGAGGATTAGGGCAATTTGCGATGGCAACACTGCTGAAAATTGTCTATTGTGAATTTTTCTCCATCCATTTTACAAAATATTAGGTGTGTTCGCTACAAAAAAATTTCAACAATTGTTTACAGTTTTCAACATGAAAAGTGTTGGCGAACAAAAAAATCCAGCTGTCAATTATGAACGGTGAATGCCAATTTACAAGTTTCTGATAGTTTTCAGTTCACGTACTTCTTGTAGATTTTCTCATATCGAGAGTAATAGATGACAGAAATTGAAAGTGATAGTAATGTAAGTAGACAGACCTAATAAAACAGCAATCAGCCATTTAGTTAATCCGCAATACTGCCGTCTGTCAGGTTATTATTTTATTCGGAATAAGTGCGCCGGTAATCCGGAATTAGGCTGCCGTCTGTCTAGGCTATAACATACACACATTTGTCTTTCAAAGAGATCTACGTTATACCCACCAATGAGTTGTGGAAACAGAGAAGACGGCAAAATGGGGAATTGAAACACGATGCACTGAGGTAACAAAAACAAAGCCTTCTTGTATATGTAAAAAAAATAAACCTATTGAGCTCAATGGGGATGGGAATCACCTAGGCTATACTTGCCACAAGAACCGCTAATAAAAGATAAAAAAACACAATTCCACCACTTTGTGACCTCTTCACGTTATGTTGACCACTACCTTGTATTGAAGAATATTAAGCTTCAAGAATCATATGAACTTTTCTTTTTTTATATCCGTACAAATATGATTATATAAAACAAACAGACAAACAAAAATTAAAGTAAGAAAAACTAATGTAAAATCAAAAGAAATAATAATAAAGGACCACACTAATAATTATTATTAAACTAAACTATGATTAAAAATTCTGTCGGCGAACACGAAGAAATATTTACTGCTGGAATACGTGTATTGTAGTCTTTCTGTTGTTATACGATATGCTGTGTAAAGAGGACATCCTTTGCTCTACTTGATATCGTATATAAGTGGAGGAAATAATCAAAATTATGGTGTCGGGTATTCACTTCATATGGTAAATTGACCAGTATGGTAGTCTCCTTTCTCAACAGGAGAATTACCACCCCTATAAGGTGTAACTGCGAATATGTAAGTATGTATATGGATCTCGTAGGCGGAATTATTCAGTGGAGCCCCACTAATTTTGAAAATACAACAAAAAATAAAGCAAACTAACAACAAATTACTTATCTTATTTTTTTATTTATGTACACTGCTGAGGGAAATCATTCACACATCTGGTTCATCGGGCCTCCAGAATTAAATTAGCTTCTACACCGTGATCACTTACTCCAGATGAAATTATCTTATTAATTAGAGTCTGATTTTTCACTTTATTGTATTATTTTAAACAAAAGCGTACTCCAATAACAATTTGTCAATATCACATATATTATTACCACTTAATATAGACCACTTTATATTACTCTTGCACAACGACGAATCTACATATAGCAACACGGCACTTTCGAAATTTCACAACAGAATGCTGGCTTAAATATTTTCAGAAGCGTCCAAACGGTAACGCTTGCAGGAAGAGCAGCTGTCTAAGCCAAAAAAGACGAAAACTTCGGCTTCGGCCACATTTAATACCCAAGCTCGTTCCTTCAGTGACGTGGCAAAGGACCACCTTATCGTTGCCATAGGAACCATGAAGATGGAGCACTGCCATTCGGGCAATGGCGCCTAGTGGAGATGAGTCTCCTAAGGATGTACAGGGATATCCTGGCGAGGAACTCTGGCCCAGTCGTTTGTTGCAGAGATGCCAGGCTAAGCTCCGCAAATTATGGACTCTACTATCCTCAAAATCATGTATTTTAGTGAAGAAATGCTACAAAGCATTCCTACTATCTGATTACAGCGACAAGGACACTGTGACCATTGCGCTAGACCATCAATCCCATATATATTTTCTGATGTCTGCGTACATGGCTCACGACTACACTGAGCCCCCACCACACCCTATAATAAGGAAGGCAGTTCGGGAGGCGGACAAACGCGAGGCTAATCTGGTGATGGGAGCCGATGCCAACGCACACCATTATATCTGGGGCAGCTCAGATAACAACGCACGAGGTGAGTCACTTTTTGAATATATTATTAGTTCTAACTTGACTCTCGCAAACATGGGTACAGAACCGACCTTTATTACCTGCAACAGGGAGGAGGTTTTAGATATAACCCTTACAAACGACTCTTCGGACTGTCTAGTTAGGGAATGGAATGGTTGAAAAAGAACACTCTTTCTCGGTATATTGGCTTCCGCCTTGATATAAGGTCACAAAAGCAGATACCATTTTTAAATAGGAAACGCACAAATTGGTATAAGTATAGGTCCACCCTGAATAAATCCCTCACTCACATGGCGACCTCAAGCTTGCAAAATGAGGAGCAGCTTGAGGCCGCTGTTCAACAAATTACAGAAGCTTGCAGGAAAGCTACTGTAGCGTCCTGTCCAATTAGAAGGACTCCAAAAAAGAAGAGACCTCCTTGGTGGTCGGTAGAGATCATCACTCTAAGGAAGGAGTGTCGACAGCAATTCTACCAATCCCAAATCACTAATCAATGGCAACCCTATAAGGAGATCCTGCGAGTGCTTAAAAAGGCGATAAGGAGAGCAAAAAGATCATCATGGAATGACTTTTTCAGCAACATAGAGGAAATTTCAGAAGCAAGGGATGGTGATTGGACTACTTCAAGTCTGGAAACTCGTCGGGTACTAATTGATACCCATTTTCCAGGATGTTTGGAGGACTGCCCTGGCCGAACTCCCAATGTTAATCCTAGTAGAATTATCTACGACGTCCCGCACAAAATAATTAATAAAACAAAGGTTAATTGGGCGATAAATAATTTTAAACTATTCAAATCACCGCGACCTGATGGTATTATACCCGCGGACATGCAGTAGTGTGCTGACCTTCTAACACCTTGGTTGGAGGTAATCTTCTCTGCATGCCTAAGGCTATGCTATGTCCCCAGGACATCGCTACAAGTTAACGTGGTGTTTATCCCTAAAGGCGGAAAAACGTCCCACTCAAAGCAAGGTGATTTCAGACCTATAAGTCTATCATCCTTCTTATTAAAACCTCTTGAAAGACTATTTGATGTGTACTTAAGGGGCTCTATAGATACTAAGTATATCTCTTCATTGCAACACGCATATAACAAAGGCAAGTCCGTTGACACAGCCCTTCACTCACTTGTGCAGAAGATCGAAACATCTTTGCACTGCAATGAATATAGCTTGGTCACCTTTCTATATATTGAAGGGACCTTCAATAACATAAACCCAGAAGCAGTCGAAAACTCTCTTGCTATGCTTAAGGTAGATGAACCTATTATTAGATTCATTAGTCTGTTGCTAAAGCAAAGAGTGATAAACTCAAAATTGGGTACCTCATGCATTAGCAGATTTGCGATCAAGGGCACCCCTCAAGGGGGTGTGCTGTCGCCTCTTTTGTGGAACTTAACCATCAATGAAGTTCTCATATCTTTACAGGCCACGGGATGCAAAGCGGTGGCTTATGCAGATGACGTGGCACTTGTGGCATCGGGGAAATATTTAAATACACTCACCGAAGTGATGAACCATGCCTTATCAATCCTGTACAAATGGGCTTCAAACTCTGGTCTGGCCATCAACCCTGCTAAAACTGAGCTAGTCCTCTTTACTAGAAAGCATAACATACCTATTTTTACCTTACCTAGAATTGGGAGAACTAGTCTAAAGCTAACTGAACAGGCGACATACTTGGGTATAACTTTAGATAGGAAACTAAGTTGGAAACCAAACACGGTGGAAAGGGTTCGTAAAGCAACAGCAGCACTCTATTCCTGTAAGAAAGCCATAGGTAAAAGATGGGGGATGAGTCCTACAATCGTATCATGGCTATACTCTGCGGTCGTCAGATCAATTCTTTTTTACGGTGGGAATCCTTAAATAACAACAGGTGCCCTAAGAACCACCCCGTCAAAAGCACTCTACTCGCTATTGCATCTACTCCCCGTAGATTTATTTGGCAAGCAGCGAGCGCTTATATCAGCAATTAGGGTAAATATAGCTTCACGCTGGGCTCAACCAGGGAACGGGCATTCAAGGATCCTGGGGGAGAGCACTACAATTCAGAATGCCATCGACTATACCATCCCCATACCATGCTTTGACAATAGATTCTCAACCCATATACCCTCAAGGGAAGAATTGAATAGGGGTATTGTCAACAAAACTGGAGTTCAATCGGTACAATTGTACACAGATGGCTTCAAATTGGAGGGTAGGGTGAGAGGTGGCTTCTTTTCTGATTCCTTATGCGTTAAGCTCAAGTTCCGATTACCCGACTTTTGTAGTGATTTCAAGCTGAGATTATGGCTATAAAGGAGGCGCCAACGTGGCTTCGCTGTAATATAAAATCTACACCGACAATCAAGCCGCCATTAAATCTCTCGCAGCAACGTTCGCCAAATCGGTACTTGCCCTTAAATGCCGCTCAGCTCTTAACAAGCTAGCGGAGCACTAAAATGTACACATGGTATGGGTACCGAGGCATAGGGACATTCCAGGGAACTGTGAGGCAGATGAATTGGCGAGATCGGGCACTAGGTTATCAGAGATCTATCCATCTCATCAAGCCGGAATTCCGCTTGCAACATGCAAGCTTCTTATCACACAACATTACCTCACCATAGCCAACAGAAGATGTCGGGATGAGAACTGTTGTGCTACTACTGGCCAACTCTTGGCAATAGACGAACTCGTTCACTGTTGTCAATGAGTAGCAAAACCATCAGTAATGTAGTCGCCGTACTGACGGGCCACTGGCTTGTAGGTAGGTATGCTGCAAGGCTCGGTTTACCGGCCAACGATTTTTGTCGCAGCTGCCAGGACGAGGAAGAGGAGAAAACTGTTCACCACTTCCTCTGTAGATGCCCTACCTTGGCACACAGAAGGCACACTCTACTGGGGAGTGCCATTTTTTACAGACACCACTGAGCTTGCACCCAGAGATGTCAGGGACATTGCTCATTAGGAAATCTCGATGGTTCCGCTTAACAGAGAAGATAGGATAGTAAGTATCAGTGATGCATGGTGACACAATGGGCCAATTATTTGGCCTAAGTGCGCACAATTTTGTATAAAAATTTAATTTGTTTACAATTATTAATTCTTACCAAAATGTTTTAGTTATAGAAACTCAAGTGAAGTTCAATAAGAAATCATCCCATAATTACCTACTGCAAACAAATCAAATCTGTTTCTCTCTATTGCTCTCATTTTTCGTTTTCTACATATTTTACTACGTAATAACTATATGTCTATTTTTCATTGATAAATACGCGAGATCGGCAACACAGCAAGCATGCTATTGAATTTTTGCTATTTTACAAGATTTTGTCATTTTGTGCTTGTTCAGCAGCCAGCACATCAAATTGTTCGTCTTTCGTTGATTACCCACGCATTGCCATACACACACACACATCTACGCATGCGTTCTTGTTATTGCTTTTGGTTTCGTTTCTTGAGGGAGAGGAAGAATCAGAAACTTTCTGATTTTCGATTTGGTCTTTGATATACAAAACAAAAGCACACATGGGTAATAGGGCGGGTCATATTTGTATAGCAAAAAACCGTGACATATCGCACTAGAACTAAAACTAACATAGATTGTACGTATTGTGTATTTTCCCACGATACCATGGGTCTAAAATAATTTTGACCCAGCGCATTTTCAAAAATAAATAATTTTTCCATGCAAAACATTATAAAAAATGTATGGATAGAAATACTAATTTCTGAAAATTTGGACCGTCACCATTAATTTTAGACCCATGGGTTGTAGTGCAAATATACCTAAAATCATTGTAGTTTTCGATTTTGCTATACGATCTTTGCTACAAAATTTGGCCCGTTCTACTGTAAATATAAACCAGAATGCACGAAATAAATGTTTCGTTTGTTCTCTCATTCTAAATTTGTCATCATCGCGTCTGCAGAAGCATGGCCTCAAACACTTGTGTTATGTAGAGGGTTTTTATTTAAATCTCATATGAATTCGAAGGTGGCTGATTGCCTCACGCATCCCTTTCTGCTATACGCACATGAAACCAGCCAATTGGTCGCCGATACTCGTATACGAACTATATACACGAAACAAAAGCAATAGCAACAACAAATATCCAGGCGTAGATGTGTGTTCTGTGTACCAATGCGAGTGAAATCGACGAAAGACGAACAATTTGGTGTGTTGGCGTGTCTTACTTTTGATTTTGGTGGCTGATGGATGGCACAAAAATGACAGTCAGCAAAAATTTCAAAAATTCAATCGCAAGTGCTATGTTGCCGATTGAGTGCAATTATCAATGAAAAATATAGTATTTTGCTGAGCATATGTACATATACTTTTTACATAGGCAATTAAAAAAGAAACGAAATTGAGAAAGTTTGCAAAGTGTGGTTGACATGTGTGCGAAGTTCTTCTCAATTTGATTGTATATTGCAGATATGTATGTACCTATGTACATATATGGATATTGATCGTGTGATAGAGATGCCGGTGGGCTCATACCTTGGTTGAGTTGTACCGATGTATTTGCAATTACCGACTGCTTCTTGCGTACTAATAAAATTAAAGATATTTTTAATTAAATCGTTTTTTAAATTAAAGAAATAACATAACATTTTATCAACTTCCAAATTTTAAAACTTTTCAATGGCGACCAATACAATTATTCAAAATGTATGTTTAAATCGAATTTTGATGAATTTCATTATTTTCGTCATCGAGAGAAATTATGTATTGACGATAGAGAGAAGCAAACTAATGGTTTCTTATGTATATACCATTTTGTACGAAGAAAAAACACACGACATATGTATATTCGTTGGTAATATTATTTATTATAAAAAACCTTGTGGTATATATAAACGTCACTAATTTAGTATTGCACTAAGTTATTGTTATTAAATCGACTGTGTTCCACAATTGGACATTTTTAGGTATAATTTTATACAAAAAAAGAGATATATATAAAATGAACAATAATGCGCGCACAGTTCGTGTCGGGAAAAATATGTATTTGTATAAAAGAAAAAAAGGCGCGCACTCCTTATTGTTCGGGAAAAAATATGTATAAGAAAAAAAAGAAGAACAAGAATAACGAACCGACTGCTGACTGATCAAGTCAGAGTTGCATTCGCCTTCTATAAAGGTGGCACCAGACAGTGCGCGTGATGTAATAGTCTGGCGTAGACATTCCGCCCCCCTTGCAGGATTACTGCAATGGAGACGCAAAGCCTACACCAGAGAGGGAGAGGTAGGGAGAGAGATGAAGGGAGAGATAAAAGGAGAGAGAGGGAGAGAGAAAATAGAGTTAATTTCCTAATAAAATGAAATTAAGATTAAGATTAAATAGAAATTAAATTTAAATTAATATAAAAATTAAAATTAAACTGGAGGGAGAACGATATAGAAAAATATAAATTAATTTTCTAAATTAAATAAAATTAAGATTAATTTTAAATAGAGAGGGAGAGAGAAATAGAAAAAATACAAATTAATTTTCTAAATAAAATGAAATTAAAATTAATGTTGAACTAATAATTAAATTGAGATAAATATAAAAAAGCAGTGTAGATAATTAATTTAAAAAAATAAATGTTATTAATAATACATATTAAAGGAAAAATTAATGACAAATTCAAAATAGAAAAACCAAATGTAATAATTGAAACTTGGGAAATAAATGAAAATAATGGGAGAAAAAGGGAATATATTACAAAAAAATCGAAATAATGGGATTACAAAAAAAATTTATGAATTTTATGTTATTATAAAAAAGAAGAAGCATTCGCGGCAATACAATGGAAGTAAAGATGTTCAACAAAGAGAGGAAAGAAAAAGAAAAACTTTTTGGGGAGGGCTTAATGGCCATTCGGATGCCTGGGAGCACTGAAATCGACCGGGGTGCCGATTCAGTCTAAGGCGGGGGTGTCGCTCCCATGGCTGGCTGACCGCCAATTCTGTGGCTGACTGGGTTACCGAACACCACAGAAAATACGAGACCACCCTCCCAAAAAAACCTTTTGGGAGAGCTTAGCGGACATTCGGATGCCTGGGAGCACTGAAATCGACCGGGGTGCCGATTCAGTTTAAGGCGGGGGTGCCGCTCCCATGGCTGACTGGTCGCCAATTCTGTGACTGGCTGGGTTGCCGGGAACCACAGAAAATCCGAGACCACCCTCAAATAAAAAAAAAATTGTTTCCTCCTTTCCTCTCTTCTCTCCTCTCTCAACCATGGTTTCGAGCCTATCCGGCTCGAAGGATCAAAAATGAACGTGTGAGGGAGTTTTTATGCCGGTGGGCCTGACCCGTCGGTTCTTGATCCAGAAGTATGTTCCTGTTGTTGATGCTGATACCGCTGTGGGTTGTACTTGGCGCACAAATAAACACTTATTTTTTTTAGTTCAACAATATCACAATTTATTGTTTAAATAGATTAAAACTTAAATTTAACTTGTATGATTATATTTATCCACTTTGATTTGGAAAAAGAACAATATTCTTTTGTACAATAGCACTGCACTGTATTACTTCGGAAGGTAATTTTAAGATTGATCAACGAGAAAAAAGTTAATATAATGTTTAGCCCCAAAACAAAGAGGAGGTAAAGAGAGAAATAGAAACAATACTGAGCGGAATGGGAAGAGTTGGCAAAGATCGGTGATGCCAGATCGTTACTCAACCATTCCCTCAATTTAGAACACAGTGCAGTACATAGATATATTTTGGCGTAGACAGATAGAGTACAAATTGATTTCACATGCGTAATGGATAATTACTATAATAAATAAATTTTTTATAAATAATTTCAATTCAAATTTTTTTTATAAAATAAGATGTTTTTGAAAAAATTAAATGAAATAAATAAATTCGAGTACAAATTTTCTCTTGCACATTTTTATGTCATCAAAGGTTATATGTATGGTACAAATAAAGATTGAGCAGACGACAATAGGAAAAAATATTTAAAATTGGTTAGCATTATATTGCATACAGAAGAATTTGCGGCAGAAATTAGTATCCGTCTACTCTTGTTATTCTATCCTCTTTGCTACAGATGAATTTGCGGCAGAAATTATTAACTCTTGTTATTCTACCCTCCAAAGAGGGTAGAATAACGGAGTAGACGGATAATTGCGCAGCGCCACTTATCTGTAGAAAATATAGCTGCACACTTTATCTATGAGTGACTGAGTTTTCTGTGAGTAGACTCGGCTGCCATCATAGTTGTTCACTCTCTGAATTTTCAGTGAGATTGTAATGACAAGAAGAAATTGAGCACAAATTTCTCACAGAATATATTTTAGGAATTTTTCTTCCCCAAGAAACGAGAGCAAAGGCAACAACAAATACGCAGGCGTAAGTAGATGAGTGTGTGAACCAATGCGAGTGAAAGACGAAAGACGAACAATTTTGTGTGTTGGCGTGTCTTATAGCCTAGACAGATGGCCTAATTCCGGATTACCGAGTTAATTCCAATTAACTCGGGCATTAACTGCAGCTAATCCGCATAAACTCTATGAGTTAATTCTCAAAATAAAAGAGGATTAGGACAATTTGCGATGGCAACACTGCTGAAAATTGTCTTTTGTGAATTTTTCTCGATCCATTTTACAAAATATTAGGTTTGTTCGCTACAAAAAAATTTCCACAATTGTTAACAGTTTTCAACATCAAAAGTGTTGGCGAACAAATAAATGCAGCTGTCAATTACGAACGGTGAATGTCAATTTACAAGTTTCTGATAGTTTTCAGTTCACGTAATTCTTGTAGATTTTCTCATATCAAGAGTGACAGATGACAGAAATTGATAGTGATAGTAATGTAAGTGAGCAGACCTAATAAAACAGCACTCAGCCGTTTAGTTAATCCGCAATACTGCCGTCTGTCAGGTTATTATTTTATTCGGATTAAGTGCGCCGGTAATCCGGAATTAGGCTGTCGTCTGTCTAGGCTATTACTTTTGATTTTGGTGGCTGATGGATGGCACAAAAATGACAAAGTCAGCAAAAATGCCAAAAATTCAATCGCAAGTGCTATGTTGCCGATTGAGTGCAATTATCAATGAAAAATATAGTATTTTGCTGAGCATACGTACATATATTTTTTACATAGGCAAATAAAAAAGAAACGAAATTGAGAGAGTTTGCAAAGTGTGGTTGACATGTGTACGAAGTTCTTCTCATTTTGATTGTATATTGCAGATATGTATGTACGTATGTACATATATGGATAGAATACACTTTTATTTTTCAGATAATGATAATTACTATAATAAATACATTTTTTGTAAATAATTTCAATTCTAAATTTTTTTTATAAAATAAGATGTTTTTGAAAAAATAAAATAAAATAAATAAATTCGAGTCATCTAAGGTTATATGTATAGTACAAATAAAGATTGAGCAGACGACAATAGGAAAAAATATTTAAAATTGTTTAGAATTATGGGTTTGATTATTTTCTGTTATCTCTATATAAGGATATAAGTAGGGATATAAGTATATGAAAATATCACATGAATGATTGTCTTTGCTTTCCGCTTATAATCGTTTATATACGTATTGGTAGAAAATATTTTCTCATATTCAAACATCACCCAGAGTGTTGTTACAAAATAGTCAAAGGTAGACAAAGAAGGAGAGGGAAGTGATAGTATGCCAACTTCTGGTTCATATCAAAATTCTCAAAGATTTCCAACTATATTTTACCATTTCAAGGGCTACCACTTTATTTCACTCATTAAAAGAATACATTGAGAGCAAATTTATACGATGGCATTGGATTTACTTGATTATTGCACAATCACTCAAAATGCTACGATGCAATTATATTTCCTACAGAAGAATTTGCGGCAGAAATTATTATCCGTCTACTCTTGTTATTCTATCCTCTTTGGCCGGTATATCCGTTAATGACATACACACGATTTAACTACCGCATTGGCAACCATTCACGCACCCACTATTCACTACTCACACACACGGGACACACGCAACAACATATTGATTTGTTATGAGATAATGTAATATATTGTAATATAAATGGTATATATATATATATATATATATATATATATATATATATATATATACATATATATATATATATATATATATATATATATATATATATACATATATATATATATATATATATATATATATATATATATATATATATATATATATATATATATATATATATATATGTATATATATATATATACCATTTATATTACAATATATTACATTATCTCATAACAAATCAATATGTTGTTGCGTGTGTCCCGTGTGTGTGAGTAGTGAATAGTGGGTGCGTGAATGGTTGCCAATGCGGTAGTTAAATCGTGTGTATGTCATTAACGGATATACCGGCCAAAGAGGATAGAATAACAAGAGTAGACGGATAGTAATTTCTGCCGCAAATTCTTCTGTAGGAAATATAATTGCATCGTAGCATTTTGAGTGATTGTGCAATAATCAAGTAAATCCAATGCCATCGTATAAATTTGCTCTCTCAATGTATTCTTTTAATGAGTGAAATAAAGTGGAAGCCCTTGAAATGGTAAAATATAGTTGGAAATCTTTGAGAATTTTGATATGAACCAGAAGTTGGCATACTATCACTTCCCTCTCCTTCTTTGTCTACCTTTGACTATTTTGTAACAACACTCTGGGTGATGTTTGAATATGAGAAAATATTTTCTACCAATACGTATATAAACGATTATAAGCGGAAAGCAAAGACAATCATTCATGTGATATTTTCATATACTTATATCCCTACTTATATCCTTATATAGAGATAACAGAAAATAATCAAACCCATAATTCTAAACAATTTTAAATATTTTTTCCTATTGTCGTCTGCTCAATCTTTATTTGTACTATACATATAACCTTAGATGACTCGAATTTATTTATTTTATTTTATTTTTTCAAAAACATCTTATTTTATAAAAAAAATTTAGAATTGAAATTATTTACAAAAAATGTATTTATTATAGTAATTACCATTATCTGAAAAATAAAAGTGTATTCTATCCATATATGTACATACGTACATACATATCTGCAATATACAATCAAAATGAGAAGAACTTCGTACACATGTCAACCACACTTTGCAAACTCTCTCAATTTCGTTTCTTTTTTATTTGCCTATGTAAAAAATATATGTACGTATGCTCAGCAAAATACTATATTTTTCATTGATAATTGCACTCAATCGGCAACATAGCACTTGCGATTGAATTTTTGGCATTTTTGCTGACTTTGTCATTTTTGTGCCATCCATCAGCCACCAAAATCAAAAGTAATAGCCTAGACAGACGACAGCCTAATTCCGGATTACCGGCGCACTTAATCCGAATAAAATAATAACCTGACAGACGGCAGTATTGCGGATTAACTAAACGGCTGAGTGCTGTTTTATTAGGTCTGCTCACTTACATTACTATCACTATCAATTTCTGTCATCTGTCACTCTCGATATGAGAAAATCTACAAGAATTACGTGAACTGAAAACTATCAGAAACTTGTAAATTGACATTCACCGTTCGTAATTGACAGCTGCATTTATTTGTTCGCCAACACTTTTGATGTTGAAAACTGTTAACAATTGTGGAAATTTTTTTGTAGCGAACAAACCTAATATTTTGTAAAATGGATCGAGAAAAATTCACAAAAGACAATTTTCAGCAGTGTTGCCATCGCAAATTGTCCTAATCCTCTTTTATTTTGAGAATTAACTCATAGAGTTTATGCGGATTAGCTGCAGTTAATGCCCGAGTTAATTGGAATTAACTCGGTAATCCGGAATTAGGCTGCCGTCTGTCTAGGCTATAAGACACGCCAACACACAAAATTGTTCGTCTTTCGTCTTTCACTCGCATTGGTTCACACACTCATCTACTTACGCCTGCGTATTTGTTGTTGCCTTTGCTCTCGTTTCTTGGGGAAGAAAAATTCCTAAAATATATTCTGTGAGAAATTTGTGCTCAATTTCTTCTTGTCATTACAATCTCACTGAAAATTCAGAGAGTGAACAACTATGATGGCAGCCGAGTCTACTCACAGAAAACTCAGTCACTCATAGATAAAGTGTGCAGCTATATTTTCTACAGATAAGTGGCGCTGCGCAATTATCCGTCTACTCCGTTATTCTACCCTCTTTGGAGGGTAGAATAACAAGAGTTAATAATTTCTGCCGCAAATTCATCTGTAGCAAAGAGGATAGAATAACAAGAGTAGACGGATACTAAATTCTGCCGCAAATTCTTCTGTATGCAATATAATGCTAACCAATTTTAAATATTTTTTCCTATTGTCGTCTGCTCAATCTTTATTTGTACCATACATATAACCTTTGATGACATAAAAATGTGCAAGAGAAAATTTGTACTCGAATTTATTTATTTCATTTAATTTTTTCAAAAACATCTTATTTTATAAAAAAAATTTGAATTGAAATTATTTATAAAAAATTTATTTATTATAGTAATTATCCATTACGCATGTGAAATCAATTTGTACTCTATCTGTCTACGCCAAAATATATCTATGTACTGCACTGTGTTCTAAATTGAGGGAATGGTTGAGTAACGATCTGGCATCACCGATCTTTGCCAACTCTTCCCATTCCGCTCAGTATTGTTTCTATTTCTCTCTTTACCTCCTCTTTGTTTTGGGGCTAAACATTATATTAACTTTTTTCTCGTTGATCAATCTTAAAATTACCTTCCGAAGTAATACAGTGCAGTGCTATTGTACAAAAGAATATTGTTCTTTTTCCAAATCAAAGTGGATAAATATAATCATACAAGTTAAATTTAAGTTTTAATCTATTTAAACAATAAATTGTGATATTGTTGAACTAAAAAAAATAAGTGTTTATTTGTGCGCCAAGTACAACCCACAGCGGTATCAGCATCAACAACAGGAACATACTTCTGGATCAAGAACCGACGGGTCAGGCCCACCGGCATAAAAACTCCCTTACACGTTCATTTTTGATCCTTCGAGCCGGATAGGCTCGAAACCATGGTTGAGAGAGGAGAGAAGAGAGGAAAGGAGGAAAAAATTTTTTTTTTATTTGAGGGTGGTCTCGGATTTTCTGTGGTTCCCGGCAACCCAGCCAGTCACAGAATTGGCGACCAGTCAGCCATGGGAGCGGCACCCCCGCCTTAAACTGAATCGGCACCCCGGTCGATTTCAGTGCTCCCAGGCATCCGAATGTCCGCTAAGCTCTCCCAAAAGGTTTTTTTGGGAGGGTGGTCTCGTATTTTCTGTGGTGTTCGGTAACCCAGTCAGCCACAGAATTGGTGGTCAGCCAGCCATGGGAGCGACACCCCCGCCTTAGACTGAATCGGCACCCCGGTCGATTTCAGTGCTCCCAGGCATCCGAATGGCCATTAAGCCCTCCCCAAAAAGTTTTTCTTTTTCTTTCCTCTCTTTGTTGAACATCTTTACTTGCATTGTATTGCCGCGAATGCTTCTTCTTTTTTATAATAACATAAAATTCATAAATTTTTTTTATAATCCCATTATTTCGATTTTTTTGTAATATATTCCCTTTTTCTCCCATTATTTTCATTTATTTCCCAAGTTTCAATTATTACATTTGGTTTTTCTATTTTGAATTTGTCATTAATTTTTCCTTTAATATGTATTATTAATAACATTTATTTTTTTAAATTAATTATCTACACTGCTTTTTTATATTTATCTCAATTTAATTATTAGTTCAACATTAATTTTAATTTCATTTTATTTAGAAAATTAATTTGTATTTTTTCTATTTCTCTCTCCCTCTCTATTTAAAATTAATCTTAATTTTATTTAATTTAGAAAATTAATTTATATTTTTCTATATCGTTCTCCCTCCAGTTTAATTTTAATTTTTATATTAATTTAAATTTAATTTCTATTTAATCTTAATCTTAATTTCATTTTATTAGGAAATTAACTCTATTTTCTCTCTCCCTCTCTCTCCTTTTATCTCTCCCTTCATCTCTCTCCCTACCTCTCCCTCTCTGGTGTAGGCTTTGCGTCTCCATTGCAGTAATCCTGCAAGGGGGGCGGAATGTCTACGCCAGACTATTACATCACGCGCACTGTCTGGTGCCACCTTTATAGAAGGCGAATGCAACTCTGACTTGATCAGTCAGCAGTCGGTTCGTTATTCTTGTTCTTCTTTTTTTTCTTATACATATTTTTTCCCGAACAATAAGGAGTGCGCGCCTTTTTTTCTTTTATACAAATACATATTTTTCCCGACACGAACTGTGCGCGCATTATTGTTCATTTTATATATTGTTACGTTTTTATTCTGTGAGCGTTTAATTCTATTTGAATTACCTTGTTCGATCACTGGATTCTGTTAATGATAACTGCAACACTTATTTTGTACAACTATATCCAGCAACAATTTATTTAATAATCTCTATTTACAATCAACACTGTTTACAATCAACTATTTACTATAACACTTAAATGTACTTGCAACTTTTGCCTCTGTATCAATGTTTTCGCAATCACGTTCGGAAGTAGATTGATTGTCAATTCTCAACACTGGCTCTATTTATACTCTGTTGGCAACACCCCAGAATCTTCCTTTATCGAGATTCTTCTCTTCCTTTCTCGTTGGCTTGTTCTGGTCATCGCTTATTTCTTTTTGTTGACATTCGTTTCGATGCTGCCAATAGAGTCAGTCACAATAGTGATGAGTAATCAACTATCGATACTCGTTACACTGCCCTCCTCTTAACCTTGTTCGTCCCGAACAAGTTTTTATACTTCCCCTCGATATGGCGCAAGTCGCTCCAAGTGCACTACTTTAAACTTTGCTCTTTTATTCCAGGCACGTTGAATGCGATACACTACGTCATTTATCTTTGCTATAATCTCATATGGTCCTTCCCAATGAGTCTGTAGTTTAGGAGACAGGCCTTTCTTTCGTTGTGGATTATGAAGCATTACAAGCTCTCCTTCATAGAACCCTTTTGAATTTGCTTTCAAGTCATACCTGGCCTTCATCTTATCGCTTATCATCTGCGACCGCTCTCTGATGAACCGATGTACTTCATCCAACTGTTCCCGCTTTTCGCTAGTATAATTACCTTCGGTTGATCTCGTTGGTGTTACGACTCCAAATTTTAAATCAGCTGGCAGTCTTAACTCGTTTCCAAAAACTGCCATTGCCGGTGTAGTAGCCGTCGTATCATGTTGTGCGCATCGATATGCCATGAGGAACATTGGTATATGTACATCCCAGTCTCTTTGGTATTTATCTACGACTTTTCTCAAATATTCCTCCAAGGTACGGTTAAATCGTTCTACCATGCCATCAGATTGTGGATGCAAAGGTGTTGTACGAGTTTTGTATATACCCAGCATACGGCATATCTCTTGGAATACAACTGATTCGAAATTTCGACCTTGGTCTGAGTGTAATTCCATCGGTACACCAAAACGAGTAATCCATTGGTTGACGAATACATCCGCAACGGTACTAGCTTCTTGATTTGGAATGGGGTATACTTCAGGCCATTTACTGAAGTAATCTATAACCACCAGAACATACTTGTTTCCTGCGTTGCTTATTGGAAATGGTCCAGCTATGTCCATAGCAATTCGCTCGAATGGAGCACCCACGGTGTATTGGTGCATCTTACCTCGACTTTTCTTAGTGGGACCTTTGGCCATTGTACATTGCTTACACTTCCGAATCCAATCAGCGACATGGTCATGACATCCAACCCAATAAAATCGTTTCTTTATTTTCTCGACGGTTTTGGTGATTCCCAAATGCCCTCCACTGGAGGCATTGTGATACTCAGCTATCACTTCATTTATTCTTGCCTTGGGTACCACTAGCAGATCATAAGTGATTTTTCCATCTTCACTTTCCCATGTTCGGAATAAACATCCGTCTCGTAAGTGCAGGCTTTGCCACTGCGCCCAGTATGCCTTTGCTATTGGACTCTCATTAGCCATTTCTTGCCAATCTGGACGTATGCCCTGCTCCTTGTATTCCATAATCTTTACGAGATCTGGGTCGTTCCGCTGATCTTCTAGCACTCGTTCAGTGGTCCATGTCTCCTCCGGCAATATATTTGTAAGTCGTACGTCGACAATGTGCTCCTTGCATTTTACTGTAGTATGCTATTACTTTTTCTTGCCCATCTATGATCTGAGAGAGCACACCACCTATTCCATAGCCACTCGCATCTGTGTCCAACACAAACTTTTGACCAGGTACTGGATACGCTAATATTGGTGCTGAACAGAGTTTTTTTTTTTAGCTGTTCGAATGCTTCCTGTTGGTCCTCGCCCCACACAAATGGTTTGTTCTTTCTTGTCAACTCATGCAGACTGCTGGCGATGTTTGCAAATCCAGGAACAAATCGTCTATAGTAGGTGCATAAGCCTATGAAGCTTCTTAGCTCGTGAAGATTCGACGGAATAGGCCATTCTTGAACTGCTGCTACTTTCTCCTCGTCGGTATGTACCCCTTCTGTTGTTACTTTATGACCAAGATATTTAACTTCTTGCCTGAAGAGTGAACACTTTTTCATATTCAGTTTAAGCCCTGCTGATTGTATACGCTCAAATACTTCTTTCAACTTTTCCAGGTGGTCGTTAAAATCTTTTCCCATCACAATAATGTCGTCGAGGTACACCAAGCACGTTTTCCAGTGTAGTCCTCTGAGTACACGCTCCATCAAACGTTCGAAAGTAGCTGGCGCATTGCATAAAACAAATGGCATGACTGTAAATTGCCATAGACCATCGCCAATACTGAAAGCTGTTTTCTCTTTGTCTTCCTTACCAAGTTCCACTTGCCAGTATCCACTTTGCAAATCAAGAGTTGAGAACCACTTCGCACCAGATAGTGTGTCCAGAGTGTCATCGATTCTTGGCAGTGGATAGCTGTCTTTTTTCGTAATATCATTTAGCTTTCTGTAATCCACACAGAATCGAGTACTTCCATCCTTCTTCTTTACCAGCACAACTGGTGAACTCCATGGACTCGCTGATGGTTCAATAACACCTTGTTTCTGCATATCGGAAATCAGCTTAATGGCTTCGTCTCTTTTGGCCAATGGAACTCGTCGTGGTGTTTGACGAATTGGTCTAGAATCACCGGTGTCAATGTGATGCTTCACGATGGTTGTTCGTCCTCCAGTTTTTCCATTTGAAGAAAAGATTGAACTGTACTTCTCCAATACTTGTAAAGCCTTTTCTTTTTGCTGTTTGGTAAGCACACCTGCCCATTCCTCCATTTGTGCTTTTATTTCCGCCCTGACAGTTCCTGATCTTCCACTTTTTATCGACGAACCCTTTTCGCAGTCTACTACGGCAGTAACTTCCTGGCAATGACCAATCACCATTCCTTTCTTTACAACTGTAGATGTATTAGTTGGATTTAATATTCGCACCGGTACTATTCCATTTTCTTTAGGTTCTACTAACGTCCTACCAAGTATGATGTTTTTATTTTGTATTTCTTTATCTGCTTCCACCACCCACAACTTGCCTGTCCCATCATCCACATTCATCTGTGCCCATATTACCGCTTCTGATTTTGCTGGAACCTCTTGGCGTTGACATGCCAGTACTCGTTTGATGTTCCCACTACGCTTGTAACCGATGTTCAATGGTAGTTCGACATTTGCATAGCGCAGAATCCGTTGATTTAAATCTAACGTAAATCCGTTGTCAATCATAAAATCAACACCAATTATTACGTCATCGATGATGACGGCCACAATGAATTCATGTTCCCATGTGCAATTTCCAATAGATACTCGTTTCTTTATCTTGCCCAGAATTTGTGCATCCTCACCCGTTGCTGTACGCAATTTTATTCCCATTAAAGGCTCAAACCTCCTTACCAAATCGCTCTTGATTATAGAATGTGATGCACCAGTGTCCAGAGTTAACATGAATTCCATATTGTCCAATTTTCCATCAATAGTCAAGCTGCTTGGCACACGCTGTAGTTGTGAAATGTGAATGATGGGGCAACCCACTGTTGGAGTCAGTTCACGCCCCGCTGAACTGATTCGATTTAGTTTAACGATGGATTTGTGTTAGTGGAGCGATCGCTATCCACCTTATTCTCCTTCTTTTGTCTTCCTGGAGAATTCGATCTTGATCGCTTTCGTCGTAGACGGCAGTCACGCGCCATGTGTCCTGGTTTGTCGCAAATAAAGCACTTACCAGTAAATTTGATTTCGCGTCGACCTGTTGTTCTTCCTTCAGGCTGCACTACAGATTTGAATGCCTGACACACTGCTTCAACCAGATCTGCTGTTTCTGTTTCTAGTTGGCGTACACGTGGCATTGGTCGACACATCAAACTGGCGGCTTCAAACGTCAATGCACTACTGACTGTTTCGGCATAAGTATTTCTTGGTGACATGACTAGGGCACGCTTTGTCTCTCCATCACGTATGCCATCTATGAAAGCCTCTATTTTGATTTTTTCGACGAACTCTTCCGAATTACCGGAGAACGCTAGATGACATAAGCGCTCAATATCGGAAGCGAATTCCTGAAGGCTCTCATTACTCCGTTGCACTCGCGATCTCAATTCCACACGATGTAATTGACTCTTGTATTCATTTCCATATTTCCGCTGGAGGGTGTCCATCAGTGACTGGTAGCTACCACGATCTTTCTCTAGAACCATCTGTAACACCTCGGAAGCATTACCTTTTAATGCGACTATTAAAGCAGCAGTCTTGTCGCTATCATCCCATTGATTCTTCGAAGCTGTTGTCTCGAATTGAAGCTTGAAGATATTGAATGGCGTGCTTCCGTCAAATGTTGGTGGCTTTAATTTGATTGTACTTGAATCTCTAATCACTGATGTGGCTGGTCCATTTATTTTTAGTTGGTTGAGATCGTGCTGTAATTTCTCGAACTTATCTTCCAAGTCATCTACATGTTCCTTGAGATCCATGACTTTTTCATTAATGGTTCCGGAAATTTCCTGAAATCTAATCTCAATTCCTTTTTGTAGATTTTCGATGACGTGTTCTTGTCGAGCCGAACCTTCTTGAATTTCCATACGCAATTCAGACGAATGTTCTTGAAGCTTGTAGTCAATTGTTTTCTGGAATTCTCCCATAGCGTTTTCTTGCCGTACCGAATGTTCTTGAAACTTGGAGTCAATGCGAGACGCATTTCCTTGAATTTCCGTACGCAATTCAGCCGAATGTTCTTGTAACTTCGCATTAATTCCTTGCAGTTGCTGCTGCTGCTGTTGCATCATGGATTTCATAAATTCCATGAGTTGACCACTCGAATCTACCTTGCTCTCTTCCTCGGCGTGCACAACTGCATGTATATCGTCTTCCTCAAAGAACTCATGTTCTTCTACATTAATTCCCTTAGCCTCCATGGCTTTCCTCAGCCTCACCAGCAGTTCCACCTTTGCACCTGATGACGATAGGTTCATCTCTACCAACAGCTTTTTAAGCTGGTCCACTTTTAGTTGGTCAATTTTCACCATCTTTACAGAATCCCACTTCTGACACCAATTGTTACGTTTTTATTCTGTGAGAGTTTAATTCTATTTGAATTACCTTGTTCGATCACTGGATTCTGTTAATGATAACTGCAACACTTATTTTGTACAACTATATCCAGCAACAATTTATTTAATAATCTCTATTTACAATCAACACTGTTTACAATCAACTATTTACTATAACACTTAAATGTACTTGCAACTTTTGCCTCTGTATCAATGTTTTCGCAATCACGTTCGGAAGTAGATTGATTGTCAATTCTCAACACTGGCTCTATTTATACTCTGTTGGCAACACCCCAGAATCTTCCTTTATCGAGATTCTTCTCTTCCTTTCTCGTTGGCTTGTTCTGGTTATCGCTTATTTCTTTTTGTTGACATTCGTTTCGATGCTGCCAATAGAGTCAGTCACAATAGTGATGAGTAATCAACTATCGATACTCGTTACAATATATCTCTTTTTTTGTATAAAATTATACCTAAAAATGTCCAATTGTGGAACACAGTCGATTTAATAACAATAACTTAGTGCAATACTAAATTAGTGACGTTTATATATACCACAAGGTTTTTTATAATAAATAATATTACCAACGAATATACATATGTCGTGTGTTTTTTCTTCGTACAAAATGGTATATACATAAGAAACCATTAGTTTGCTTCTCTCTATCGTCAATACATAATTTCTCTCGATGACGAAAATAATGAAATTCATCAAAATTCGATTTAAACATACATTTTGAATAATTGTATTGGCCGCCATTGAAAGGTTTTAAAATTTGGAAGTTGATAAAATGTTATGTTATTTCTTTAATTTAAAAAACGATTTAATTAAAAATATCTTTAATTTTATTAGTACGCAAGAAGCAGTCGGTAATTGCAAATACATCGGTACAACTCAACCAAGGTATGAGCCCACCGGCATCTCTATCACACGATCAATATCCATATATGTACATAGGTACATACATATCTGCAATATACAATCAAATTGAGAAGAACTTCGCACACATGTCAACCACACTTTGCAAACTTTCTCAATTTCGTTTCTTTTTTAATTGCCTATGTAAAAAGTATATTGTAACGAGTATCGATAGTTGATTACTCATCACTATTGTGACTGACTCTATTGGCAGCATCGAAACGAATGTCAACAAAAAGAAATAAGCGATGACCAGAACAAGCCAACGAGAAAGGAAGAGAAGAATCTCGATAAAGGAAGATTCTGGGGTGTTGCCAACAGAGTATAAATAGAGCCAGTGTTGAGTATTGACAATCAATCTAATTCAGAACGTGATTGCGAAAACATTGATACAAAGGCAAAAGCTGCTAGTACATTTAAGTGTTATAGTAAATAGTTGATTGTAAACAGTGTTGATTGTAAATAGAGATTATTAAATAAATTGTTGCTGTATATAGTTGTATAAAATAAGTGTTGCAGTTATCATTAACAGAATCCAGTGATCGAACAAGGTAATTCAAATAGAATTAAACGTTCACAGAATAAAAACGTAACAATTGGTGTCAGAAGTGGGATTCTGTAAAGATGGTGAAAATTGACCAACTAAAAGTGGACCAGCTTAAAAAGCTGTTGGTAGAGATGAATCTATCGTCATCAGGTGCAAAGGCGGAACTGCTGGTGAGGCTGAGGCAAGCTATGGAGGCTAAGGGAATTAATGTAGAAGAACATGAGTTCTTCGAGGAAGCCGATATACAAGCAGTTGTGCACGCTGAGGAAGAGAGCAAAATAGATTCGAGTGGTCAACTCATGGAATTCATGAAAACCATGATGCAACAGCAGCAACAACAGCTACAAGAAAATGCGTCTCGCATTGACTCCAAGTTTCAAGAACATTCGGTACGCCAAGAGGGCGTTATTAGTGAATTACGTACGGAAATTCAAGGAAATGCGTCTCGCATTGACTCCAAGCTTCAAGAACATTCGGCTCGCCAAGAACACGTCATCGAAAATCTACAAAAAGGAATTGAACTTAGATTTCAGGAAATTTCCGGAGCTATTAATGACAAAGTCACAGAGCTGAAAGAACATGTGGATGATTTGGATGATAAGCTGAAGGAACATGTAGACAGACATGATGACTTGGAAGAAAAGCTTGAGAAATTAGAGCGCGAACTTAATAAAATAAAAATAAGTGGAGCAACCACATCAGTGATAAGAGAGTCAACTACAATTAAACTAAAGCCACCAATATTTGACGGAAGCACGCCATTCAACATCTTCAAGCTTCAATTCGAGACAACAGCTTCGAAGAATCAATGGGATGACAGCGACAAGACTGCTGCTTTAATAGTCGCATTAAAAGGTAATGCTTCCGAAGTGTTACAGATGATTCCAGAGAAAGATCGGGGTAGCTACCAATCACTGATGGACACACTCCAGCGAAAATATGGAAATGAATACAAGAGTCAATTACATCGAGTGGAATTGAGATCGCGAGTGCAACGGAGTAATGAGAGCCTTCAGGAATTCGCTTCCGATATTGAGCGCTTATGTCATCTAGCGTTCTCCGGTAATTCGGAAGAGTTCGTCGAAAAAATAAAAATAGAGGCATTCATAGATGGCATACGTGATGGAGAGACAAAGCGTGCCCTAGTCATGTCACCCAGGAATACTTATGCCGAAACAGTCAGTAGTGCCTTGACATATGAAGCCGCCAGTTTGATGTGTCGACCAATGCCACGGGTACGCCAACTAGAAACAGAAACAGCAGATCTGGTTGAAGCAGTGTGTCAGGCATTCAAATCTGTAGTGCAGCCTGAAGGAAGAACAACAGGTCGACGCGAAAACAAATTTACTGGTAAGTGCTTTATTTGCGACAAACCAGGACACATGGCGCGTGACTGCCGTCTACGACGAAAGCGATCAAGATCGAATTCTCCAGGAAGACAAAAGAAGGAGAATAAGGTGGATAGCGATCGCTCCACTAACACAAATCCATCGTTAAACTAGATCGAGTCAGTTCAGCGGGGCGTGAACTGACTCCAACAGTGGGTTGCCCCATCATTCACATTTCACAACTACAGCGTGTGCCAAGCAGCTTGACTATTGATGGAAAATTGGACAATATGGAATTCATGTTAACCCTGGATACTGGTGCATCACATTCTATAATCAAGAGCGATTTGGTAAAGAGGTTTGAGCCTTTAATGGGAATAAAATTGCGTACAGCAACGGGTGAGGATGCACAAATTCTGGGCAAGATAAAGAAACGAGTATCTATTGGAAATTGCACATGGGAACATGAATTCATTGTGGCCGACATCATTGATGACGTAATAATTGGTGTTGATTTTATGATTGGCAACGGATTTACGTTAGATTTAAATCAACGGATACTGCGCTATGCAAATGTCGAACTACCATTGAACATCGATTACAAGCGTAGTGGGAACATCAAACGAGTACTGGCATGTCAACGCCAAGAGGTTCCAGCAAAATCAGAAGCGGTGATATGGGCACAGATGAATGTGGATGATGGGACAGGCAAGTTGTGGCTGGTGGAAGCAGATAAAGAAATAACGAATAAAAACATCATACTTGGTAGGACGTTAGTAGAACCTAAAGAAAATGGAATAGTACCGGTGCGAATTTTAAATCCAACTAATACATCTACAGTTGTGAAGAAAGGAATGGTGATTGGTCATTGCCAGGAAGTTACTGCCATAGTAGACTGCGAAAAGGGTTCGTCGATAAAAAGTGGAAGATCAGGAACTGTCAGAGTGGAAATAAAAGCACATATGGAAGAATGGGCAGGCGTGCTTACCAACCAGCAAAAAGAAAAGGCTTTACAACTATTGGAGAAGTACAGTTCAATCTTTTCTTCAAATGGAAAAACTGGAGGACGAACAACCATCGTGAAGCATCACATTGACACCGGTGATTCTAGACCAATTCGTCAAACACCACGACGAGTTCCATTGGCCAAAAGAGACGAAGCCATTAAGCTGATTTCCGATATGCAGAAACAAGGTGTTATTGAACCATCAGCGAGTCCATGGAGTTCACCAGTTGTGCTGGTAAAGAAGAAGGATGGAAGTACTCGATTCTGTGTGGATTACAGAAAGCTAAATGATATTACGAAAAAAGACAGCTATCCACTGCCAAGAATCGATGACACTCTGGACACACTATCTGGTGCGAAGTGGTTCTCAACTCTTGATTTGCAAAGTGGCTACTGGCAAGTGGAACTTGGTAAGGAAGACAAAGAGAAAACAGCTTTCAGTATTGGCGATGGTCTATGGCAATTTACAGTTATGCCATTTGGCTTATGCAATGCGCCAGCTACTTTTGAACGTTTGATGGAGCGTGTACTCAGAGGACTACACTGGAAAACGTGCTTGGTGTACCTCGATGACATTATTGTGATGGGAAAAGATTTTAACGACCACCTGGAAAAGTTGAAAGAAGTATTTGAGCGTATACAATCAGCAGGGCTTAAACTGAATATGAAAAAGTGTTCACTCTTCAGGCGAGAAGTTAAATATCTTGGTCATAAAGTAACAACAGAAGGGGTACATACCGACGAGGAGAAAGTAGCAGCAGTTCAAGAATGGCCTATTCCGTCGAATCTTCACGAGCTAAGGAGCTTCCTAGGCTTATGCACCTACTATAGACGATTTGTTCCTGGATTTGCAAACATCGCCAGCAGTCTGCATGAGTTGACAAGAAAGAACAAACCATTTGTGTGGGGCGAGGACCAACAGAAAGCATTCGAACAGCTGAAAGAAAAACTCTGTTCAGCACCAATATTAGCGTATCCAGTACCTGGTCAAAAGTTTGTGTTGGACACAGATGCGAGTGGCTATGGAATAGGTGGTGTGCTCTCTCAGATCATAGATGGGCAAGAAAAAGTAATAGCATACTACAGTAAAATCCTGTCGAAGCCAGAAAGAAATTACTGTGTCACACGAAGAGAGTTGCTCGCAATACTGGAATGTGTAAAGTATTTCCATAAATACTTGTACGGTCAGTCATTTCATCTACGAACTGACCACTCAGCGCTAAGGTGGTTATTGCAATTTAAAAACCCAGAAGGACAATTGGCGCGCTGGATTGAAAGGCTGCAGAGTTATGATTTTACCATCGAACATCGTAAAGGAGGACATCACGGCAACGCGGATGCTCTATCTCGTCGTCCTTGCAAAATGGAATGTAAACATTGTTCTCGAGTGGAAAGCAAGGAGCACATTGTCGACATACGACTTACGAATATATTGCCGGAGGAGTCATGGACCACCGAACGAGTGCAAGAAGATCAGCGGAACGACCCAGATCTCGTAAAGATTATGGAATACAAGGAGCAGGGCATACGACCAGATTGGCAAGAAATGGCTAATGAGAGTCCAATAGCAAAGGCATACTGGGCGCAGTGGCAAAGCCTGCACTTACGAGACGGATGTTTATTCCGAGCATGGGAAAGTGAGGATGGAAAAATCACTAATGATCTTCTAGTGGTACCCAAGGCGAGAATAAATGAAGTGATAGCTGAGTATCACAATGCCTCCAGTGGAGGGCATTTGGGAATCACCAAAACCGTCGAGAAAATAAAGAAACGATTTTATTGGGTTGGATGTCATGACCATGTCGCTGATTGGATTCGGAAGTGTAAGCAATGTGCAATGGCCAAAGGTCCCACTAAGAAAAGTCGAGGTAAGATGCACCAATACACCGTGGGTGCTCCATTTGAGCGAATTGCTATGGACATAGCTGGACCATTTCCAATAAGCAACGCAGGAAACAAGTATGTTCTGGTGGTTATAGATTACTTCAGTAAATGGCCTGAAGTATACCCCATTCCAAATCAGGAAGCTAGTACAGTTGCGGATGTATTCGTCAACCAATGGGTTACTCGTTTTGGTGTACCGATGGAGTTACACTCAGACCAAGGTCGAAATTTCGAATCAGTTGTATTCCAAGAGATATGCCGTATGCTGGGTATATACAAAACTCGTACAACACCTTTGCATCCACAATCTGATGGCATGGTAGAACGATTTAACCGTACCTTGGAGGAATATTTGAGAAAAGTCGTAGATAAATACCAAAGAGACTGGGATGTACATATACCAATGTTCCTCATGGCATATCGATGCGCACAACATGATACGACGGCTACTACACCGGCAATGGCAGTTTTTGGAAACGAGTTAAGACTGCCAGCTGATTTAAAATTTGGAGTCGTAACACCAACGAGATCAACCGAAGGTAATTATACTAGCGAAAAGCGGGAACAGTTGGATGAAGTACATCGGTTCATCAGAGAGCGGTCGCAGATGATAAGCGATAAGATGAAGGCCAGGTATGACTTGAAAGCAAATTCAAAAGGGTTCTATGAAGGAGAGCTTGTAATGCTTCATAATCCACAACGAAAGAAAGGCCTGTCTCCTAAACTACAGACTCATTGGGAAGGACCATATGAGATTATAGCAAAGATAAATGACGTAGTGTATCGCATTCAACGTGCCTGGAATAAAAGAGCAAAGTTTAAAGTAGTGCACTTGGAGCGACTTGCGCCATATCGAGGGGAAGTATAAAAACTTGTTCGGGACGAACAAGGTTAAGAGGAGGGCAGTGTAACGAGTATCGATAGTTGATTACTCATCACTATTGTGACTGACTCTATTGGCAGCATCGAAACGAATGTCAACAAAAAGAAATAAGCGATGACCAGAACAAGCCAACGAGAAAGGAAGAGAAGAATCTCGATAAAGGAAGATTCTGGGGTGTTGCCAACAGAGTATAAATAGAGCCAGTGTTGAGTATTGACAATCAATCTAATTCAGAACGTGATTGCGAAAACATTGATACAAAGGCAAAAGCTGCTAGTACATTTAAGTGTTATAGTAAATAGTTGATTGTAAACAGTGTTGATTGTAAATAGAGATTATTAAATAAATTGTTGCTGTATATAGTTGTATAAAATAAGTGTTGCAGTTATCATTAACAGAATCCAGTGATCGAACAAGGTAATTCAAATAGAATTAAACGTTCACAGAATAAAAACGTAACAATATGTACATATGCTCAGCAAAATACTATATTTTTCATTGATAATTGCACTCAATCGGCAACATAGCACTTGCGATTGAATTTTTGAAATTTTTGCTGACTGTCATTTTTGTGCCATCCATCAGCCACCAAAATCAAAAGTAAGACACGCCAACACACCAAATTGTTCGTCTTTCGTCGATTTCACTCGCATTGGTACACAGAACACACATCTACGCCTGGATATTTGTTGTTGCTATTGCTTTTGTTTCGTGTATATAGTTCGTATACGAGTATCGGCGACCAATTGGCTGGTTTCATGTGCGTATAGCAGAAAGGGATGCGTGAGGCAATCAGCCTCCTTCGAATTCATATGAGATTTAAATAAAAACCCTCTACATAACACAAGTGTTTGAGGCCATGCTTCTGCAGACGCGATGATGACAAATTTAGAATGAGAGAACAAACGAAACATTTATTTCGTGCATTCTGGTTTATATTTACAGTAGAACGGGCCAAATTTTGTAGCAAAGATCGTATAGCAAAATCGAAAACTACAATGATTTTAGGTATATTTGCACTACAACCCATGGGTCTAAAATTAATGGTGACGGTCCAAATTTTCAGAAATTAGTATTTCTATCCATACATTTTTTATAATGTTTTGCATGGAAAAATTATTTATTTTTGAAAATGCGCTGGGTCAAAATTATTTTAGACCCATGGTATCGTGGGAAAATACACAATACGTACAATCTATGTTAGTTTTAGTTCTAGTGCGATATGTCACGGTTTTTTGCTATACAAATATGACCCGCCCTATTACCCATGTGTGCTTTTGTTTTGTATATCAAAGACCAAATCGAAAATCAGAAAGTTTCTGATTCTTCCTCTCCCTCAAGAAACGAAACCAAAAGCAATAACAAGAACGCATGCGTAGATGTGTGTGTGTGTATGGCAATGCGTGGGTAATCAACGAAAGACGAACAATTTGATGTGCTGGCTGCTGAACAAGCACAAAATGACAAAATCTTGTAAAATAGCAAAAATTCAATAGCATGCTTGCTGTGTTGCCGATCTCGCGTATTTATCAATGAAAAATAGACATATAGTTTTTACGTAGTAAAATATGTAGAAAACGAAAAATGAGAGCAATAGAGAGAAACAGATTTGATTTGTTTGCAGTAGGTAATTATGGGATGATTTCTTATTGAACTTCATTTGAGTTTCTATAACTAAAACATTTTGGTAAGAATTAATAATTGTAAACAAATTAAATTTTTATACAAAATTGTGCGCACTTAGGCCAAATAATTGGCCCATTGTGTCACCATGCATCACTGATACTTACTATCCTATCTTCTCTGTTAAGCGGAACCAACGAGATTTCCTAATGAGCAATGTCCCTGACATCTCTGGGTGCAAGCTCAGTGGTGTCTGTAAAAAATGGCACTCCCCAGTAGAGTGTGCCTTCTGTGTGCCAAGGTAGGGCATCTACAGAGGAAGTGGTGAACAGTTTTCTCCTCTTCCTCGTCCTGGCAGCTGCGACAAAAATCGTTGGCCGGTAAACCGAGCCTTGCAGCATACCTACCTACAAGCCAGTGGCCCGTCAGTACGGCGACTACATTACTGATGGTTTTGCTACTCATTGACAACAGTGAACGAGTTCGTCTATTGCCAAGAGTTGGCCAGTAGTAGCACAACAGTTCTCATCCCGACATCTTCTGTTGGCTATGGTGAGGTAATGTTGTGTGATAAGAAGCTTGCATGTTGCAAGCGGAATTCCGGCTTGATGAGATGGATAGATCTCTGATAACCTAGTGCCCGATCTCGCCAATTCATCTGCCTCACAGTTCCCTGGAATGTCCGTATGCCTCGGTACCCATACCATGTGTACATTTTAGTGCTCCGCTAGCTTGTTAAGAGCTGAGCGGCATTTAAGGGCAAGTACAGATTTGGCGAACGTTGCTGCGAGAGATTTAATGGCGGCTTGATTGTCGGTGTAGATTTTATATTACAGCGAAGCCACGTTGGCGCCTCCTTTATAGCCATAATCTCAGCTTGAAATCACTGCAAAAGTCGGGTAATCGGAACTTGAGCTTAACGCATAAGGAATCAGAAAAGAAGCCACCTCTCACCCTACCCTCCAATTTGGAGCCATCTGTGTACAATTGTACCGATTGAACTCCAGTTTTGTTGACAATACCCCTATTCAATTCTTCCCTTGAGGGTATATGGGTTGAGAATCTATTGTCAAAGCATGGTATGGGGATGGTATAGTCGATGGCATTCTGAATTGTAGTGCTCTCCCCCAAGATCCTTGAATGCCCGTTCCCTGGTTGAGCCCAGCGTGAAGCTATATTTACCCTAATTGCTGATATAAGCGCTCGCTGCTTGCCAAATAAACCTACGGGGAGTAGATGCAATAGCGAGTAGAGTGCTTTTGACGGGGTGGTTCTTAGGGCACCTGTTGTTATTTAAGGATTCCCACCGTAAAAAAGAATTGATCTGACGACCGCAGAGTATAGCCATGATACGATTGTAGGACTCATCCCCCATCTTTTACCTATGGCTTTCTTACAGGAATAGAGTGCTGCTGTTGCTTTACGAACCCTTTCCACCGTGTTTGGTTTCCAACTTAGTTTCCTATCTAAAGTTATACCCAAGTATGTCGCCTGTTCAGTTAGCTTTAGACTAGTTCTCCCAATTCTAGGTAAGGTAAAAATAGGTATGTTATGCTTTCTAGTAAAGAGGACTAGCTCAGTTTTAGCAGGGTTGATGGCCAGACCAGAGTTTGAAGCCCATTTGTACAGGATTGATAAGGCATGGTTCATCACTTCGGTGAGTGTATTTAAATATTTCCCCGATGCCACAAGTGCTACGTCATCTGCATAAGCCACCGCTTTGCATCCCGTGGCCTGTAAAGATATGAGAACTTCATTGATGGTTAAGTTCCACAAAAGAGGCGACAGCACACCCCCTTGAGGGGTGCCCTTGATCGCAAATCTGCTAATGCATGAGGTACCCAATTTTGAGTTTATCACTCTTTGCTTTAGCAACAGACTAATGAATCTAATAATAGGTTCATCTACCTTAAGCATAGCAAGAGAGTTTTCGACTGCTTCTGGGTTTATGTTATTGAAGGTCCCTTCAATATATAGAAAGGTGACCAAGCTATATTCATTGCAGTGCAAAGATGTTTCGATCTTCTGCACAAGTGAGTGAAGGGCTGTGTCAACGGACTTGCCTTTGTTATATGCGTGTTGCAATGAAGAGATATACTTAGTATCTATAGAGCCCCTTAAGTACACATCAAATAGTCTTTCAAGAGGTTTTAATAAGAAGGATGATAGACTTATAGGTCTGAAATCACCTTGCTTTGAGTGGGACGTTTTTCCGCCTTTAGGGATAAACACCACGTTAACTTGTAGCGATGTCCTGGGGACATAGCATAGCCTTAGGCATGCAGAGAAGATTACCTCCAACCAAGGTGTTAGAAGGTCAGCACACTACTGCATGTCCGCGGGTATAATACCATCAGGTCGCGGTGATTTGAATAGTTTAAAATTATTTATCGCCCAATTAACCTTTGTTTTATTAATTATTTTGTGCGGGACGTCGTAGATAATTCTACTAGGATTAACATTGGGAGTTCGGCCAGGGCAGTCCTCCAAACATCCTGGAAAATGGGTATCAATTAGTACCCGACGAGTTTCCAGACTTGAAGTAGTCCAATCACCATCCCTTGCTTCTGAAATTTCCTCTATGTTGTTGAAAAAGTCATTCCATGATGATCTTCACGCACTATTTACTACTCACACACACGGGACACACGCAACAACATATTGATTTGTTATGAGATAATGTAATATATTGTAATATAAATGGTATATATATATATATATATATATATATATATATATATATATATATATATATATATATATATATATATATATATATATATATATATATATCGGTTTAAAAATTTCATCAAACAGTTTTCAACGGATGCTAACAATTGCATTAAGCGGTTTAAACTCTGAAGTATTTTTGTACGTAGACGATATTATCGTATTTGGATGTTCTTTAAAGCACCATAATCAAAATCTCGTAAAATTTTAGAACATTTGAATTTTAGAATTGGTGACTTTCGCAGTTTCGCGAAAGTCACCAATAAGAGTGGACGTCTTTATTTTGATTTTTAGAAAAAAAAAAAAAAAAAAAACAAATAAAATAATAATATAATTTGCAAACATTTTGTTTATAGTATGAGTGTTCAGCGCTCTCCTCTCCGGCAACGGCAATCGCCTGTTAATGTGTGTGTAAACAATAATTTGCAATCACCCGCGCAAACCCCCCGATAAGTGCATTATCAAATAAAACAGTTGATACACACTGCACAAGTGAAAGTAACAGTGCAAATCTTTTGCCTGCACATATTAAAAATTCATCAAATTTTGCAACAACAATAAATACAGACAAAAAAAATAATTTGTTCTATCGTGATATACTATCTCCCTCTATACCGTGGAGTGTACAATGTGCTTCTCCTGCTGTAACACCAACAGCTACAACATCAAAGCAATCAAATAACGGCCTTTCTACTGAAGTGCATGACCCAGTAGTTAAAGCAACTAGTGCGATGACTAATAAAGAACCAGTTGCTGTTCAAACTGGTATTGATCGCTACATTACTGTAGTAAAGCGAAAGAGAAGTCCGCAAAATTCAAAACAAATGAATTCAACAAAAATTCAAAAACAGAACACTGTCCCTATTAGTTCGGAAAATAGATACGCTCTGCTTTCAGGTGATGAAAGTGACGAAAATATTATCTCCAAGAAAAATTTCAAACCCCCACCCATTTTCTTGAGAGAACGCAACTCAGATAAGTTGATTTCTAGAATTACAAGTCTTATAGGACCAAAGAATTTCCATGTTGTTCCTATTCGCAAAGGCCAAATTGAGGAAACAAAAGTGCAAATCTACAGCGAAACTCATTATCGCAAAGTAATAGCGGAATTTGATGCTGTAAAAAAGAATTACTACACATATCAGCTAAAAAGTAGTAAGGGCTTAATCGTTGTACTCAAAGGCGTCGAACCCAACGTTGATATTAACGAAATCAAACTTGCCCTCCAGGAAGAAGGGTTTCAAGCCAAAACAGTATTCAACATTCTCAACAAGAGCAATATACCTCAACCGTTATATCGTATTGAGCTTCAGCCTGAAACAAAACCCCTAAAAAAAGGTGAAGTACACCCCATATATAAAATTCGATATTTATTGCATCGCAAAATCACAATCGAAGAACCCCATAAGAAAACTGGACCTCCTCAGTGCAGCAACTGCCAAGAATATGGACATACTAAGACATATTGTACCCTGCCAGCTGTTTGTGTGATTTGTGGAGATCTCCATAAATCAAACATATGCCCAAAATCTAAAGGCGATGCTAGCATGAAAAAATGCAGCAATTGTGGAGGTAATCACACCGCAAATTATACCCTAAAGCTAAATTTCTCCGCTAGCAATCAACCTCTAAAACCAGTTGAGCAAACTCAGATAGCCAACTCAAGTAAGAGACAAAATATTTATGCAACACAATTCTCTCTGCAATCCCAAACAAGAATCAAACCAATTCATACGCTAGCGTGTTAAAACAAAACCCACACCAACAAAGCAATGTAAATAATGAGCAGAAACACTCACTGCCCACCCAACAGCCAAGTACCCTTGAACATTTGCTTCAAACATTGATTCAGAATATGAACCAATGAACCAATGTTGAACTCAATGCAAACAATGATGCAAGAAATGATGAAAAATCAATCGATGTTACTCCAAACATTGCTATCCAGACCATGAGTTGTCTCAAGATATGCCACTGGAACGCCAACGGCTTAAGCCAGCACCGTTTGGAGCTAATTCAATTCCTTGAATCCAGCCAAATCGACATAATGATGATATCTGAGACCCATTTCACTGACAAAAATTGCTACCAAATACCATATTACAAACTGTACACCACAAATCATCCGCATGGTAAGGCACGCGGAGGAACTGCCATATTGATAAAAAGCAGAATAAAACATCATGTTCTTGAAGATTTTAGTAGCGTCTACTTGCAAGCAACATCTATATGTCTGGAAGAATACATCTCTAAGCTAGTAATATCAGCGATATACTGTCCCCCAAGATACAGTATTACCGAACAGCAATATAAAGAATTTTTCTCAACTCTTGGTAGCAAATTCTTGGTTGCTGGCGATTTCAACGCCAAACACACTCACTGGGGCTCCCGATTAATAACTCCAAAAGGCAAAAGACTATGTTCAATCATCACTAACCACGGCTACGATGTTATTTCAAATGGTCAACCGACATATTGGCCGACGGACAAGAGGAAAATACCCGATCTCATAGACTTTGGAGTCGCCAAAGGTTTTCAGATGGAAAATATCTCCACAGAGTGTAATTATGATCTATCATCTGACCACTCACTCACGGTAATATCTATAAAATCACCAAGCCCCCAAAGCAATTGCGTTAGAAAGAAAATAGACTGGTTAAAATTCAAGAAATATATAAATTCCCATCTTCCTCTGAGTACTGTATTAAGAAATGGACACGATGTTGACTCAGCACTCGAAAAATTCAACCAGCTGCTCTCATTAGCTCTCAGCTCAGCCACCTGCACAAAGGTATGCAAGCAATCCAACTATAGCCCATGCACACCAGCCGATATTGAATTGCTAGTAAGACAAAAAAGAAGACTCCGAAGACAATGGCAAGAATTCAGATCACCGAATCTGAAAACACAGCTACAGCACTGCACTCGAAAGTTAAAGCAAGCCTTAAAAAATAAAAACAACAAAGAGTTAGAAGAGCACATAGCGAAATTAACACCTGGTGAAGCGTCAGACTACTCTTTGTGGAAATCAGCAAAAAAATCAAATCGGCCAATTCTCACTGATTCCCCCATCCGTTTGAGTGACGGTAATTGGGCTAGAAGCAACTGTGAGAAGGGTTTGGCTTTTGCAAACCACCTAAAAAGTGTGTTTACACCCAATCCACCCTCTTCACAGTCCTCATTACCAATATTAACTTCTCAACCTTGCTCAATAACGCTCAAAATTAAAAAAAAGGACATATTCAAAGCAATTTATAAAGATTTAAACCCAAAAAAATCACCTGGTCCAGATAAAATTACCGGTAAAATGATAAAAGAGCTACCTCCGGCTTCAGTAATTCATCTGATGCACATTTTCAATGCTATCCTTCGTATTAAACACTATCCCAAATGCTGGAAAACTTCAAAAATTATTATGATAGCAAAACCAGGAAAAGACCCTACAAAAGTTGCATCGTACAGACCTATCAGCCTCCTGCCTCTACTTTTTAAAGTATTCGAAAAGCTACTTGTCATGAATATAACTCCATTTATTAATCTCAACCAACTGATTCCTCAACATCAGTTTGGATTTAGAAAACAGCACGGCACAATAGAACAAGTCCACCGCATTGTAACTCTGATAAGGAACACTTTTGAAGAAAAAAAGTACTGCTCAGCTGTCTTTCTTGATATCACTCAAGCTTTAGATAAAGTATGGCACGATGGCCTTATTTACAAACTCAAACTATTACTGCCTGAAAATGTCTCCTCATTGCTTAGTAGCTACCTCACGAAAAGACAATTTCTCGTACATCACAAGGATTACACAACAAATCCATTGGATATTCACGCTGGCGTTCCTCAAGGAAGCGTTTTGGGTCACTTACTGTATCTCTTATACACTTCAGATATGCCCAACAATAACTATACATTCATATCGACCTTTGCTGATGATACGGCAATATTGTGCTCTCGCTCTAACCCCATAGAAGCTACTAAACTCCTGCAGACTCATGTCTATTCTCTCGAAATCTGGCTAGCAAAATGGCGTATAAAAATCAATGAATCAAAGAGCGTACATGTAACCTTCACGCTAAGGCTAGATACATGTCCCCCACTTAAAATTAATGGCCAATCAGTTCCACAATGTTCCTCAACAAAGTACTTGGGTATTCACCTCGACAGAAGGCTGACATGGAAAAATCACATAGAGGCAAAGAAAACTCAGATCAAGCTTAAAATGAATCAGTTATGGTGGCTGTTACACAAAAGATCAAAGTTGAATCTCGAATACAAAGTGCTATTATATAAAGCAATCCTGAAACCAATCTGGACTTATGGTATTCAGTTTTGGGGCACCGCATCTCCCTCTAATATCGAAAAATTGCAGCGAATACAATCCAAGTGTCTGCGAATTATTGTAAACGCGCCTTGGTATATGAGGAACGTTAACATCCATCGAGATTTAAATGTATCCACAATTTCTGAGGAAGTTGCAATGTCCTGCAGAAGCTACATTCAAAAATTACACAACCATCCGAATCCCCTTGCTAGGCAATTGTTGCTGAGCAAGGGGCATCGTCGATTAAAAAGAAAAGACACACTGAATATGCTGTAAAAAAAAGAGACACTGAATATGCTGTAAAATTGCTACATCTCGCGACTCACCAAATTGTGATGGAACGTAGGGGATATCACATAGTTTTATTTAGTTTATAAGATTTTAATACTTATTGTTAGTTTCTTGTATTTAAGAAAGATTCAATAAAAAAAAAATAAGCTAACAAACAAAAAAAAAAAAACTGTACAATTTAAAGTTCAATGCTAGTAAATGTCAACTTTTACAGTCAGAAGTGATTTACTTAGAACACCTGATAATTGATAAGGATATAAAACAGATCCTACAAAGTGTTAAGCAATTTTAAAACATCCACAACCAACAAATGCTGATGAAGTAAGAAAATTTGTAGCCTTTTGTAATTATAACCGACGATTCATACCGGATTTTGCAGCAATTGTAAAATGTTTAAATTCTCTACTGAAGAAAGACGTACCTTTCATTTGGTCTAAAGAATGTAACAAAGCATTTAACACATTGAAGCAGAAATTATTACAACATCCAAATGTTGACAAACCATTTATTCTTACTACAGACACTTCCGATTTTACGCTAAGGGCAGTACTTTCACAAGGTGAGATGGGTCATGATTTACCAATATCATATCTATACGGAAAAAATACATTGTGGTCACTGACCACAGACAATTAGTTTCATTATTCACTCATAGGAATATATCATCAAAAATGACTAGAAACCGGTTAGACCTATCGTATTATGACTTTGAAATAGTGTACAAGGAAGGCAAATGTAACACTGTGCGGACGCATAGTGTTACAGGGGACCACCCTAAAACAATTAATACCGCCACAAGAGGGCGAAGAAATTAACACTAAGGAAATATTAGTACTAACAAGGAGCAAGGCAACTACAAATATCAATAATGCGAGCAATAGTAAAGGATCCCACGCAAGAAAAAGCCAACAACAAAAACGTATTAAAACTGATGACATATCTAGAAAGGAGAGTCATGAATTCCATAGGAGCTAGCCCTTAGTGATAATAATTATATTTTTAAATCAATCGATATCAATGCATTCAAAACTATGTACAATCGGTTGCAAATGAACATAGACTCGCCAATAAACATACTAATATATAAAACTCCGATAGAAATAAAAAGTATGCTGCAAAAATATAAAATAATAGATGAATCCCACAACTCTGCCACATCAGGACATCTGAGTATAAGGAAAACAATTCTGAAAATGAAACGAAGATTCGTATGGAAAAACATGACACAGATGGTGAAAGAATTCGTAAACAACTGTGCAACATATACTAAAAATAAAATAACACTACACACAAAAGAGAAATTAGTTGTAACAGATACACCGGCAACATGTTTCAAAATAATCACAATTGACACAGTAGGACCCTTAAGAATCTCAAATGGTTGTAGATATACTAAATTCATTGCAGCTCATCCAATCGAAGGCAAAGACGCCAAAACTGTAGCCACTACCCTTGTCGAACAATTCGTACTGTTTCAAAATACTAAAATCAGTCAAAGGCACAGAATTCACTAACGAGCTAATGAATAACATATGTCAATTATTAGATACGCGACAAACATATTCAAACCCATATCATCACCAAACGAAAGGATCACTTGAAAGAAACCTCATAGTACTTAATGAGTATCTACTTTCTTTTACTGATGACTATGAATGGAATAAATGGATACCATACTACATGTTTACTTACGATACAACATCACATGTCGACACGTTGTATTTACCTTACTAACTTGTTTTCGGGAAATTACCTAAATTACCTATCGATATATTAAGTGACAACAATAAAATTTACGATGTCAATAACTTCGCAAACAAATACCAATCTAGTTTTAAAACAGGAGACCAAGTATTTATAAGATTGGAAAATAGGAAGAAGTTGGAGAGTCCTTATCACGGGCCATACAGAATTGTAAAACAAATCAGTGTAAATTTTATTGTAAATATAAACGGAAAAATTAAGGAAATACACAATAACAATATTAAGAAATTTGCAACATACATTGCATAGAACATACATTATGTTACAAATTATAATATGTCTTACATATATATATATATATATATATATATATATATATATATATATATATATATATATATATATATATATATATATATATATATATATATATATATATATATATATATATATATATATATAATGAAACTAAGATTCGTATGGAAAAACATGACACATATGGTGAAAGAATTCGTAAACAACTGAACAACTGTGCAACATATACTAAAAATAAAATAACACTACACACAAAAGAGAAATTAGTTGTAACAGATACACCGGCAACATGTTTCGAAATAATCACAATTGACACAGTAGGACCCTTAAGAATCTCAAATGGTTGTAGATATACTAAATTCATTGCAGCTCATCCAATCGAAGGCAAAGACGCCAAAACTGTAGCCACTACCCTTGTCGAACAATTCGTACTGTTTCAAAATACTAAAATCAGTCAAAGGCACAGAATTCACTAACGAGCTAATGAATAACATATGTCAATTATTAGATACGCGACAAACATATTCAAACCCATATCATCACCAAACGAAAGGATCACTTGAAAGAAACCTCATAGTACTTAATGAGTATCTACTTTCTTTTACTGATGACTATGAATGGAATAAATGGATACCATACTACATGTTTACTTACGATACAACATCACATGTCGACACTTTGTATTTACCGTACTAACTTGTTTTCGGGATATTACCGAAATTACCTATCGATATATTAAGTGACACACACTGCGCCAAATCCTGGAGAAGACCCAAGAAAAACAGATCGACACACACCACCTATTTGTTGATTATAAAGCCGCTTTCGACAGTCCGGTAAGGTATTACCTCTACGCAACAATGTCTGAGTTCGGTATTCCTGCAAAGCTCATTCGACTTTGTAGAATGACACTGCATAACTCCCGTTGTGCAGTGAAAATTGGGAAGGACCTCTTCGCACCGTTTAATACCGAACGGGGTTTCAGACAAGGTGATTCGTTATCGTGCGACTTCTTCAATCTTATTATGGAGAAAATAATACGAGCTGCTGATCTACGACATAATGGCACTATCTTCAACAAAAGTGTCATGCTGTTAGCGTATGCCGACGATATTGACATAATCGGCATGAACACGCAAGCAGTCAGTGCAGCATTCTCAGAGTTGGAAAGAGAGTCGCGTCGGATGGGTCTCACGGTGAAGGAGGGCAAGACGAAGTATCTAGTGTCAACAAACAAAGAGTCCCGGCGTCTTGGACAGCACGTCACTGTTGACAACTACGCTTTTGAAGTAGTAAGGGACTTTGTCTATCTTGGAACCAGCATTAACAGCAGTAATGACGTCAGCTTGGAGATCATGCGTAGGATAACTCTTGCTAACAGGTGTTACTTTGGGCTGAGTAAGCAATTGAGAAGTCGAGCCCTCTCTCGAAGAACGAAAACTACACTCTACAAGTCTCTCATCATGCCTGTCCTAACATATGACGCTGAATCCTGGACAATTTCCACCTCGTATGAGCGAATGCTTGGGGTTTTCGAGAGAAAAGCCCTACGCAGGATCTTTGGACCTATTTGCGTTGGTGTCGAGTACCGAATAAGGTACAACCATGAGCTGTACGAGCTGTATGCCGATATTGACATAGTAAAGCGCATCAAAATCCAGCGGCTGCGCTGGCTAGGTCATGTCGAGCGAATGGAAGAACACGCTCCAGCTAAGAAGGTGTTATATTCGGAACCCGCTGGAGGACGACGCAAAAGAGGAAGACCAAACCTCCGGTGGAAAGACCAAGTACTGGAGAACCTGACGGCGCTTGGAATTTCTAACTGGCGCCAGCTAGCGAAGAACAGAGATGGCTGGCGAAGCATGTTATTTTCGGCATAAATCGATATTCGGTTGTTATGGCCACATAAGTAAGTAAGTATATTAAGTGACAACAATAAAATTTACCATGTCAATAACTTCGCAAACAAATACCAATCTAGTTTTAAAACAGGAGACCAAGTATTTATAAGATTGGAAAATAGGAAGAAGTTGGAGAGTCCTTATCACCGGCCATACAGAATTGTAAAACAAAATGGTGTAAATTTTATTGTAAATATAAACGGAAAAATTAAGGAAATACAAAATAACAATATTAAGAAATTTGCAACATACATACATTATGTTACAAATTATAATATATCTTACATATATATATATATATATATATATATATATATATATATATATATATATATATATATAAATTAATATATATATATATATATATATATATATAAATATATATATATTTATATATATATATATAAATATATATATATATATAAATATATATATATATAAATATATATATATATATATATATATATATATATATTTATATATATATATATATATATAAATATATATATATATATATATAAATATATATATATATATATATATATATATATATATATAAATATATATATATATATATATATATATATATATATATATATATATATATATAAATATATATATATATATATAAATATATAAATATATATATATATATATATATATATATATATATATGTATATATATATACATATATATATATATATATATATATATATATATAAATATATATATATATACCAAGTGTACAAGCTTAAATCCGTTGTTTGCTCGTATATTGCGTTAGAGCGTTTTGTGCTATTATCGATTGTGCATCCTTTTTTTATGAGTTCGACACCTGTTTACATCAATTAGTACACATCATTAGTGATTTCATACAACAACATAAATTTTTCCTCGTATAATCATGTCTAGTTTCGTGCCAGAAAAAGAGCATATGCGGGAAGACATTTTTGCTTCAATTAGAAGAAATCTGCTGCTGAGTCGCATCGAATGTTGCGGAGACAGTGCGCTATCGGAAACCACTTGCAGAGACTGGTTTCGTCGGTTCAAAGAAGGCCATTGTGACTTGAGTGACAAGAAGCATGAAAATAGACCCAGAAAAGTTGAGGACCATGATTTGCAAGCTCTTTTGGATGAGGACGGCACCCAAAATGCTTGCCGAACAGTTAGGTGTTACTCAACAAGCCATATTTTATACGTTTACGAGCCATGGGGAAGGTTCAAAAAATTAGAAAATGGGTACCCCAAGAATTGAACGATAGGCAGATGGAACGACGCCAAAACACATGCAAAATCTTGCTTTCTAGACAAAAAAGAAGGTCATTCCTGCATCTTGTGGTGACTTTCGATGAAAAGTGGATATACTTTGAGAATATTAAACGAAAAAAATCGTGGGTCGATCCCGGCCAACCAGCAACTTCTTCTCCAAGACCAAATCGTTTTAGACGCAAGACGATGCCGTGCGTTTGGTGGGATCAGCATCGTCATCTACTACGAGCTGTTGAAACCAGGTGAAACTGTCAATGCTCACCGCTACCACCAACAACTAGTGAAATTGCGCCGTGCTTTGGGTGAAAAAAGGCCTGATTATAAACAAAGACATGAGCAGCTGATTTTTCTCCACGACAACGCTCCATCGCACACGTCAAAACTGGTCCAAAACTACTTGAACACACTCAATTGGGAGGTGCTACCTCATCCCGCTTATTCACCAGACCTGGCTCGCCGAACAGCACTTCGATTCGTATGAAGGCGTCGGAAAATGGCTTGATGAGTCGTTTGCCTCGAAAAATGAGGAATTCTTTTGGCATGGTATACAAAAATTGCCCGAGTGATAAGAAGAAACTGTCAATTTAAGCTTGATTTAAGCGGATTTAAGCTTGTACACCTGGTATATATATATATATATATATATATATATATATATATATATATATATATATATATATATATATGTATATATATATATATATATATATATATATATATATATATATATATATATATATATATATTGTTACGTTTTTATTCTGTGAACGTTTAATTCTATTTGAATTACCTTGTTCGATCACTGGATTCTGTTAATGATAACTGCAACACTTATTTTGTACAACTATATCCAGCAACAATTTATTTAATAATCTCTATTTACAATCAACACTGTTTACAATCAACTATTTACTATAACACTTAAATGTACTTGCAAATTTTGCCTCTGTATCAATGTTTTCGCAATCACGTTCTGAATTAGATTGATTGTCAATTCTCAACACTGGCTCTATTTATACTCTGTTGGCAACACCCCAGAATCTTCCTTTATCGAGATTCTTCTCTTCCTTTCTCGTTGGCTTGTTCTGGTTATCGCTTATTTCTTTTTGTTGACATTCGTTTCGATGCTGCCAATAGAGTCAGTCACAATAGTGATGAGTAATCAACTATCGATACTCGTTACACTGCCCTCCTCTTAACCTTGTTCGTCCCGAACAAGTTTTTATACTTCCCCTCGATATGGCGCAAGTCGCTCCAAGTGCACTACTTTAAACTTTGCTCTTTTATTCCAGGCACGTTGAATGCGATACACTACGTCATTTATCTTTGCTATAATCTCATATGGTCCTTCCCAATGAGTCTGTAGTTTAGGGGACAGGCCTTTCTTTCGTTGTGGATTAAGAAGCATTACAAGCTCTCCTTCATAGAACCCGTTTGAATTTGCTTTCAAGTCATACCTGGCCTTCATCTTATCGCTTATCATCTGCGACCGCTCTCTGATGAACTGATGTACTTCATCCAACTGTTCCCGCTTTTCGCTAGTATAATTTCCTTCGGTTGATCTCGTTGGTGTTACAACTCCAAATTTTAAATCAGCTGGCAGTCTTAACTCGTTTCCAAAAATTGCCATTGCCGGTGTAGTAGCCGTCGTATCATGTTGTGCGCATCGATATGCCATGAGGAACATTGGTATATGTACATCCCAGTCTCTTTGGTATTTATCTACGACTTTTTTCAAATATTCCTCCAAGGTACGGTTAAATCGTTCTACCATGCCATCAGATTGTGGATGCAAAGGTGTTGTACGAGTTTTGTATATACCCAGCATACGGCATATCTCTTGGAATACAACTGATTCGAAAATTCGACCTTGGTCTGAGTGTAATTCCATCGGTACACCAAAACGAGTAATCCATTGGTTGACGAATACATCCGCAACTGTACTAGCTTCTTGATTTGGAATGGGGTATACTTCAGGCCATTTACTGAAGTAATCTATAACCACCAGAACATACTTGTTTCCTGCGTTGCTTATTGGAAATGGCCCAGCTATGTCCATAGCAATTCGTTCAAATGGAGCACCCACGGTGTATTGGTGCATCTTACCTCGACTTTTCTTAGTGGGACCTTTGGCCATTGCACATTGCTTACACTTCCGTATCCAATCAGCGACATGGTCATGGCATCCAACCCAATAAAATCGTTTTTTTATTTTCTCGACGGTTTTGGTGATTCCCAAATGCCCTCCACTGGAGGCATTGTGATACTCAGCTATCACTTCATTTATTCTTGCCTTGGGTACCACTAGCAGATCATAAGTGATTTTTCCATCTTCACTTTCCCATGTTCGGAATAAACATCCGTCTCGTAAGTGCAGGCTTTGCCACTGCGCCCAGTATGCCTTTGCTATTGGACTCTCATTAGCCATTTCTTGCCAATCTGGACGTATGCCCTGCTCCTTGTATTCCATAATCTTTACGAGATCTGGGTCGTTCCGCTGATCTTCTTGCACTCGTTCGGTGGTCCATGACTCCTCCGGCAATATATTCGTAAGACGTAGGTTAACAATGTGATTCTGGTTTCTTTCCCGAGAACAATGTTTACTATCTACGGTGCAAGTACGACGATATGGAGTATAAGCTTTACTACGATGAATGACATCACGATCGTCCTTTCGTTGTCCTGGTGAATTCGATCTTTGTTGATTGTGTCGTAGACGACAATTCCGCGCCTTGTGCCCTCTTCAATGGCATATGAAGCACTTACCGGCAAATTTATTTTTGCGTTGATTCCTTGTTCTACCTTTAGGCTTCATATTCGATTGATTGCAATCACGCGCTAAATTTGTTTTCACGTCGACCTGTTGTTACTTCAGGCTGAACTACTGATTTTACTACCTGACGCACTGCTTCAACCAGATGTGATGTTTTCCCCTCTAGTTTGCGTACTCCTGGCACTGGTCGACACATTAAGCTGGCGGCTTCATACGTCAATGCACTACTGACTGTTTCGGCATAAGTATTCCTGGGTGACATGACTAGGGCACGCTTTGTCTCTCCATCACGTATGCCATCTATGAATGCCTCTATTTTGATTTTTTCGACGAACTCTTCCGAATTACCGGAGAACGCTAGATGACATAAGCGCTCAATATCGGAAGCGAACTCCTGAAAACTCTCATTACTCCGTTGCACTCGCGATCTCAATTCCACTCGATGTAATTGACTCTTGTATTCATTTCCATACTTTCGCTGGAGTGTGTCCATCAGTGACTGATAGCTACCACGATCTTTCTCTGGAATCATCTGTAACACCTCGGAAGCATTACCTTTTAATGCGACTATTAAAGCAGCAGTCTTGTCGCTATCATCCCATTGATTCTTCGAAGCGGTTGTCTCGAATTGAAGCTTGAAGATATTGAATGGCGTGCTTCCGTCAAATGTTGGTGGCTTTAATTTGATTGTACTTGAATCTCTAATCACTGATGTGGCTGGTCCATTTATTTTTAGTTGATTGAGTTCGTGCTGTAATTTCTCGAACTTAACTTCCCAGTCGTCGACATGTTCCTTCAGCTTATCATCCAACTCATCCACGTGTTCTTTCAGCTCTGTAACTTTGTCATTAATAGCTCCGGAAATTTCCTGAAATCTAAGTTCAATTCCTTTTTGTAGATTTTCGATGAGGTGTTCTTGGCGAGCCGAATGTTCTTGAAGCTTAGAGTCAATTGTTTTCTGGAACTAGCGTTCTGGATTCTGTTAATGATAACTGCAACACTTATTTTATACAACTATATACAGCAACAATTTATTTAATAATCTCTATTTACAATCAACACTATTTACAATCAACTATTTACTATAACACTTAAATGTACTTGCAACTTTTGCCTCTGTATCAATGTTTTCGCAATCACGTTCTGAATTAGATTGATTGTCAATTCTCAACACTGGCTCTATTTATACTCTGTTGGCAACACCCCAGAATCTTCCTTTATCGAGATTCTTCTCTTCCTTTCTCGTTACAATATTGTAACGAGTATCGATAGTTGATTACTCATCACTATTGTGACTGACACTATTGGCAGCATCGAAACGAATGTCAACAAAAAGAAATAAGCGATAACCAGAACAAGCCAACGAGAAAGGAAGAGAAGAATCTCGATAACGGAAGATTCTGGGGTGTTGCCAACAGAGTATAAATAGAGCCAGTGTTGAGAAGGAAAATCAATCTAATTCCGAACGTGATTGCGAAAACATTGATACAGAGGCAAAAGCTGCAAGTACATTTAAGTGTTATAGTAAATAGTTGATTGTAAACAGTGTTGATTGTAAATAGAGATTATTAAATAAATTGTTGCTGTATATAGTTGTATAAAATAAGTGTCGCAGTTATCATTAACAGAATCCAGTGATCGAACAAGGTAATTCAAATAGAATTAAACGTTCACAGAATAAAAACGTAACAGTTGGTGTCAGAAGTGGGATTCTGTAAAGATGGTGAAAATTGACCAACTAAAAGTGGACCAGCTTAAAAAGCTGTTGGTAGAGATGAATCTATCGTCATCAGGTACAAAGGCGGAACTGCTGGTGAGGCTGAGGCAAGCTATGGAGGCTAAGGGAATTAATGTAGAAGAACATGAGTTCTTCGAGGATGCCGATATACAAGCAGTTGTGCACGCTGAGGAAGAGAGCAAAATAGATTCGAGTGGTCAACTCATGGATTTCATGAAAACCATGATGCAACAGCAGAAACAACAGCTACAAGAAAATGCGTCTCGCCAAGAAAACGCTATGGGAGAGTTCCAGAAAACAATTGACTCCAAGCTTCAAGAACATTCGGCTGAATTGCGTATGGAAATTCAAGAAGGTTCGGCTCGACAAGAACACGTCATCGAAAATCTACAAAAAGGAATTGAGATTAGATTTCAGGAAATTTCCGGAACCATTAATGAAAAAGTCATGGATCTGAAGGAACATGTAGATGACTTGGAAGATAAGTTCGAGAAATTACAGCACGATCTCAACCAACTAAAAATAAGTGGAGCAACCACATCAGTGATAAGAGAGTCAACTACAATTAAACTAAAGCCACCAACATTTGACGGAAGCACGCCATTCAATATCTTTAAGCTTCAATTCGAGACAACAGCTTCGAAGAATCAATGGGATGATAGCGACAAGACTGCTGCTTTAATAGTCGCATTAAAAGGTAATGCTTCCGACGTGTTACAGATGATTCCAGAGAAAGATCGTGGTAGCTACCAATCACTGATGGACACACTCCAGCGGAAATATGGAAATGAATACAAGAGTCAATTACATCGAGTGGAATTGAGATCGCGAGTGCAACGGAGTAATGAGAGTCTTCAGGAATTCGCTTCCGATATTGAGCGCTTATGTCATCTAGCGTTCTTCGGTAATTCGGAAGAGTTCGTCGAAAAAATAAAAATAGAGGCATTCATAGATGGCATACGTGATGGAGAGACAAAGCGTGCCCTAGTCATGTCACCAAGGAATACTTATGCCGAAACAGTCAGTAGTGCCTTGACGTTTGAAGCCGCCAGTTTCATGTGTCGACCAATGCCACGGGTACGCCAATTAGAAACAGAAACAACAGATCTGGTTGAAGCAGTGCGTCAGGCAGTAAAATCAGTAGTTCAGCCTGAAGTAACAACACGTCGACGTGAAAACAAATTTAATGGTAAGTGCTTCATTTGCGACAAACGAGGGCATATAGCGCGTGATTGCATTCAATCGAATATGAAGCCTAAAGGTAGAACAAGGAATCAACGCAAAAATAAATTTGCCGGTAAGTGCTTCATATGCCATCGAAGAGAGCACAAGGCGCGGAATTGTCGTCTACGACACAAGCAACAAAGATCGAATTCACCAGGACAACGAAAGGACGATCGTGATGTCATTCATCGTAGTAAAGCTTATACTCCATATCGTCGTACTTGCACCGTAGATAGTAAACATTGTTCTCGGGAAAGAAACCAGAATCACATTGTTAACCTACGTCTTACGAATGTATTGTCGGAAGAGTCATGGAAAACCGAACGAGTTCAAGAAGATCAGCGGAACGACCCAGATCTCGCAAAGATTATGGAATACAAGGAGCAGGGCATATGTCCAGATTGGCAAGAAATGGCTAATGAGAGTCCAATAACGAAGGCATACTGGGCGCAGTGGCAAAGCCTGCACTTACGAGACGGATGTTTATTCCGAACATGGGAAAGTGAAGATGGAAAAATCACTTATGATCTGCTGGTGGTACCCAAGGCAAGAATAAATGAAGTGATAGCTGAGTATCACAATGCCTCCAGTGGAGGGCATTTGGGAATCACCAAAACCGTCGAGAAAATAAAGAAACGATTTTATTGGGTTGGATGTCATGACCATGTCGCTGATTGGATTCGGAAGTGTAAGCATTGTGCAATGGCCAAAGGTCCCACTAAGAAAAGTCGAGGTAAGATGCACCAATACACCGTGGGTGCTCCATTCGAGCGAATTGCTATACTATTTCCAATAAGCAACGCAGGAAACAAGTATGTTCTGGTGGTTATAGATTACTTCAGTAAATGGCCTGAAGTATACCCCATTCCAAATCAGGAAGCTAGTACAGTTGCGGATGTATTCGTCAACCAATGGGTTACTCGTTTTGGTGTACCGATGGAGTTACACTCAGACCAAGGTCGAAATTTCGAATCAGTTGTATTCCAAGAGATATGCCGTATGCTGGGTATATACAAAACTCGTACAACACCTTTGCATCCACAATCTGATGGCATGGTAGAACGATTTAACCGTACCTTGGAGGAATATTTGAGAAAAGTCGTAGATAAATACCAAAGAGACTGGGATGTACATATACCAATGTTCCTCATGGCATATCGATGCGCACAACATGATACGACGGCTACTACACCGGCAATGGCAATTTTTGGAAACGAGTTAAGACTGACAGCTGATTTAAAATTTGGAGTTGTAACACCAACGAGATCAACCGAAGGAAATTATACTAGCGAAAAGCGGGAACAGTTGGATGAAGTACATCAGTTCATCAGAGAGCGGTCGCAGATGATAAGCGATAAGATGAAGGCCAGGTATGACTTGAAAGCAAATTCAAAAGGGTTCTATGAAGGAGAGCTTGTAATGCTTCATAATCCACAACGAAAGAAAGGCCTGTCCCCTAAACTACAGACTCATTGAGAAGGACCATATGAGATTATAGCAAAGATAAATGACGTAGTGTATCGTATTCAACGTGCCTGGAATAAAAGAGCAAAGTTTAAAGTAGTGCACTTAGAGCGACTTGCGCCATATCCAGGGGAAGTATAAAAACTTGTTCGGGACGAACAAGGTTAAGAGGAGGGCAGTGTAACGAGTATCGATAGTTGATTACTCATCACTATTGTGACTGACACTATTGGCAGCATCGAAACGAATGTCAACAAAAAGAAATAAGCGATAACCAGAACAAGCCAACGAGAAAGGAAGAGAAGAATCTCGATAACGGAAGATTCTGGGGTGTTGCCAACAGAGTATAAATAGAGCCAGTGTTGAGAAGGAAAATCAATCTAATTCCGAACGTGATTGCGAAAACATTGATACAGAGGCAAAAGCTGCAAGTACATTTAAGTATTATAGTAAATAGTTGATTGTAAACAGTGTTGATTGTAAATAGAGATTATTAAATAAATTGTTGCTGTATATAGTTGTATAAAATAAGTGTTGCAGTTATCATTAACAGAATCCAGTGATCGAACAAGGTAATTCAAATAGAATTAAACGTTCACAGAATAAAAACGTAACAATATATATACCGCATTGGCAACCATTCACGCACCCACTATTCACTACTCACACACACGGGACACACGCAACAACATATTGATTTGTTATGAGATAATGTAATATATTGTAATATAAATGGTATATATATATATATATATATATATATATATTTATATATTTATATATATATATATATATATATATATATATATATACATATATATATATATATATATATATATATATATATATATTTATATATTTATATATATATATATATATATATATACATATATATATATATATATATATATATATATATATATATATATATATATATATATATATATATATATATATATATGTAAGATATATTATAATTTGTAACATAATGTATGTATGTTGCAAATTTCTTAATATTGTTATTTTGTATTTCCTTAATTTTTCCGTTTATATTTACAATAAAATTTACACCATTTTGTTTTAAAATTCTGTATGGCCGGTGATAAGGACTCTCCAACTTCTTCCTATTTTCCAATCTTATAAATACTTGGTCTCCTGTTTTAAAACTAGATTGGTATTTGTTTGCGAAGTTATTGACATGGTAAATTTTATTGTTGTCACTTAATATACTTACTTACTTATGTGCCCATAACAACCGAATATCGATTTATGCCGAAAATAACATGTTTCGCCAGCCATTTCTGTTCTTCGCTAGCTGGCGCCAGTTAGAAATTCCAAGCGCCGTCAGGTTCTCCAGTACTTGGTCTTTCCACCGGAGGTTTGGTCTTCCTCTTTTGCGTCGTCCTCCAGCGGGTTCCGAATATAACACCTTCTTAGCTGGAGCGTGTTCTTCCATTCGCTCGACATGACCTAGCCAGCGCAGCCGCTGGATTTTGATGCGCTTTACTATGTCAATATCGGCATACAGCTCGTACAGCTCATGGTTGTACCTTATTCGGTACTCGACACCAACGCAAATAGGTCCAAAGATCCTGCGTAGGACTTTTCTCTCGAAAACCCCAAGCATTCGCTCATACGAGGTGGAAATTGTCCAGGATTCAGCGTCATATGTTAGGACAGGCATGATGAGAGACTTGTAGAGTGTAGTTTTCGTTCTTCGAGAGAGGGCTCGACTTCTCAATTGCTTACTCAGCCCAAAGTAACACCTGTTAGCAAGAGTTATCCTACGCATGATCTCCAAGCTGACGTCATTACTGCTGTTAATGCTGGTTCCAAGATAGACAAAGTCCCTTACTACTTCAAAAGCGTAGTTGTCAACAGTGACGTGCTGTCCAAGACGCCGGGACTCTTTGTTTGTTGACACTAGATACTTCGTCTTGCCCTCCTTCACCGTGAGACCCATCCGACGCGACTCTCTTTCCAACTCTGAGAATGCTGCACTGACTGCTTGCGTGTTCATGCCGATTATGTCAATATTGTCGGCATACGCTAACAGCATGACACTTTTGTTGAAGATAGTGCCATTATGTCGTAGATCAGCAGCTCGTATTATTTTCTCCATAATAAGATTGAAGAAGTCGCACGATAACGAATCACCTTGTCTGAAACCCCGTTCGGTATTAAACGGTGCGGAGAGGTCCTTCCCAATTTTCACTGCACAACGGAAGTTATGCAGTGTCATTCTACAAAGTCGAATGAGCTTTGCAGAAATACCGAACTCAGACATTGTTGCGTAGAGGTAATACCTTACCGGACTGTCGAAAGCGGCTTTATAATCAACAAATAGGTGGTGTGTGTCGATCTGTTTTTCTTGGGTCTTCTCCAGGATTTGGCGCAGTGTGTGTCACTTAATATATCGATAGGTAATTTCGGTAATATCCCGAAAACAAGTTAGTACGGTAAATACAAAGTGTCGACATGTGATGTTGTCTCGTAAGTAAACATGTAGTATGGTATCCATTTATTCCATTCATAGTCATCAGTAAAAGAAAGTAAATACTCATTAAGTACTATGAGGTTTCTTTCAAGTGATCCTTTCGTTTGGTGATGATATGGGATTGAATATGTTTGTCGCGTTTCTAATAATTGACATATGTTATTCATTAGCTCGTTAGTGAATTCTGTGCCTTTGACTGATTTTAGTATTTTGAAACAGTACGAATTGTTCGACAAGGGTAGTGGCTACAGTTTTGGCGTCTTTGCTTTCGATTGGATAAGCTACAATGAATTTAGTATATCTACAACCATTTGAGATTCTTAAGGGTCCTACTGTGTCAATTGTGATTATTTCGAAACATGTTGCCGGTGTATCTGTTACAACTAATTTCTCTTTTGTGTGTAGTGTTATTTTATTTTTAGTATATGTTGCACAGTTGTTCAGTTGTTTACGAATTCTTTCACCATATGTGTCATGTTTTTCCATACGAATCTTAGTTTCATTTATATATATATATATATATATATATATATATATATATATATATATATATATATATATATATATATATATATATATATATATATATATATATATATATATATATATATATATATATATATATATATATATATATATGTAAGACATATTATAATTTGTAACATAATGTATGTTCTATGCAATGTATGTTGCAAATTTCTTAATATTGTTATTGTGTATTTCCTTAATTTTTCCGTTTATATTTACAATAAAATTTACACTGATTTGTTTTACAATTCTGTATGGCCCGTGATAAGGACTCTCCAACTTCTTCCTATTTTCCAATCTTATAAATACTTGGTCTCCTGTTTTAAAACTAGATTGGTATTTGTTTGCGAAGTTATTGACATCGTAAATTTTATTGTTGTCACTTAATATATCGATAGGTAATTTAGGTAATTTCCCGAAAACAAGTTAGTAAGGTAAATACAACGTGTCGACATGTGATGTTGTATCGTAAGTAAACATGTAGTATGGTATCCATTTATTCCATTCATAGTCATCAGTAAAAGAAAGTAGATACTCATTAAGTACTATGAGGTTTCTTTCAAGTGATCCTTTCGTTTGGTGATGATATGGGTTTGAATATGTTTGTCGCGTATCTAATAATTGACATATGTTATTCATTAGCTCGTTAGTGAATTCTGTGCCTTTGACTGATTTTAGTATTTTGAAACAGTACGAATTGTTCGACAAGGGTAGTGGCTACAGTTTTGGCGTCTTTGCCTTCGATTGGATGAGCTGCAATGAATTTAGTATATCTACAACCATTTGAGATTCTTAAGGGTCCTACTGTGTCAATTGTGATTATTTTGAAACATGTTGCCGGTGTATCTGTTACAACTAATTTCTCTTTTGTGTGTAGTGTTATTTTATTTTTAGTATATGTTGCACAGTTGTTTACGAATTCTTTCACCATCTGTGTCATGTTTTTCCATACGAATCTTCGTTTCATTTTCAGAATTGTTTTCCTTATACTCAGATGTCCTGATGTGGCAGAGTTGTGGGATTCATCTATTATTTTATATTTTTGCAGCATACTTTTTATTTCTATCGGAGTTTTATATATTAGTATGTTTATTGGCGAGTCTATGTTCATTTGCAACCGATTGTACATAGTTTTGAATGCATTGATATCGATTGATTTAAAAATATAATTATTATCACTAAGGGCTAGCTCCTATGGAATTCATGACTCTCCTTTCTAGATATGTCATCAGTTTTAATACGTTTTTGTTGTTGGCTTTTTCTTGCGTGGGATCCTTTACTATTGCTCGCATTATTGATATTTGTAGTTGCCTTGCTCCTTGTTAGTACTAATATTTCCTTAGTGTTAATTTCTTCGCCCTCTTGTGGCGGTATTAATTGTTTTAGGGTGGTCCCCTGTAACACTATGCGTCCGCACAGTGTTACATTTGCCTTCCTTGTACACTATTTCAAAGTCATAATACGATAGGTCTAACCGGTTTCTAGTCATTTTTGATGATATATTCCTATGAGTGAATAATGAAACTAATTGTCTGTGGTCAGTGACCACAATGTATTTTTTCCGTATAGATATGATATTGGTAAATCATGACCCATCTCACCTTGTGAAAGTACTGCCCTTAGCGTAAAATCGGAAGTGTCTGTAGTAAGAATAAATGGTTTGTCAACATTTGGATGTTGTAATAATTTCTGCTTCAATGTGTTAAATGCTTTGTTACATTCTTTAGACCAAATGAAAGGTACGTCTTTCTTCAGTAGAGAATTTAAACATTTTACAATTGCTGCAAAATCCGGTATGAATCGTCGGTTATAATTACAAAAGGCTACAAATTTTCTTACTTCATCAGCATTTGTTGGTTGTGGATGTTTTAAAATTGCTTAACACTTTGTAGGATCTGTTTTATATCCTTATCAATTATCAGGTGTTCTAAGTAAATCACTTCTGACTGTAAAAGTTGACATTTACTAGCATTGAACTTTAAATTGTACAGTTTCAAATGTTCTAAAATTTTACGAGATTTTGATTATGGTGCTTTAAAGAACATCCAAATACGATAATATCGTCTACGTACAAAAATACTTCAGAGTTTAAACCGCTTAATGCAATTGTTAGCATCCGTTGAAAACTGTTTGATGAAATTTTTAAACCGAAGGGTAAACGCTTGAATTGGTAATGTTCATCTTATATGGAAAATGCTGTCATGGGTCTAGAATTTTTAGTTAATGGTATTTGGTGAAATGGACTAGTCATGTCCAAAGTTGAGAAGTATTTGGTTCTTCTTAACATGTCTAAAACGTCTTCTAATCGTGTAATTTGTAGTTTATTATCTTGTTATTGAGCTCTCTAAAGTCTACTACTAATCGCCATATCTTTTGATCGTCATTACTTTTCTTTGGTACGAGTAGTAATGATCTATTGTAAGGGCTTATAGGTGGTTCTATTATGTTACTGTCTAATAGCATTGTTACGTGTTTTCTTATTTCATATATATATCTGCGCTTGTGTCTATCAGAAAAGTCAGCTTGCGTTTAAATTGTTCGCAATTTTGAATGATATAATTAGTTGTGTTTTCTGAAAACAGGTTTATTTTTAATGTTGTATCTTTGTTTCATTGTGCATCTCCTCGGGAGCAACATTGTGACTGTGCCCCGGGTCGCTTCCGTGTTCCTGCCGTTGTATTACATGCAGGAAAACGGCCATTTGTGTTCCTGTCGTGTGTTCCTATCATGCCACCAATCGACCTTTTAAGTGTTACAAGGAGCGTACTCTGCGTTCACATACCGACCGTGCTCATGGCAATCGGGTGGGGATCTTGCTCCTTCACGTAATTTTTGGTATACATAACTCTTATGCAGAGATTTGGGGTTTGTATTTTATTGAGGCTTCTGAAATGCCGGTTTCTAAAGGCAACACTATATTATTACGACTTTATCAACCGCGCCTATCATCACTTGTGCAGCTCTCTTGTATGAGAAGAAAGGGGGAGGCCTCAAGGTATTGCTGCCTCGCCGTCTATATTTTTTCTTTTTCTTTTATTTTAAAAGTAATTCCAACTTGTATAAGATGTATATAAAAATAAACCATCTAGCGTCCTACTAAACGCACCATGAATAGATGCCACTAGCATCAGGTTATTTTACAAATATATTAGCGGTAGAAATTCTTGTTTATATATATATGTAGCGTAATCACTTATTTAAACCGACTACTTTTATAAATTTGCTAACTTTAACTTAAGCGCCTTTACAACACATAATTTTGTACGCCTTTTTATTACGCTTTACAACACATAATTTTGTACGTTTTTTTATTACGCTTTGCAATACTTGTAAATTTTGACAGTTTGTATTCTAGATGATTCCTTTTTCTACGACTGCGGCATACACACGTTTTTTATACAAAAAATTAGATTTTCGAAAACATAAAAACGGTTTTATAATTTCTAAACTGGTGACCCCAGACGTTTCAACAATAACGCGCATCATGCCGCTGGACGATAGTTCTACAATTACTACGGGAAATTCTACGAGTACACCTACTCGCGATCCTAACCTCTTCGACTACAGGAACTCACCTCGAATTCCGCTGCCTGCCATGTGCGAAGAAAACATAGAGGCTTACTTTTATGCTTTGGAGTTCTGGTTCCAAGCATCGCTCGTATTTAGCGACTCCAGGCAATTCAATATTGTGCTTGCGAGTCTTTCGCCCAACAAATTGCTGGAATTGAAACCTATCGTTGAGGCTGCGCCAACATCGGGTAAATTCGCCTATATTAAGCAAAAGCTGACTGACCACTTCACCGACAGTCAGCAACGCCGCTTGCAGAAGGTGCTTAAAGATATGCCACTTGGAGACAGAAAGCCCAGTGAGCTTCTAAACGATATGAAGCGCGTGGCTGGCACCACACTCAACGACAGTTTGTTGCACGATTTATGATTAACCCGACTGCCCCCGTATGTCCAAGCCGCCATTATTGCGACTAATGTACCCCTCGCTGAAAAAACGAAGATTGCTGACTCGATTGCAGATTCAATTGGTTGGTATAATGGCAATGGACAAATCAATTCCGTGTCATCAAATAGCGAGATAACTAACCTCAAAAGCGAAATCGCTTTTGGCACTTGAAGGTTAAGAGCGGATTTCCTCGTTCACGATCGACGTCACGAACTCGTGCGCATACACGAAACAGCTCTTCGGGTAACACTCTTTGTTGGTACCATACAAAATTTGGTGGCCGCGCAACAAAATGTCGTCAGCCTTGCACTTTTGTGCAAGCAAGTACTTCGCAATAGGATTGCTCTACTGTCACGACTTCAGGTATTGGCAAACAACCCGACGTCGTCAAAAATAGTCGACTCCGCATCTTTGATAAATCAACAAAAATTAATTTTCTCGTGGACACAGGCGCCGACGTGTCTGTGATACCACCAGATGCGAAGACAGCACGAGCAAACGATACCGGAGTAAAATTGTTTGCCGCCAATAGCTCACCCATCGTAGTATATGGCGAAACTATATTAAAATTAGACTTAAACTTACGTCGCGAATTCGTATGGAATTTTTTGATAGCCGATGTTTCTCAAGCTATTATCGGCGCCGATTTTTTGAGCCACTTTGGCATTTTAGTGGACCTCAAGGGAAAATCTCTGCGCGATAATACAACTGAATTGCAAACACGTTGCAAAATTGACAAGACAAGCAGTGCGAGTTTAAAAACAATTTGAACTCGAAATTTGAAGATTTATTGCGTGAATTCGTTGATATCACACGCACGTCGCCCATTGGAACGTCTTCGAAATCGACCGTAGTTCATCGCATCATAACGAACGGCCAACCAGTGTTTTCACGCCCACGCAGACTTTCGCCGGAGAGGCTAGCCGCAGCGCGCGCTGAGTTCGATTCGCTGCTTAAACTTGTCATTTGTCGTCCCTCAAGTAGCAGCTGGGCGAGCCCGCTCCATATGGTGCGGAAATCTGACGGGTCTTGGAGGCCATGCGGTGATTACCGCTCTCTGAATGCACAGACTGTTCCCGACCGCTACCCGTTACCTTTTTTGCCAGACTTCACCAACGTTCTCGCAGGTAATTCTGTATATTCGAAAATTGATTTGCAAAAGGCCTTTCACCAGGTTCCGATTCACCCTGATGATGTTTGCAAGACAACCATAACAACACCGTTTGGGCTGTACGAGTTCACGCAGATGACTTTCGGCTTTCGAAATTCTGCACAGACTTTCCAGCGGCTAATCAACGAAGTTTTTCGCGGCCTTAGCTTCGTCTTCACGTACTTAGATGACGTCTGCGTAGCATCAAAATCATTTGACGAGCATCGCTTGCCCTTACGGATTGTATTTGAACGCTTAAGAGGGCATAATCTCACAATTAATGTAGCGAAGTCGGAGTTTGGCGTTACTCAGTTTGAGTTTTTGGGACATTCCGTAACCAAGGATGGCATTAGACCTCTGCCAAGCCGTGTAGACGCCCTATTAAAATTCAAGCGCCCATCTGTCGCAAAGGAGCTTAAACGTTTTCTTGCAATGCCGAACTTTTATCGGCGATTCCTACCGAATGCATTAGAGTCACAAGGCCCTCTCTTCGCAATGATTGCTGCAAACAAGCGCAACGATGCAACGCCACTGTTATGGACCGACGAAGCTTCACGGAATTTTGAAGCCTGCAAGCAGCAATTAGCTAATTGTTCTATGCTGGCGCATCCTCTTCCCAACGCAGAATTGTCACTATGGGTCGACGCTTCGAATTTTGCGGCAGGTGCCGTGCTGAATCAAGTAGTCGATGGTGGCATGCAACCTCTCGGCTTCTTTTCAAAAAAGTTCAACAAGGCCGAGATGCGGTATAGCACGTACGATCGCGAGCTGACGGCATTATACCTTGGTCTTCGTCACTTTCGGTACATGGTGGAAGGCAGAGAATGTCACGTATACACTGACTATAAACCACTTGTGTACGCGTTTCGCCAGCGCCTCGAGAAAGCTTCCGACCGCCAAGTGAGACAACTTGATTTTATCTCGCAAATCACCACAGACATTCGCCATGTTGAGGGTGAGAGGAACGCAGCAGCTGATTTGATGTCACGCATTAATTCAATCGATCATGCGCCCCTTGATTACGACCAATTAGCCGAAGACCAAACTGAAGACGAAGAGCTGCTCTCATTGTTGTCAGGTAGTAAGCGTCATTCACTTAATCTTGCACAATTTGCTCTCCCTTCCAGTTTACGGAAAATATACTGCGACGGCTCAACTGGAAAGCTGCGCCCGTTCATCACGAAAAAGTACAGACCAAATGTTTTGCACGCTATACACGATCTGTCGCACCCTGGGACAAAAGCTACAGCACGCCTTACAACGGAGCGCTTTGTGTGGCCGTCTATCCAACGCGATAGCAAGAACTTCGCCCGTAATTGCATCCAATGCCAGCGAACAAAAGTTGTTCGTCATAACAGAGCAGTTCTTCAGCGGCGCGAAATGGCAACGCAACGTTTTGCACATCTACATATTGACATTGTTGGATCTTTTCCATTGTCAGAGGGCAATCGCTACTGTCTGACAATTATAGACCGGTTCACTAGATGGCCAGATGCCATACCTATGCCAGACATTGCAGCACCCACAGTAGCGAAAGCCTTGCTCAATGAGTGGATTTGCCGCTTTGGTGTTCCCGTCAGCATAACCTCGGATTTAGGTAGGCAATTCGAAAGCACCCTATTTCAACAGCTGTTGCAGCGCCTTGGAGTTAACCACCTTCGAACAACGCCATACCACCCTCAAGCAAACGGCATGGTTGAGAGGTGGCACCGTACCCTCAAGTCAGCAATTCTATGCCACAACGCTGACCGATGGACAACGTATTTGCCTTCAATTATGCTGGGATTACGTTCTACTTTCAAAGACGACCTAATGGCTACTCCTGCTGAACTTGTATACGGAACAAACCTTCGTTTGCCGTCAGAATTTTGGGTCGACAGCAAACCTACAAGTAACGAGCATGAGATGCTAACTGAGCTCAGACGTCTGATGAGAGATTTACGACCTGTTGACGCTTCTTGGCATACAACACCAAAAGTTTTCATCCATCCGGCATTGAGATCATGCGAACAAATATTTCTCAGAGATGATTCCATACGGCCATCGCTTTCGCCACTATACAAGGGTCCGTACAAAGTTTTGAGTCGCGCACCGAAATACTACGTCATTAAAATAAATGACAAAGACGTCAAAGTTTCCATCGACAGACTCAAACCAGCGTTTACTGCAGCTCTACCTGCTTTCTAAGAGGGGAGTAATGTAGCGTAATCACTTATTTAAACCGACTACTTTTGTAAATTTGCTAACTTTAACTTAAGCGCGCTTTACAACACATAATTTTGTACGCCTTTTTATTACGCTTTACAGCACATAATTTTGTACGTTTTTTTATTACGCTTTGCAATACTTGTAAATTTTGACAGTTTATATTCTAGATGATTCCTTTTTCTACGACTGCGGCATACACACGTTTTTTATACAAAAAATTAGATTTTCGTAAAACATAAAAACGGTTTTACAATTTCTAAATATATATATATATATATATATATATATATATATATATATATATATATATATATATCTATATATATCTATATATATATATATATATATGTATATATATATATATATATATATATATGTATATATATATGTATATATATATATATCTATATATATATGTATATATATATATATATATATATATATATCTATATATATATATATATATATATATCTATATATATATATGTATATATATATATATATGTACATATATATATATATATATATATATATATATATGTACATATATATATATATATATATATATATATATATATACAAGTCTACAAGTCTCTCATCATGCCTGTCCTAACATATGGCGCTGAAGCCTGGACAATTTCCACCTCGGATGAGCGAATACTTGGAGTTTTCGAGAGAAAAGTCCTACGCAAGATCTTTGGACCTATTTGCGTTGGTGGCGAGTACCGAATAAGGTACAACCATGAGCTGTACGAGCTGTATGCCGATATTGACATAGTAAAGCGCATCAAAATCCAGCGGCTGCGCTGGCTAGGTCATGTCGAGCGAATGGAAGAACACGCTCCAGCTAAGAAGGTGTTATATTCGGAACCCGCTGGAGGACGACGCAAAAGAGGAAGACCAAAACTCCGGTGGAAAGACCAAGTACTGGAGAACCTGACGGCGCTTGGAATTTCTAACTGGCGCCAGCTAGCGAAGAACAGAGATGGCTGGCGAAGCATGTTATTTTCGGCCTAAATCGATATTCGGTTGTTATGGCCACATAAGTAAGTAAGTAGTATATATATAAATATATATTTATATATATATATATATATATATATATATATATATATATATATATATATGTATATATATATATATATATATATATATATATATATATATATATATATATATATATATATATATATATATATATATATATATAAATATATATATATATATCTGAGGCACTGAAGGCCCCGAAGGGCTCATTGGCCGAGCTTCTCTGCCATTACTGTTGTGCGTGTTAAATTTTTGTATAGTATTAGGAGGAACCTACTTATTTTAGCCGGTTCCGAACGGTATAACCCTTGTGACATCACTTTTTCTGAGCTTTGTCACAGTATTTTAGAAGCTTTTTCATGGCAAGTTGTTACTGTCGAAAGAATTGCCAATTGCTTGACGACAGGTGGGTACCGTTCGAAAGAAAAATCTTTTCGATATTAAATTTGTTATGCATCAGACGGGGATTGAACCACGACTTACAGATCAGAAGGCCAACACACTAACTACTAAGCCACGGAGCTAAGAGGCGTTAAACATCAACAGAGAACCTATCCGACTCATTCTTCACGAGGATTTGGGCAAAACAAAGTTCTGCGCGAGATTTGTTCCACACGCATCGACCGAGGACCAAAAATTAATGAGAGTCAGTCATTCTAGAGACAAGGTTGCAGCTGCAGAAAATGATCTAAACTTCCGAAAACAATTGTTACGGGTGATGAAACATAGTGTTTCCAATACAATTTAGAAACCAAGCGCCAAAGTGCGGAATGGAAATCAAAAAACTCACCACAAGCCAAAAAACACGAAAAGTTCCATCAAAAATCAAAACAATGCTCATCGCATTCTTCGATAGCAAAGGAATTATCCACAAAGCATTTGTTCCAACTGGTCAAACAGTTACTTCTGCATGTTACCTCGAAGTTTTGAAGCGTTTGATGTCCAGAATCCGTCGTGTTCGACCAGAATACCGCGATCCAAAAAATTGGTCTCTGTTGCACGATAATGCACCGAGTCACACAGCACTAATTGTTCGTCAATTTTTGGCTGGGAATCAGGTCTGTGTGTTGAATCACCCGCCGTATTCACCTGATTTGGCACCGTGCGACTTCTTGTTCCCAAAACTGAAATTGAAGTTGAAAGGATGCTTTTTTGATGACATTCAGACCATACAATGGGCTTCGACGAGGGCACTGGAGGAAATACCGAAAAATGAACTGGAACACGCGTTTGAATTACTATTAAATCGATGTAACAAGTGTATTGAATCAGGAGGAGAATATTTCGAATAAATATACCGAAAAATTTGCAGAGATCGTGTTTTAATTGTGTTTTCTAGCGGCAGTCTTAATACATAATTGTCGCACTTGTATATATCAAACAAACATAAGACTCATATTCATCACACTATTAGTTACCAAAACTTTTGCAGGACGTTCTCCCTCGTGGACAGCAGGTCTGATGTCGCGATCTCACAGCTAGAGTTAGAGAAGGAAAAACGAAAGATAGTCATTTGATATACAGTATATATAAATATACCTATATGTGTAATTCTAGGGCAAATAATGCAGAGTTTAAGCCGTTAGGTTAAATTTAAAATTCATAAAAGATTGAATATTTTAACTTCTCTAAATTCATCGATTTATAAATCTGACCAACTAATATAAAATTGAATTTACTTAAATTCCTTTGATTAACTAAATTAGACAATCATTTTAAACTAAATTCCAAATAACATTTTGCTTCATTAAATCCATTAAATTCCTTAGACTACTTTAATTAGATTAAATTAATGGGTTATATTCAGGTGTGGGTGGCCTAATATGTGTACCCTATTACTCCAAACGAAATAAATACAATATGTACTTTTAGAAATAGGAGATCGTAATATAAAATTAAATTCGCCTGTTTTAGTAGCTCCTCTCATGTTGTGGCAAGCACTTCCATGAAGACTCCGACCGTCTCACTAATTACATTTCTTTTTTTATTCTTCTTATTTCGTCTTATCTTCCCATCTTTTGCATTACGATTGTCTCGGATGAAGTTTTTCGTTGATTCTTACTTATTTCTACGCATTTTTGTTTTCATGATTCGTCTCTTTTCACACTGTTTTGCAATTCTTTTCATTTCAGGTTTTAATTGTCGTTCATTCTTGTTGTTTTCTACCCTTTCAGTTTTTATATCATATTTTCATCTTATTTACCTTTCAATATTATATTTTCACCTTATTTACTTTTCGTTCTTATATTTTCATTTTATTTTCACATTGATTTGTGGTCCTTTTCATTTCAGATTTTAAATGTCAGTTATTCTTTGTTGTTCTCTACACTTTTCGTTTTTATGTTTTCATCTTATCTACCTTTCGTTCCTATACTCTCACCTTATTCCCCTTTCAATTTTATACTTACGTCTTATTCACTTTTCGTTTTTACGTTTTCACCTCATACACTATTAGTTCTTGTGTTTTCGTCTGATTTGCACATTGATTTCTAATTCTATTCATTTTAGGTTCTAATGGTCGGTCACTCCTGCTACTCTCTACACTTTTAGTTAAGATACATCGTCTTATCATGGGTGCCGTGGGTCAATGGTTAGTGTGTTCGCCTTCTGATCTGTAGGTCGTGGTTCAATCCCCGGCTGATGCATAACAAATTTAATATCGATAAGATTTTTCTTTCGAATGGTACCCACCTGTCTGCAACAATTGGCAATTCTTCCGACAGTAACAACTTGCCATGAAAAAGCTTCTAAAAGAAGTCTGTGACAAAGCTCAGAAAAAGTGATGTCACAAGTGTTCTGCCGTTCGGAACCGGTTAAAATAAGTAGGTCCCTTCTAATACTGTCCAAATTTAAGACACACAACAGTAATGGAAGAGAAGCTCGGCCAATGAGCCCTTTGGGGCTTTAAGTGCCACATATTTATTTTTTATTTACATCGTCTTATCTTCACATTGAGTTCAAATCTTTTCAAACTTAGATTCAATTTTTTTTTCTTCGTTTGTCTCCCTCTTGTTTGAAGTCCGATGGTCGTTTTTCGGATGGCTCGGCTTCTGGACTCGACGCCACGGAGTTCTCTCGCCTTATCCGCTCTTTTCGGCCTATGTTGAGACGGCTTCCCTGATTGCTACTGGCCTCGAGAGGCGGCACCGGACTTCGGATTGGAACCCCACCATTCCCTCATTGGCTGTGGACATAGTTTTATGTCTGCTGTCCACACTTTTTCAACTACCTGGTGAGTCACACTCTGCAGTCTTATGCGATTTCGCCAAGCAGTTGACGCACTAGTTGTGCGCCTTCACGACGCGTTTACGCTGGGGTGGCTGCATTTCCCGGAAACAGCTGCGAAAACGCAGAGCATGCTTCTGGTGGCACAACTGACAGGTGTTCATTTTGGGCGAAAGCTGAGAAATAAATAAATAAAAGACATAACATTAGAGGGAAGTATCAGATAATTTCAGCTTTAAAAGCTTGCGCTCAACAGAGAGGAGCACATGCAGGCGTGAGCGAATGAGAAAAAAATGCGTTATTCTACGCGAGAAGTAGAACGCATAGCTTCACAATTGGACGAGTTATAACGCCATTTTGAGTCAGCACGTCTGCAACGCGGATGAGTATCGACACCGCGATGTAGCTTTAAAATTTGGCCAACACGCCACTCGTTTGGGGGAAGTAGTTCGTCCTTTATGACGACGAATTCTCCTTCTCAATGGGTGTCTCCATTTGTACCTTTTGTGTAGATCCTTCAGATACTCTTCTTTCCATCGGCGGCTGAATTGGTGATGTAACACCTTTAGCTTTTCCCAACGGTTAACCAGAGAGAGATTTTATGCGTAAGGTACTGGTGGTGCCATAAGAGTTGCACCACGAAGAAAATGTCCTGTAGTTCTTACTCCAAGACATTGAGCATTGAGTTCTGAAGGATCTTGAGACAAGGGAGATAGAGGTCGTGAGTTGAGTACACCCTCTATCTTAGTGAGCAAGGTAGCAAATTCTTCAAAAGTAAACTTATGGTTCCCGGCCACCTTCTTGAAATAAGTTTTAAAACTCTTGACAGCTGATTCCTATAAGTCGTTTATATGTGAGGCACTGGGAGGAATAAAACTCCAGTCAAGTCCTTGAGTACCATACTTCCTGGAGATATCGAAAGAAACTTCTTTGAGAAATTGGGAGAATTCTTTGCTCAGAGATCGTTGAGCACCAACAAATGTTTGACCATTATCTGTCATGATTTTGCTTGGTAAACCACGTCGTCAGTGAAATTAGCAAATGCCGCTCGGAACGCATCTGTTGTTAAATCTGAGCATAATTCCAAGTGTATAGCTTTCGTGAAGAAGCATACAAATACGGCAACGTACCCCTTTATGAAGGTGGAAGTACGCAAAGTGGAGGCTTTGATCTGAAATGGTCCTGCAAAATCAATTCCAGTAGTGACAAATGGTAATAAAAAGTTACAGCGTTCGGGAAAAAGGGCTGCCATAATTTGAGATTGAATTTTCTCTTTGTGAATAATACAAATTTTGCATTGGAAAATGCATTTTTTAATCTGTGGTTTCAGACGAGGAACATAGCACTCCTGTGTAACCACACGAAACATCAAGCTCTGCTCAGCGTGAAGGAGCACAGTATGAATATATTCGAGATAAAGTGTACAGTATTGAGAGCTATCGGGAATGATGATAGGATGACGCTCGTTGTAGCTTAGCGCAGCAAGAACAAGACGACCATTCACTCTCATAATTAGGCGAAAAGCGTGCGGTAGTGAAAAGAAGCGATCATTGAATGTCGTCTTCTTCTTCACCAGTGTGGTATGTTTCCACTTTCCTCAGCTCTAAAGCCGACTTGTTTGGTGTGTGAGGCATTGAAGTTGGCCAAAAATCGGGAGATTTTACAAGCCAGTGAGTTCCTAAATCAGTCGGGTTATCAGCACTGAGAACATGCCGCCAAGTGGCATTGCCAACATTATTCAAAATCTGAGAAATTCTTTTAGCCACGCTAACAGAATTTCGGAGTCAGACCAGAGAAATAGCTGAAAATTATGAAGTCCAAGTTGCGAACAACGGATAGACTTGACCAGTTTTGAGAGCAAAACCGCTCCACACAATTCTAACCGTGGGAGACTAACCGTTCTTATGGGAAAACTTTTCCTTTGGAGACTAGAAGATGTAACGAGATATTGTTATCGTTTCGTTAAGTATAAAGCCGCGCAATAAGCTTTCTCAGAAGAAACCATGTAATTGAACTCGTTTATTAGGGGAGAACTGGACCCAACTTGGAATTTCAATCTCGCTTATAGTGGGTTAACTTTCCTTCCACAAACTAATTCCATTTCATGAGAGATTTCGGTTTAACACACTCGTCCCAAGCCATCAAGCCATAGCTCTTGAAGTAGGATTTTGACCTGAATCATTATTGGCGGGAGCCATCCTGCCGAGTCAAAAAGATTTGCGAAAGATGAGAGAACATGTCGCCTCGTGGAAGCATTTGATGTAGAAATTGGGATGACACTATATGAAAATGTGTCTGAGAGCGTTCCATCGAATTCCGAGACTTTTCGTGGAACTTGAACTGTGAAACCGTAAGAAATTAGAATCTAGCAGATCGTTTTCAGGGATACCTTCGAGTATTTTACGGTGATTTGCAGTAATTTTTTTTGTGGAAATCCTACGGAATCGTGGATTTGAATTACCTGATCCAATGCTTCACATGCGGACTGGATGTCATGACCTCCTGAGAATATCATCAACATAAATTTGACGATGGATGACATTTGCCGCTATCGGATAATCTAGCTCCGCATCACTTTGAAATCCTGAACTGAGACATCAGGCGACAGTCGAAAAACAATTCTGTGGAAGTCTTAATCGTCTTCGTGAAGAAGAATCTGTCGGTACATTTTCTGCACATCTCCATTGAAAACAAAATGATATAAACGCCATTGGAGAATGAGAAGCATTACATCTGGTTGAAGAGTAGGACCAGTATAGAGAACATCGTTTAATGAGTTACCAGAACTCGACGTTTTCGACGCATTAAACACAACACGAACGCTTGTAGTAACTTTTTATGGTCGAATTACTGCATGATTTGGTAAGTAAATCGAGAAATATTTGCCATCAGAAGAGATTTCACCCGAATTGGTGAATGGCTAAGAGTGAGATACTCTTTAAGAACCTCATCGTGTATTTGTTTGAGGCTCTCTTTTCTCTGGAGATATCTTTCCATACTAACAAACTGTTGGAGTGCCGCGTTTCGAGATTGGCCCAACGCTAAAGTTTGCGGAAAATTTTCCTTGAACGGTAATCTTACCACATATCATCCATCTTTTTTCCGTGGTGTCGTAATTTTGTAGAGGCGCTCACAAAACTCGTCTTCCGACGACAGTGGAAGAGGTTCAAAAATTTTCTGTTGTTCCCGAAATTGCTTTTTTTAGGAACTGAGATCTTCATTGGAAACTTCATTGACTTGTGTCGAGAATAATGACTTTCTCGGGAATCGATCCACTGAGAATCCAGCCGAATATTGTATTTTGGGCAATGAGATTCCCACAGGAGCTATGGCGTAGCCCTTGGAGGAAGATCTTAGTGATTAAGTCACTTCCTATAACCAAATCTATTTGGGCTGGCATATTATAATTTGGATCAGCCAGATCGAGTTTGGCAAATTCTAGCCAGTTTGAGCGTTTCATACGATACGTTGTGACAGCACTACGGGTTTTGCTTGTATTTTTGTGTTAGTTTTCGAAGAGACTAACGTTAAAGAGCAGAGTTGTGTAGAATTTTGTACTATCAAAATTTCGTTGCAAGTGGTTGACGTTTTACGTTTATTGACATTCATTTTACAAAGTACGTGTTCGTTTGATGTTTAAATTTTAACATGAAATTTAACATGAAATTTAACACACAGCACTCATTGTTCGTCATTTTTTGGCTCGGAATCAGGTCTGTGTGATGAATCACCCGCCGTATTCACCTGATTTGGCACCGTGCGACTTCTTTTTGTTCCCAAAACTGAAATTGAAGTTCACAGGATGCTTTTTTGATGACATTCAGACCATACAACGGGCTTTGACGAGGGCACTGGAGGCAATTCCGAAAAATGAGCTGGAACACGCGTTTGAATCACTATTAAATCGATGTAACAAGTGTATTGAATCAGGAGGAGAATATTTCGAATAAATATACCGAAAAATTATTAATTATGTTTTCTAGAGGCAGTCTTAATGCATAATTGTCGCACCTTGTACAGTCAGCAAATATTTGCGAAATTTGCGGTATTATTTATTTATAAATTTAGGAATTAGCCGAATCAGACCACTTATATGGGTCCCTTTTCGTCCCTCAAATTAATTATTAATTATTTGTTCGGTTGCAGAATTCTTCTACTTCCTTCCTCATAATAACATCACGCGTTATTTCAAGCATCTCTTTGTGGGGTATGTTTCACATTTCGAGTTCATCAATAAATTTGCGACCCAGTGTGGACAACCTCCTGCTTGCCAATGCAGGACACTGGCACACTATGTGCGCCGCTGTCTCTGCCTCTTCCATGCATAATCTGCAAATATCAGCATCCTCCCCATCAACAAGACCCATCTTGCTGAGGTGGTACCTGAAATTGCCATGCCCAGTTATTAATGCAGTCAACCAGCTTAGAGTCATTCGTCCTAGAATGAGAGCCCTCCCCGATTCACTGCCCTTTGATAGCCTCAACGAAGCCTTTGCCTGTCTACAAGTAGATAAGTTCTCCCATCTCGTGAGATGAAGTTTCTTTATCCACTCATCGACCTTTGCCTTCACCGTCCCGCTGCTGAGAGCAACTACTGGTTCCGGTCCATAAAATTCAGCTTCAGATCTTTGTCTAGCCAAGGAGTCTGCAGCTTCATTCTGTTCTATACCAATGTGTCCCTTCACCCACATAAGAGTAATCGCATTACTACGAGCACACCCATTAAGTTTCTGAACACATTCGAGCGCCAACTTAGAAGATACCGTAGGTTGTTGCAGCCGCCTGACCACCGCCTGGTTATCGAGTGCTAGCAAGATTTTCTTACCTTGCACCTTTCCATCCAGTAGATGGTCTAACGCATGCATTAGACCTAGCATTTCTGCTTGGTATACCGATACGTATCTTCCCAGATTCAGAGTGCATGCCAGTTTCAACTCTTTAGAGAAGATTCCAGCACCCGCTCTGCCATCCATTAATGAACCATCTGTAAAAATACTGATGTCATTTTCCTCACATACATCATGTGTGAGGCCGTCTTCAAATAGTATTCTGTGTGACTTTTCAGTCATCTTCAGCCTACCCATTCCCTCCATTGGCATCTGCGCCTCCTTTACACTGCTATATAGCAGTGACAGGATGCCCCTGTGCCCCCTCTCTGTGCCGAATCCATACCAATTATTGGTTGTCTTCAGACGTAATGCTGTTAATGCCGCTGACTTCATAATATGCAAGTCCAACGGCAGCAGCCCGAGAAAAACTTCCAATGCTTCTACTGGGGTCGTCCCGATAGCTCCGGTAATCCCAATACAAGCCATTCTTTGTACCCTATCTAACTTGCTTTTCGCGGTCTTTTGGGTGACCTTAGGCCACCAGACCACAGCAGCATATGTTATTAAGGGTCTGACCATCGTTGTGTAGATCCAGTGCGCTGCTCTGGGAGTGATTCCCCACATGAGACCGAACACTCTCTTACACTGATGCAATACCCGCTTGCCCTTCTGAATCTTGTTATCGACGTGACTATTCCCAGTCAGCTTGTTATCCAGGATGACACCTAGATACTTTACTTCCTTGGATACGTTGACGTTCGATCCAAAAAGCCTAAGAGGGTCTATTGTTAGTCCAGTCCTCCTTTTAGTAAAGAGTACTGTTTCCGACTTACTAGCATTTACAGAGAGACCTTGTTCCGTGCACCATCCTTCAACCATTTTGAGTGCACCTCTCATGGTATCATAAATAGTGTCCAAGAACTTACCGCTCACCGTTACCGCTATGTCATCTGCATACCCGACGGTGTGTATGCCTTTTGAGTCCAGAAGCTGAAGTAGAGAATCGACCGTGATGTTCCAAAGGATGGGCGATAATACTCCCCCCTGTGGACACCCTTTGACTACCCTACCTCTGAGTCTGTAACTCCCATTTTGAAAGTTTATTGCCCTTTTCCTCAGCATGCTGTCCACCCACCTTATAATGGTTGGGCTGACTTCACGAGAAGCAAGGGCCATCCTTAGCTTATCGAAACCAATCTTATCGAAGGCACCTTCTATATCCATAAAAGTAGACATAGATATCCCTCCACAAGGCAGTTCCCTCTCCGCTACGCGAACGAGTTCGTGCAGGGCCGTTTCAGTGGATTTGCCAGCTCTGTACGCGTGCTGACACCTGCTCAGTGGTTTTGTCAGAAGCGTTGTCCTTTCCATGTAGTCCGCCAGTACTCCTTCCATACATTTAAGCAGAAAGGAGGTCAAGCTAACCGGCCGGAAAGATTTAGCCTCTGAGTAGTCCCTTTTTCCCGGCTTTGGAAGAAAGACAACCTTAGTCTCTCTCCATTGAGTCGGGATATATCCTGTAGCCAGGCAAGTAATAAATATTCCCAGAAGCCTGTCTACCAGAGCTTCTGCTCCCCACTGAAGTAGGGCTGGAAATATCCCATCTGTACCCGCTGTTTTGAATGGAGAGAAACGCTTAATGGCGTTTATCACTCCATCTCTGGTGACTATCCTTTCAGCTTCCAATCTTTCATTCCTGTTTGCACCCTTGCGGGTGGCTTCCCAAGGATCTTCCGATCTAAAGCTTTCTGGAAAATGCACCTCCATCAGGTATTTCAGTGACTCTCCGATTGTCTCTGTAAAGGATCCATTCGTTTTACGAATTAATCCCAACTTTGACACCGGGTCCTTTGATATGATCCTCTGTAATCTACATACATCGGTCATATCTTGCATATTTGAGCAAAATTCCCTCCACGTTTTCCTTTTACGGTTGCGTAGAGTCTTCTTCAGCTCCCTTTTCTTTGACTTGTAGTCGTCCCATGCATTGGGGTCCCCTCTCATGTGACGATTAAAAGCCTTCCTTGTCTCCTTTTTCATGGATTCCAGTTCCCCATTCCACCATGGAGTGGGATCTCCTTCGTCCACTACCGTCAGAGGACATGAAGCTTCAAATGCTTTGATCATGGCTGAGCTGATAGCCCTTACCTGATACTCAACATCTGCAGTTGTTCTAGGTCTCTTAAACCTCCTTGGCAATAATTCCTCAAGAACTTCGCAGTACCTTGTACAATCCGTTCGTTTCGGTATCCTTACCATTCTACAGTCGTTCCTATGTCTTTTATCGGACGTAATCCCAAACCGAATGGCCCTGTGGTCCGACATGGTTAGTCTATCCACAACCCTCCAGCCCAAAATCCTATCCAATATTTTGACATTCGTCAGAGTAACATCAATAACCTCGCAACGACGTGCGTCGACAAAGGTCGGTTCTGTTCCCCTATTGGCAACTTGTAGACCAAATCTTTCTATAAATTCGAGTAGACACTCTCCTCTATAGTTTTCATTGCTGCTGCCCCACACAGAACTGTGCGCATTGGCATCGCAGCCTAAGATCAGACCAACCCCCTTACCATCACAGAATCTCACTAGAGCTTCCACCTCTCTCGAAGGTGGTTCGTCTGGAGAATCGTATGGAAGGTATGCTGATGCGATCATAAATGATCCCGCACCGTCACCTATTCTCACTACTGTGAGATCCGGTGAACACAAGTTAGACATTAGAATCGCACGTATCCCATGTCTAACTAAAATGCATGTCCTCAACTTCCCCTCTGTTTGTGGATAAAACAAAGTGGTCTTTTCTGCAGATAGGCCTTTGATCCTTCCATGAAGAATCCAGGGCTCCTGAACCAGTGCAATGTCAAGCTCATCCTCATCGAAGCTCCGCACCATCATTGCTGATGCTGCTTTGCTGTGGTGAATATTGAGTTGACACACATTTAGTGGTTCCTGGCGCGGGCCCACCTCCTGCCCTAATGGGGGACGTTCTGGCGCTGCAGCCTTCTGAGGATGATGTCGCTGGCCACAGCATTGCCATGAGCAACAATCACCATCTTCCTCTTTGTCGACAAGGCAGTTAGGCTGTCACATTTGAGCTTCGCACCCTCCCACAAACCGGTTAGGTGCTCCACTGTCTTGCACAGCCATTGCTTGGATAGCTGATTTTTGCACCTTAGTACAATCAATCCGCTCTCCACCCTTGCCCTGCCGACAAATCCAATGTCATTGACATCGTCTTCAAGAGACTCCATGGCATCCAACAAAGATACCTTGAAGGTACTCAGATGAGTATCCTCCAGAAGCCCCTCTAGTGACAAGTCCATGACTCCCATAACGAGGTCAGCTTCCGCTACTTGAGCGTAAGTCTTCCTCGCCCTGGTGGGCTCGCCCTTTGCCTGTTCAGCCCGACGTTTAGGCGCTCTGCCAAGACCGCTCGGCCCAGGTACCGCATGCGAGGACTGTGAGTTCGCTGGGTTAACAATCTTTCCAGATTGTCCACCCCGCTCATCACCTCCCGACGTCGGATTTCCCTGTCCCGTCGTTCCCAGAGCTACTCTACCCGTGTTAGGCTTGGGCCTCGAGATCCTTTCGGAGCGACTGACGGCCTTTATAATTGGCCGTCCATCTCTCCGAGCATTTGCCCCTTTTGGTGTCTGCGTGGAAGAATTATCAACCTTCTCAAGAGACGGTTGTCCATCCTTCCCAGCATCCACCTCAATTGGCCCCTCCGTCGTCTTCGGATGAGGCTCCTCAGGCGTTGATCTTTTCAAAGTGGTTCCGGAGCTATCGCCCCTGAACCCTTCCCCGAGTTCTCCACCTCCAAGGTCAACTTATCTTGCAGAAGTCCACTGAGTTGGCCCGAGAGCTGCTCAATGGTCTTCTCCGACGACTTCATGGCCTTTTTACGTTGTCTCTTTCGCTTCTGCTTCTCCCGTTTCTTCAACAGGATTCGCTCTACTCTTGAGACTCCGTCCTTTTCGCTTACACCTGATAAAGCTAACGATTCCGCTCCACTAGGATCGTCTTCGTCCACACCATCAGATGTTCGGTCAGATGTTTTACGCTGCCTCCAAACCGGCTTCCCTGCCGACCTGGTGACACCGTCCTCTTTGTTCAACACCGTCGCAGCCGCCGGCTTAGGTCTTCCGAGACCCGTTCCGTCCGCCGCAACAGATGCTGCCATTGATTTCGGGCTGGCTAAAAGCTCGGCTTCTATGGAAGCCTCATTTTCCGCCATCCCCTCCACTACTTTTCCCGCCGTGGCTACCAGCACAACTTCGTATGAGGCAGTGCTGTCCGCCACTGCAGGAATTTCGTTCCGAGTTCCAGAGGTGGGAACGAGTGGTGCAGCTAACAGCTCGGCCTCTGGTGAAGCCTTATTGTCCGCCGTTCCTCCCGTTAACACCCCCGGAACCTGAGATCTAGTTTTTGGGTTTTTACAATCAATCTTGTTCCCACGAGTTGCGAAGAAATAAATGTCCGCCTGCGCAGAGGTTCGCAGTACGCAGGTAAGGCTAATTATTACGGAGGGCGCCAGGTATCCGTAAGCTCACGTTAGCGACTGGGCTATTTGAAAAAGGGGCCCCCAGCCAGGCTGATTTTCGGCACGGATCGCTTAACACCTTAATCCAGCCCCTCACCTCCGACCATGATAAGAGTACGTTGCCGAATGCTGTACTATTGAAGAGTAACAAACACTCACCAACTTACCCTTATCTTAGCTAGATACCGCCTGACATCGTACAGGCTAAACTGTGGTATCTATTTCCAGTCGGGTTCAGTGGAGGATTTTGCCGACCTTTGCGGTATTCTCTCGATACTCTTTTGCGCTTGGAACTTACGGGGTTTTGAGGCTGCAGAGTCTTGAGCAAATCCTGCATTTGAGCATTGCAAGTATAAAATCTTTTAGAAAATAGATTTAATTTTGCTCTTGCAGATGCCATGAAGTTGTATGACAGCGTATCGCTGTATTCGTCACACGACATGTCCTCAACCGGGGCCGAATTTATTTTCGTATCCCCTGGTTTTGTATATACTTTTCCTGTGTCTTTTTCATAGACTTTCAGGGTGATTTGGGAAAAGCCAGTAGCTTATCACCTCTTTCTGTTTGGCGAGAGGTGCCAAGAATTGCTCATTTAAGATCACAACGACCTGTCTTGAGTTCTCCTTGGCCTCTCTCATCTTCACAACCCTCCAATCGTCTGTGGGAAGGGATGGATATGCGAGCCGTATATTATCCAAGGTTTCCTTAGGATCTGACGGCTCTGCTGGAATACAGGCGTGTGACCTTAGTCTATTGGGGATCTGATCCCGAGGAAAGGCCTCGGGACCAGATCCCCAATCTCCTTGATGTCATCCGGCATCTCTGCAACAAACGACTGGGCCAGAGTTCCTCGCCAGGATATCCCTGTATATCCTTAGGAGACTCATCTCCTCTAGGCGCCCATGCCCGGATGGCAGTGCTCCATCTTCATGGTTTCTATCAATGACGGCAAGGATAAGGTGGTCCTTTGCCTAAATGTAACCGAAGCCGAAGTTTTCGCCTTTTTTGGCTTAGAAAGCTGCCCTTCCTGCGAGCGTTGCCGTTTGGACGCAAGTCCAGAAGAACGGACATTTTCGCGTTCAGCGATAATGCCTTTTGCCCACTCCAGAGATTCTTTTTCTCGCTCAGACAGTTCTGTTACAGGTTCTGCCACCGAGCTTTTCAGTAATTCTGAAAGCGACTCTTCTTTCCCGATATGTCCGGAGGGACCCTAATTGGTTTAGCGGGAGCCCTCAAATTAGAGGCAGTAGCTGATGTTGATGGAGCTAAGTTCAAATGGGATGAGGCTGCTGAAACAGGAGTCGCAGCCTTCGTTAGTGTCTTAGTGCAGCGGGCCTTGATATGGTGGTCAAAGAGCCCTTGCTAACTTGCACCGATTTTCTCGATTCCAGTGGTTTGGTGGCCAGAACTGGTGTGCTCCTGTGTACAGGTGCTTTAGGAACAGCGGAGGAGCCTGACTGAAAATTTTTAAGATATATTCTATGAAAATTTTGTACTCAATTCTTTTTGTCATTATAATCTCATTAATAATTCAGAGAGTGAACAACTATGATGGCAGCCGAGTCTACTCACAGAAAACTCAGTCACTCATAGATAAAGTGACTCTTTTTAAAGTTGCATGGTAGCATTTTGACTGATTGTGCAATAATCGAGTAAATCCAAAGCCATCGTATAAATTTGCTCTCTCAATGTATTCTTTTAATGAGTGAAATAAAATGGAAGCCCTTGAAATGGTAAAATATAGTTGGAAATTTTTGAGAATTTTGATATAAACCAGAAGTTGGCATACTATCACTTCTCTCTCCCTCTCTGTCTACCTTTGACTATTTTGTAACAACACTCTGGGTGATGTTTGAATATGAGAAAATATTTTCTACCAATACGTATATAAACGATTATAAGCGGAAAGAAAAGACAATCATTCATGTGATATTTTCATATACTTATATCCCTACTTATATCCCTATATAGAGAAAACAGGAAATATACGAGCCCATAATGCTAAACAATTTTAAATATTTTTTCCTATTGTCGTCTGCTCAATCTTTATTTGTACTATACATATAACCTTAGATGACTCGAATTTATGTATTTTATTTTATTTTTTTCAAAAACATCTTATTTTATAAAAAAAAATTTAGAATTGAAATTATTTACAAAAAATGTATTTATTATAGTAATTATCATTATCTGAAAAATAAAAGTGCGTTATCAATATCCAGTACGCATGTGAAATCAATTTGTATTATATCCATATATGTACATACGTACATAAATACTGCAATATACAATCAAATTGAGAACTCCGCACACATGTCAACCACGTAAAACTATGTAAAACTATGTAAAAAGTATATGTAAGTATGCTCAGCAAAATACTATATTTTTCATTGATAATTGCACTCAATCTGCAACACAGCACTTGCGATTGAATTTTTGGCAGTTTTGCTGACTTTGTCATTTTTGTGCCATCCAGCAGCCACCAAAATCAAAAGTAAGACACGCCAACACACCAAATTGTACGTCTTTCGGCGATAGGAAATATTGAAACAGCCAGATATTCTAGGTATATATTTCCAAGATATCTTACTTACTTACTTATGTGGCCATAACAACCGAATATCGATTTAGGCCGAAAATAATATGCTTCGCCAGTCATCTCTGTTCTTCGCTAGCTGGCGCCAGTTAGAAATTCCAAGCGCCGTCAGGTTCTCCAGTACTTGGTCTTTCCACCGGAGGTTTGGTCTTCCTCTTTTGCGTCGTCCTCCAGCGGGTTCCGAATATAACACCTTCTTAGCTGGAGCGTGTTCTTCCATTCGCTCGACATGACCTAGCCAGCGCAGCCGCTGGATTTTGATGCGCTTTACTATGTCAATATCGGCATACAGCTCGTACAGCTCATGGTTGTACCTTATTCGGTACTCGCCACCAACGCAAATAGGTCCAAAGATCTTGCGTAGGACTTTTCTCTCGAAAACTCCAAGTATTCGCTCATCCGAGGTGGAAATTGTCCAGGCTTCTGCGCCATATGTTAGGACAGGCATGATGAGAGACTTGTAGAGTGTAGTTTTCGTTCTTCGAGAGAGGGCTCGACTTCTCAATTGCTTACTCAGCCCAAAGTAACACCTGTTAGCAAGAGTTATCCTACGCATGATCTCCAAGCTGACGTCATTACTGCTGTTAATGCTGGTTCCAAGATAGACAAAGTCCCTTACTACTTCAAAAGCGTAGTTGTCAACAGTGACGTGCTGTCCAAGACGCCGGGACTCTTTGTTTGTTGACACTAGATACTTCGTCTTGCCCTCGTTCACCGTGAGACCCATCCGACGCGACTCTCTTTCCAACTCTGAGAATGCTGCACTGACTGCTCGCGTGTTCATGCCGATTATGTCAATATCGTCGGCATACGCTAACAGCATGACACTTTTGTTGAAGATAGTGCCATTATGTCGTAGATCAGCAGCTCGTATTATTTTCTCCATAATAAGATTGAAGAAGTCGCACGATAACGAATCACCTTGTCTGAAACCCCGTTCGGTATTAAACGGTGCGGAGAGGTCCTTCCCAATTTTCACTGCACAACGGGAGTTATGCAGTGTCATTCTACAAAGTCGAATGAGCTTTGCAGGAATACCGAACTCAGACATTGTTGCGTAGAGGTAATCCCTTACCGGACTGTCGAAAGCGGCTTTATAATCAACAAATAGGTGGTGTGTGTCGATCTGTTTTTCTTGGGTCTTCTCCAGGATTTGGCGCAGTGTGAAAATCTGGTCGATGGTGGATTTACCAGGTCTGAAGCCACACTGATAAGGTCCAATCAGGTTGCTGAGCATAGGCTTCAATCTTTCACAGAGTACGCTCGATAGAACCTTGTACGCGATGCTCAGGAGACTTATTCCACGGTAGTTGGCGCAAATTGTGGGGTCTCCTTTTTTATGTACAGGACAGAGAACACTGAGCCTCCAATCATCAGGCATGCTTTCATCCGACCATATTCTGCTTATGAGCTGGTGCATGCGGGTGAGCAGCTCATCGCCTCCGGTCTTAAACAACTCGGCAGGCAGGCCATCAGCACCTGCAGCTTTGTTGTTCTTCAGCCTTAAAATGGCCGTTTCAACCTCGTCATAGTCGGGTGGTGGAACATCAACACCATCATCTGTAATTGGGGTTATCGGGCATTCTCCTCCACTGGCGGAATTGTTCGTAGCATCGCCATTCAGTAACGTGGAGAAGTGTTCCCTCCATAGGCTCAGTACACTCTGGACATCCGTAACCAGATTCCCATTTCCATCACGACAAGAAGAGGCTCCGGGATTTAAACCTCCACTCAGGCGCTTGATCTTTTCAAAGAATTTTCGAGTCTCATTCTTGTCGGTACACATCTCTATCTCCTCACACTCGCGTCTTTCCAACTCCCTCTTCTTGCGCCTGAAAAGACGTCTCTCTGCACTCCTTTTCTCTCTATACCGCTCCTTAACAGCTCGCGTTACGCCTGCACGCAGGGTTTTTCAGTAGGCGGCGTCTTTCTCTGCGGTAGCGTCGCGACACTCCTGATCATACCACTCATTCCTCAGAGGCCGGTAGTAACCGATTACCTCCTCGGCAGCAGTAGTCATGGAGTGGGATATATGTGTCCACCGTGCGCATGTATCATCAATTGGGGGAGTGTTCTGCATAAGCAGATCCGATAGTCGAGTGGAAAATGCATCTGCTGTCTCTGGTGATTGCAGCTTACTGACGTCGAGCTTTCTCTGTGTGGGACTTCTCTTGTTATTTGCGACACATAAGCGTGTGCGCACCTTAGCTGCAACAAGGTAGTGATCCGAGTCGATGTTGGCACCACGGATCGATTTCACGTCCATCACACTGGAAGCATGCCTTCCGTCAATCAACACATGATCAATTTGGTTTCTTGTACGATGATCTGGAGACAGCCATGTCGCTTTGTGGATGTCGAGATGCTGGAATCTGGTACCACCAATTACCATGTTTCGTGCTGCGGCGAAGTCAATCAGCCTCATTCCGTTATCGGAGGTGTTTTGGTGGAGGCTGAATTTTCCGACAGTTGGACCGAAGGTACCTTCCTTGCCCACCCTGGCATTAAAGTCGCCAAGCACGATTTTGATATCGTGGCGGGGGCAGCGGTCATAAGCTTCTTCGAGGCGCTGAAAGAAGCTCTCCCTGGTCACATTGTCCTTCTCATCCGTCGGAGCGTGGGCAAATATAAGGCTGATGTTGAAAAATTTTGCCTTGATGCGGATTGTGGCCAGCCGTTCGTTCACAGGCGTGAACTGCGAGACAAGATGTCGTAGTCTCTTGCTGACCAAAAATCCACATCCTAATTCGTGCCTTTCAGCATGGCAACTGTAGTAGATGTCACAGGACGCTCTTTTGGAGCAGCCCTGTCCTGTCCATCGCATTTCCTGGAGAGCGGTGATGTCAGCTCTGTATTTTTCGAGGACATCAACCAGCTGGATAGAGGCACCCTCCCTATAAAGGGATCGGACATTCCAGGTGTATATCCGTAAATCGTGGTCCTTTTTTCGTATGCGGGGGTCATCAACAAAAACGGTAGTCCTTCTCCGAGGCATATTTGTTTTTTTCATTGGGGGGGTTTTTTATGTGGCGGGTCCCAAACCCAACGCACAACCTCTAACCGAGGAGATTTTCGCCACTCACTTCAGCCGCCTCCCAGCGGGTGCCAGGAAGACGTTGCCCGGTGGTTGCCACATGGAGGGCCCCCATTAATAATAATGAAAGCGCCATCACAGAGTAAGCAGAGCAAGCTATATGACTACCCCTCATTAACAAATAAAGGTATCATCACATAGCGCTCAGATCAAACTACATGACAGCCAGTGAGTTGACTTGCGATGAGTTCAACAAGGATTGCGCTAGCCCCACCTGGTTGAGGCAGTTAGACACGTTACCTTGCGAAAAACACCACCAGACCACCATTCCAAGATATCGCTGATCTTAAATCTATTTAGACCCCTTGTATTTCCACTAGTAAAATTAAAATTAAAATCTTTAATTACTATATATTAAAAAAATTATTTTTGTTGGATAGAAATTTGTTGGTCACAAATCGTATAGCAGAAATAAGTATGTTTATTCATACAGAAATAATATTTCAAAATAAAATTCAAATAATAAATAAGAACTACAGTTCTATATTTTCTTCAAATGGAAAAACTGGAGGACGAACTACCATCGTGAAGCATCATATTGACACCAGTGATTCTAGACCAATTCGTGAAACACCACGACGAGTTCCATTGGCCAAAAGAGATGAAGCCAATAAGCTGATTACCGATATGCAGAAACAAGGTGTTATTGAACGATCAGCGAGTCCATGTAGTTCACCAGTTGTGTTGGTTAAGAAGACGGATGGAAGTTCTCGATTCTGTGTGGATTACAGAAAGCTAAATGATATTACGAAAAAAGACAGCTATCCACTGCCAAGAATCGATGAAGTGATGAAGCGAAGTGGTTCTCAATTCTTGATCTGCAAAGTGGCTACTGGCAAGTGGAACTTGGTAAGGAGTACAAAGAGAAAACAGCTTTCAGTATTGGCGATGGTCTATGGCAATTTACAGTGATACCATTTGGCTTATGCAATGTGCCAGCTACTTTCGAACGTTTGATGGAGCGTGTACTCAGAGGACTACACTGGAAAACGTGCTTGGTGTACATCGATGACATTATTGTGATGGGAAAAGAATTTAACGACCACTTGGAAAAGTTGAAAGAAGTATTTGAGCGTATACAATCAGCTGGGCTTAAACCGAATATGAAAAAGGGTTCACTCTTCAGGCGAGAAGTTAAATATCTTGGTCATAAAGAAACAACAGAAAGCGATACATACCGACGAGGAAAAAGTAGCAGCAGTACAAGAATGGCCTAGTCTGTCGAATCTTTACGCTTTAAGGAGCTTCCTAGGCTTAAGTACCTAATATAGACGATTTGTTTCTGGATTTGCAAGCATCGCCAGCAGTCTGCAGGAGTTAAAAAGAAGAACAAACCATTTGTGTGCGGCGAAGAAAAACAGAAAGCATACGAACAGCTTAAAGAAAGACTCTGTTCAGCACCAGTATTAGCATAACCAGTACCTGGTAAGAAGTTTGTGTTGAACACAAATGCGAGTGGCTATGGAATAGGTGGTGTGCGCTCTCACAAGAAAAAGTAATAGCATACTACAGTAAAATCCTGCCGAAGCCAGAAAGAAATTACTGTGTCACTCGAAGAGAGTTGCTCGCAATACTGGAATGTGTAAAGTATTTCCATAAATACTTGTACGGTCATTCATTTCATTTAAGAACTGGTACCCAAGACAAGAATAAATGAAGTCATAGCTGAGTATCACAATGCCTCCAGTGGAGGTCATTTGGGAATCACCAAAACCGTCGAAAAAATAAAGAAACGATTTTATTGGGTTGGATGTCATGACCATGTCGCTGATTGGATTCAGAAGTGTAAGCAATGTGCAATGGCCAAAGGTCCCACTAAGAAAAGTCGAGGTAAGATGCACCAATACACCGTGGGTGCTCCATTTGAGCGAATTGCTATGGACATAGCTGGGCCATTTCCAATAAGCAACGCAGGAAACAATTATGTTCTGGTGGTTATAGATTACTTCAGTAAATGGCCTGAAGTATACATTATTCTAGATCAAGAAGCTAGTACAGTTGCCGATGTATTCCTCAACCAATGGGTTACTCGTTTTGGTGTACCGATGGAGTTGCACTCAGACCAAGGTCGAAATTTTGAATCAATTGTATATACAAAACTCGTACAACACCTTTGCATCCATTATCTGATGGCATGATAGAACGATAAAACCGTACCTTGGAGGAATATTTGAGAAAAGTCGTAGATAAATACCAAAAAGACTGGGATGTACATATACCAATGTTTCTCATGGCATATCGATGTGCATAACATGATACGACGGCTACTACACCGGCAATGGCAATTTTTGGAAACGAGTTAAGACTGCCAGCTGATTTAAAATTTGGAGTCGCTACAACAACGAGATCATTCGAAGGTAACTGTACTAGCGAAAGGCGGGAACAGTTGGATGAAGTACATCAGTTCATCAGAGAACGGTCGCAGATGAGAAGCGATAAGATGAAGGCCAGGTATGACTTGAAAGCAAATTTCTAAGGGTTCTATGAAGGAGAGCTTGCAATGCTTTATAATCCACAACGAAAGAAAGGCCTGTTTCCTAAGCTACAGACTCATTGGAAAGGACCATATGAGATTATAGCAAAGATAAATGACGTGGTGTATCGTATTCAACGTGCCTGGAATAAAAGAGCAAAGTTTAAAGTAGTGCACTTGGCGCGACTTGCGCAATATCGGGGGGAAGTATAAAAACTTGTTCGGGACGAACAAGGTTAAGGAGAGGGCAGTGTAACGAGTATCGATGGTTGGTTACTCATCACTATTGTGACTGACACTATTGGCAGCATCGAAACGAATGTCAACAAATAGAAATAAGCGATAACCAGAACAAGGAAGATTTTGGGGTGTTGCCAACAGAGAATAAATAGAGCCAGTGTTGACAAGTGCGAATAAATCGAATCCCAAATGTGATTGCGCAAACATCTACACAGAGGAAAAGTTGCAAGTATTAAAGGTTGTTGTAAATAGTTGATTGTAAATATAGTTTATTTAATAAATTGTTGCTGTATATAGTTGTATGAAATAAGTGTTGCAGTTATTATTAACAGAATCCGGTGATCGAACAAGGTTAATTCAAATAGAATTAAACGCTAACAAAGTAAAAACGTAACAATATTATTGTATTGTAACGAGTATCGATAGTTGATTACTCATCACTATTGTGACTGACTCTATTGGCAGCATCGAAACGAATGTCAACAAAAAGAAATAAGCGATAACCAGAACAAGCCAACGAGAAAGGAAGAGAAGAATCTCGATAAAGGAAGATTCTGGGGTGTTGCCAACAGAGTATAAATAGAGCCAGTGTTGAGAATTGACAATCAATCTAATTCCGAACGTGATTGCGAAAACATTTATACAGAGGCAAAAGTTGCAAGTACATTTAAGTGTTATAGTAAATAGTTGATTGTAAACAGTGTTGATTGTAAATAGAGATTATTAAATAAATTGTTGTGTATATAGTTGTATAAAATAAGTGTTGCAGTTATCATTAACAGAATCCAGTGATCGAACAAGGTAATTCAAATAGAATTAAACGTTCACAGAATAAAAACGTAACAATTGGTGTCAGAAGTGGGATTCTGTAAAGATGGTGAAAATTGACCAACTAAAAGTGGACCAGCTTAAAAAGCTGTTGGTAGAGATAAATCTATCGTCATCAGGTGCAAAGGCGGAACTGCTGGTGAGGCTGAGGCAAGCGATGGAGGCTAAGGGAATTAATGTAGAAGATCATGAGTTCTTCGAGGAAGCCGATATACAAGCAGTTGTGCACGCTGAGGAAGAGATCAAAATAGATTCGAGTGGTCAACTCATGGAGTTCATGAAAACCATGATGCAACAGTTACAAGAAAGTTCGTCTCGACAAGAGGGCGTTATTAGTGAATTACGTACGGAAATTCAAGGAAATGCGTCTCGCATTGACTCCAAGTTTCAAGAACATTCGGTACGTCAAGAAAACGCTATGGGAGAGTTCCAGAAAACAATTGACTCCAAGCTTCAAGAACATTCGGCTCGCCAAGAACACCTCATCGAAAATCTACAAAAAGGAATTGAACTTAGATTTCAGGAAATTTCCGGAGCTATTAATGACAAAGTTACAGAGCTGAAAGAACACGTGGATGAGTTGGATGATAAGCTGAAGGAACATGTCGACGACTGGGAAGTTAAGTTCGAGAAATTACAGCACGAACTCAATCAACTAAAAATAAATGGACCAGCCACATCAGTGATTAGAGATTCAAGTACAATCAAATTAAAGCCACCAACATTTGACGGAAGCACGCCATTCAATATCTTCAAGCTTCAATTCGAGACAACCGCTTCGAAGAATCAATGGGATGATAGCGACAAGACTGCTGCTTTAATAGTCGCATTAAAAGGTAATGCTTCCGAGGTGTTACAGATGATTCCAGAGAAAGATCGTGGTAGCTATCAGTCACTGATGGACACACTCCAGCGAAAGTATGGAAATGAATACAAGAGTCAATTACATCGAGTGGAATTGAGATCGCGAGTGCAACGGAGTAATGAGAGTCTGCAGGAATTCGCTTCCGATATTGAGCGCTTATGTCATCTAGCGTTCTCCGGTAATTCGGAAGAGTTCGTCGAAAAAATCAAAATAGAGGCATTCATAGATGGCATACGTGATGGAGAGACAAAGCGTGCCCTAGTCATGTCACCCAGGAATACTTATGCCGAAACAGTCAGTAGTGCATTGACGTTTGAAGCCGCCAGTTTGATGTGTCGACCAATGCCACGGGTACGCCAACTAGAAACAGAAACAGCAGATCTAGTTGAAGCAGTGTGTCAGGCATTCAAATCTGTAGCGCAGCCTGAAGGAAGAACAACAGGTCGACGCGAAAACAAATTTACTGGTAAGTGCTTCATTTGTGACAAACCAGGACACATGGCGCGTGACTGCCGTCTACGACGAAAGCGATCAAGATCGAGTTCTCCAGGAAGACAAAAGAAGGAGAATAAGGTGGATAGTGATCGCTCCACTAACACAAATCCATCGTTAAACTAAATCGAGTCAGTACAGCGGGGCGTGAACTGACTCCAACAGTGGGTTGCCCCATCATTCACATTTCACAACTACAGCGTGTGCCAAGCAGCTTGACTATTGATGGAAAATTGGACAATATGGAATTCATGTTAACCCTGGACACTGGTGCATCACATTCTATAATCAAGAGCGACTTGGTAAAGAGGTTTGAGCCTTTAATGGGAATAAAATTGCGTACAGCAACGGGTGAGGATGCACCAATTCTGGGTAAGATAAAGAAACGAGTATCTATTGGAAATTACACGTGGGAACATGAATTCATTGTGGCTGACATCATCGATGACGTAATAATTGGTGTTGATTTTATGATTGACAACGGATTTACGTTAGATTTAAATCAACAGATACTGCGCTATGCAAATATCGAACTACCATTGAACATCGGTTACAAGCGTAGTGGGAACATCAAACGAGTACTGGCATGTCAACGCCAAGAGGTTCCAGCAAAATCAGAAGCGGTGATATGGGCACAGATGAATGTGGATGATGGGACAGGCAAGTTGTGGCTGGTGGAAGCAGATGAAGAAATACAAAATAAAAACATCATACCTGGTAGGACGTTAGTGGAACCTAAAGAAAATGGAATAGTACCTGTGCGAATATTAAATCCAACTAATACATCTACAGTTGTGAAGAAAGAAATGGTGATTGGTCATTGCCAGGAAGTCACTGCCGTAGTAGACTGCGAAAAGAGTTCGTCGATAAAAAGTGGAAGATCAGGAACTGTCAGAGCGGAAATAAAAGCACAGATGGAAGAATGGGCAGGTGTGCTTACCAACCAGCAAAAAGAAAAGGCTTTACAACTATTGGAGAAGTACAGTTCAATCTTTTCTTCAAATGGAAAAACTGGAGGACGAACAACCATCGTGAAGCATCACATTGACACCGGTGATTCTAGACCAATTCGTCAAACACCACGACGAGTTCCATTGGCCAAAAGAGACGAAGCCATTAAGCTGATTTCCGATATGCAGAAACAAGGTGTTATTGAACCATCAGCGAGTCCATGGAGTTCACCAGTTGTGCTGGTAAAGAAGAAGGATGGAAGTACTCGATTCTGTGTGGATTACAGAAAGCTAAATGATATTACGAAAAAAGACAGCTATCCACTGCCAAGAATCGATGACACTCTGGACACACTATCTGGTGCGAAGTGGTTCTCAACTCTTGATTTGCAAAGTGGCTACTGGCAAGTGGAACTTGGTAAGGAAGACAAAGGGAAAACAGCTTTCAGTATTGGCGATGGTCTATGGCAATTTACAGTCATGCCATTTGGTTTATGCAATGCGCCAGCTACTTTCGAACGTTTGATGGAGCGTGTACTCAGAGGACTACACTGGAAAACGTGCTTTTAACGACCACCTGGAAAAGTTGAAAAAAGTATTTGAACGTATACAATCAGCAGGGCTTAAACTGAATATGAAAAAGTGTTCACTCTTCAGGCAAGAAGTTAAATATCTTGGTCATAAAGTAACAATAGAAGGGGTACATACCGACGAGGAGAAAGTAGCAGCAGTTCAAGAATAGCCTATTCCGTCGAATCTTCACGAGTTAAGAAGCTTCCTAGGCTTATGCACCTACTATAGATGATTTGTTCCTGGATTTGCAAACATCGCCAGCAGTCTGCATGAGTTAACAAGAAAGAACAAACCATTTGTATGGGGCGAAGACCAACAGAAAGCATTCGAACAACTGAAAGAAAAACTCTGTTCAGCACCAGTATTAGCGTATCCAGTACCTGGTCAAAAGTTTGTGTTGGACACAGATGCGAGTGGCTATGGAATAGGTGGTGTGCTCTCTCAGATCATAGATGGGCAAGAAAAAGTAATAGCATACTACAGTAAAATCCTGTCGAAGCCAGAAAGAAATTACTGTGTCACACGAAGAGAGTTGCTCGCAATACTGGAATGTGTAAAGTATTTCCATAAATACTTGTACGGTCAGTCATTTCATCTACGAACTGACCACGCAGCGCTAAGGTGGTTATTACAATTTAAAAACCCAGAAGGACAATTGGCGCGCTGGATTGAAAGGCTGCAGAGTTATCATTTTACCATCGAACATCGTAAAGGAGGACATCACGGCAACGCGGATGCTCTATCTCGTCGTCCTTGCAAAATGGAATGTAAACATTGTTCCCGAGTGGAAAGCAAGGAGCACATTGTCGACGTACGACTTACAAATATATTGCCGGAGGAGACATGGACCACCGAACGAGTGCAAGAAGATCAGCAGAACGACCCAGATCTCGTAAAGATTATGGAATACAAGGAGCAGGGCATACGTCCAGATTGACAAGAAATGGCTAATGAGAGTCCAATAGCAAAGGCATACTGGGCGCAGTGGCAAAGCCTGCACTTACGAGACGGATGTTTATTCCGAACATGGGAAAGTGAAGATGGAAAAATCACTTATGATCTGCTAGTGGTACCCAAGGCAAGAATAAATGAAGTGATAGCTGAGTATCACAATGCCTCCAGTGGAGGGCATTTGGGAATCACCAAAACCGTCGAGAAAATAAAGAAACGATTTTATTGGGTTGGATGCCATGACCATGTCGCTGATTGGATACGGAAGTGTAAGCAATGTGCAATGGCCAAAGGTCCCACTAAGAAAAGTCGAGGTAAGATGCACCAATACACCGTGGGTGCTCCATTTGAGCGAATTGCTATGGACATAGCTGGACCATTTCCAATAAGCAACGCAGGAAACAAGTATGTTCTGGTGGTTATAGATTACTTCAGTAAATGGCCTGAAGTATACCCCATTCCAAATCAAGAAGCTAGTACAGTTGCGGATGTATTCGTCAACCAATGGATTACTCGTTTTGGTGTACCGATGAAATTACACTCAGACCAAGGTCGAAATTTCGAATCAGTTGTATTCCAAGAGATATGCCGTATGCTGGGTATATACAAAACTCGTACAACACCTTTGCATCCACAATCTGATGGCATGGTAGAACGATTTAACCGTACCTTGGAGGAATATTTGAGAAAAGTCGTAGATAAATACCAAAGAGACTGGGATGTACATATACCAATGTTCCTCATGGCATATCGATGCGCACAACATGATACGACGGCTACTACACCGGCAATGGCAATTTTTGGAAACGAGTTAAGACTGCCAGCTGATTTAAAATTTGGAGTTGTAACACCAACGAGATCAACCGAAGGAAATTATACTAGCGAAAAGCGGGAACAGTTGGATGAAGTACATCAGTTCATCAGAGAGCGGTCGCAGATGATAAGCGATAAGATGAAGGCCAGGTATGACTTGAAAGCAAATTCAAACGGGTTCTATGAAGGAGAGCTTGTAATGCTTCATAATCCAGAACGAAAGAAAGGACTGTCCCCTAAACTACAGACTCATTGGGAAGGACCATATGAGATTATAGCAAAGATAAATGACGTAGTGTATCGCATTCAACGTGCCTGGAATAAAAGAGCAAAGTTTAAAGTAGTGCACTTGGAGCGACTTGCGCCATATCGAGGGGAAGTATAAAAACTTGTTCAGGACGAACAAGGTTAAGAGGAGGGCAGTGTAACGAGTATCGATAGTTGATTACTCATCACTATTGTGACTGACTCTATTGGCAGCATCGAAACGAATGTCAACAAAAAGAAATAAGCGATAACCAGAACAAGCCAACGAGAAAGGAAGAGAAGAATCTCGATAAAGGAAGATTCTGGGGTGTTGCCAACAGAGTATAAATAGAGCCAGTGTTGAGAATTGACAATCAATCTAATTCCGAACGTGATTGCGAAAACATTTATACAGAGGCAAAAGTTGCAAGTACATTTAAGTGTTATAGTAAATAGTTGATTGTAAACAGTGTTGATTGTAAATAGAGATTATTAAATAAATTGTTGCTGTATATAGTTGTATAAAATAAGTGTTGCAGTTATCATTAACAGAATCCAGTGATCGAACAAGGTAATTCAAATAGAATTAAACGTTCACAGAATAAAAACGTAACAGTATGTTATATGTTGGTATGTGGGTAGATCGATATGTAGATAGTATGAGAAAAATGGTGCATAAGTTGCCGGCTTACTGAAGGCAGTGGATTTTCAGTTGTGCGTCTTGATCTAAGTTGTGAAGTGTTAGCGTGTAAGAAATTGTAAAATACTGCGATCCTTACGAGACCCTCCAGTATTAGTGTAAAAGTGCAAAATTGTAAAGTAATATCAGGAATAAAGTGAAGACCTAAAATCGCAGGTTTCGTATAATTAATAATGTATAATTGTTTTAGGAGCTTATGTTTAGGTGCGAATCTTGTACGTTACGTCCTTGAGTCTAGCCGTTAGGTATTTCGTGAGTGTTGTGGAAAAATAGTATACAACAAAACTCCATTTACTCTTATATTTTACTACTTTGAATAAACTTATCATAACGTAATTTTATATTACATATTAATATTATTTTTTTTTAGCATTATTTATTCTCATCGTAGTGAGCTTTATATGTTTTTTTACATACTTTTTATAATGGCTATTTATTAAATATAAAATAAGTGCTAATATAGTTATTAAGTTTAAATATAAAAAAAAAAAATAAATATGTGGCACTTAAAGCCCCAAAGGGCTCATTGGCCGAGCTTCTCTTCCATTACTGTTGTGCGTCTTAAATTTTTGAACAGTATTAGAATGGACCTACTTATTTTAGCCGGTTCCGAACGGCAGAACACTTGTGACATCACTTTTTCTGAGCTTTGTCACAGAGTTCTTTTTAGAAGCTTTTTCATGGCAAGTTGTTACTGTCGGAAGAATTGCCAATTGCTTGCCGACAGGTGGGTACCGTTCGAAAGAAAAATCTTTTCGATATTAAATTTGTTATGCATCAGCCGGGTATTGAACCACGACCTACAGATCAGAAGGCGAACACACTAACCACTGAGCTACGGCACCCAAGTTTAAATATACCAATATTGAAATCACGGTATCTTTTATTATTGATGGTTTTTACATTCCCCATATTTGTTTTATCTTTTTAGTTGGAGTAAAATGTTTATTAGTGTCTTCTTTTGGTTTTTATCCGTCGTTAAAACGATGATTTGATATAATTGCATTATCTTTCTTTTTTGTTGCTTCCGTCTACCTCCTCTTGTTTTATTTTTCTGCTTCCTTGTTTGCTGTGGCTTTTCCTCTTGTAGTTTTTGCTTCTTGGTGTTTCGTTTTCTGTAAGCTTCTATAGAAATCGTCTTAGGGCGTTTCGGTGTGATTTCTCTGTGGTATTATTGCTTCTGGAATGTATCCAACAAGCTGTTTCCACTTTTCAAATATTTTGTCGATGTACTCTTTATTCATTGATTTATTATTCAAAATTTTTGCAAGAAATAAAGAAATGTGTATTGCTTCTCGAAAAGATTAAAAATTTAAACTCGAGGATCCTGGGTCAGAATAAGTTGGTCCTCCTGGCAGGATCGCCATATAATAGAATTCTAATTTTCTGAACGGTCAAATCCTGTACGGCGTTCCACAACAAGCTTGATATAGAGAATATAAACTACCACGATTTTGTATCAGCTTAATTCTAAGATCTTTATTGTAAATCAATTCTTTATATACACGATTATTATTTCCAGCATTTCCAATATTCCCATGATATTCCATATGCTGATCTAGATCAGTCAACGCCTAGATTGATGCAATTTCCAATGCTTAGATTTGGGTTATTTGGTCATACATACATAACACTTAAAGTGGCGTCACATAAATTCATTATTGTGTAAACATAATATAATGATATTCTATATCAACACAAGTGATCGAAAATATCAAAATATCACTGTCTTGTTAAACCTTCTTGTCACCGTCAATTCGGAGCGTTATGGTCATATGATAACCGACTTTTTTTTGCCTGCTATTGAAGAATACGACTTAGAGAATATGTGGTTTCAGCAAGACGGTGCCACATGCCACACAACTCGAGCGAATATGGCTTTATTGCAAGAGACATTTTCTAGCCGCGTAATTTCTCGTCGTGGCGATATCAAGTGGCCACCAAGATCATGCGATTTGACACCGCTTGACTTTTTTTGTGGGGCTACGCGAAAGACCGTGTTTATGCAGATAAACCTTTAACTCTTGAGCATCTAAAAACCAACATTCGTCACGTTATGGTGACCCAATGGTGGCCCAATATGTGTCAAAAAGTGGTTGAAAATTACCTCAAAAGAATCGATGCTTGCAACAATTCGCGTGGTGGTCATTTAAATGATGTAGTATTTCACACATAATGTTCAAACTTTATAATAAAAAAAAAATATGATAAAAAATATTTTATATGTGTTTTATTTACATTTACTTTTGAAACCGCAAAATGGATAACCATTTATAAAGAACTTGCTGACTGAAATAACCACTCATGCATCAAACACGATAGTTATCAATGGCGATAACCAGAGTGCTATGAATTTGGTAAAAAATCGAATGTATCATGCCAGAAGTAAGCACATCAATATAAAGTATCACCACATTAGAGACGTTTATAAAAACCAGAAAATAATTTATATTATTGCCCAAGTAAAGATAAGATAGCAGATGTTTTAACTAAAAATTTGTCTAAAGTTAGTCATTGTAAATTAACTGAAATTTTGGATTTGAAACTAATGTAACTTAAATTTTTATTTTTGTTCTGCTACATACAAATGTATATTGAATGTAGAATCCAATGAAGAAATTTTTAAAATGTAACTTATTTTGATATTAAATTAAATTAAAAATGTGACGCTTTACAACACTTAATTTATATGACAAAAGGTTCTTATTGTGGTATCTCTTTTATTCCTAATTATTCTTTTTGCTTATTAACATGTACATATGTAGACAGTTTCAGTTGCAAATAAACTGTGTAAAAAAAAAAGGTTTGTCGTTCTTGATTAATAGCCTAGACAGACGGCAGCATAATTCCGGATTACCGGCGCACTTAATCCAAATAAAATAATAACCTGACAGATGGCAGTATTGCGGATAAACTAAACGGCTGATTGCTGTTTTATTAGGTCTGTCCACTTACATTACTATCACTATCAATTTCTGTCATCTATCACTCTCGATATGAGAAAATCTACAAGAAGTACGTGAACTGAAAACTATTAGAAACTTGTAAATTGACATTCACCATTCGTAATTGACAGCTGGATTTATTTATTCGCCAACACTTTTCATGTTGAAAACTGTTAACAGTTGTTGAAAGTTTTTTGTTAGCGAACACACCTAATGGTTTGTAAAATGGATGGAGAAAAATTCACAATAGACAATTTTCAGCAGTGTTGCCTTCGCAAATTGCCCTAATCCTCTTTTATTTTGAGAATTAACTCATAGAGCTTATGCGGATTAGCTGCAGTTAATGCCCGAGTTAATTCGAATTAACTCGATAATCCGGAATTAGGCTGCCGTCTGTCTAGGCTATAACACAAACAAACTGCGATCGGAGTATTGGCAGCAGTTAGTGCTTGAACTGCATTATCGACACCAAATAAGACTGTGCTGCCACATAGAAATATTTATAAAATTAAAATAAGTCGTGTTAATACTCCACCTCCAGATGGTGGGAATAAAGAAAAAATTAAAAAAGTAGAAAATTTATAACCATTATTAACAAATGAGTTAACTGCACTGAGAAGTGAAAATGAAAAATGAAAATCTACCAAAACCCTATGTTCAGAGCGCGACTACATAATTAAAGGGAACAACTACTACATTTTCTGATTTTGCACACAGCAAACGTATGTTCATTTCTTATGCTTCATAACAAAGCTGTAAATAAAAACTATTCATTCGTATATATACCGTGGATAACTAAACATAGTTTGTTTTTACTCATTGCTATTCTTTGCTATACATTCGGGCGCAAAAATTCTTGCGCGACGACTACACCCTACTAGAAAAATATAAACTACTCACAACGAAGCCAAATATGAAACTTGCCAGGGAAACAGACTGGATTCTTAAAAAGAAAAGCCGAATCTTCTCCTGAAGTAGCCAAAAAGCAAGCCTAGTGTTGAAGAAAATGTTTACCCTAACGAAAAAGCTGTCACTAATAAAATAGCTCGGCCACCTCCTATTGTCACCAATGGCATAATTATCACCAATCGCACTGAATATAATCTTATAGCCTAGACAGATGGCAGCCTAATTCCGGATTACCGAGTTAATTCGAATTAACTCGGGCAGGAACTAATCCACATTAACTCTATGAGTTAATTCTCAAAATAAAAGAGGATTAGGGCAATTTGCGATGGCAACACTGCTGAAAATTTTCTATTGTGAATTTTTCTCGATCCATTTTACAATTTATTAGGTGTCTTCGCTACAAAAAACTTTCAACAATTGTTAATAGTTTTCAACATGAAAAGCGTTGGCGAGCAAATAAATCCAGTTGTCAATTACGAACTGTGAATGTCATTTGTGGAATGTGCTTGAGAAACTTCAACAACACGTCAAATTATTGTAAATATAAACAAAAAAAAGCAATATAAAGCAAGTGCAAATAAAAATTTATTTTAAATAAACGTATATATTTACCACAGATTCCTCAGAATTGCTCCTTTTTTGTTTTTATTTCGTTTATAAATTTCACAAACAACCATATATACCACCAGCGTTGCTAAGTAACTAAAGGGAAATTAAAATCAAGTAAAAGGGAAGTTACATGTGAGTTGGTATTCTTTTGCAATATATATATATATATATATATATATATATATATATATATACATACATATATATATATATATATATATATATATATATACATACATACATACATACATATATATATATATATATATATATATATACATATATATATATATATATATATATATATGTGTGTGTGTGTGTGTGTGTGTGTATATATATATATATACATATATATATGTAGTATTCACTTAAACAGTTCGTTCTTTAATTTTAGTTCGTTTATTTCATTTAATTTATAAATCGCTTGTCACGTATTAAATACTTAAAATATTACACAAAGGCTTATTGCTAGTTTTTTAAGTATACTCAGCGTGCGTGCGGTTTTGGTCTTGTCCGTATGAATACTGAATGTTCATCAGTGTTGCCATATTAAATATTTTGTTTTGTTGGGTCTTTTTGTCTACAGTGTTGTCAACCGCTTTCGTCCTAGTCAGTGTTGTCAATAGTTTTGTCCACTTCTTGTAGTCCGTCCGTGTTCGTCTACTCCCACATTCGGCCATCCTGATAAAGCATTCGACCCGAATGCGGGTTGCCATCTTTTCATATTTTCCGCAACTGCATAAGTTCTTCTAGGTCCCTCGGTATCTTCGATCTTTTCAACGGAATAGCGTCCGTGATTAAGTTTTTCGACTACTTTGTAGGGTCCAAGAAATTTCGGTTTTAATTTCAACCCTGGACCAAACTGTGTTCGCTTTATTGCCACTAATTCTCCTTCACGATACTGGACTTCAGCTACTCTTTTCTTGTCGTACGTTTTGCGATTTTCTGCTTGTATCTTCGCAATATTATCGCGAGCCGTCTCACGTATTTCTTCTCGTTCGCTTTGCAGCTCTTCTAACGCCTCTTCTTCAATAATTTTTCGTAAGTCCTCATTTTGTTTGATTCGCATTTCCATGCCTGTTAGGATTTTAAATGGCGTGAAACGCGTGCTTCCCGGGGGTGAGTTGTTGATGGTTTGTTGGACTTGGTCAACGTATCGATACCAATTCTTGGGGTTTTCAACACATAGCTTAGTTAGCATGGGCACAACGATCCTGTGGATGCGTTCTACTTGGCCATTCCCGCGTGGTACTCCTGTTGCTATAAGCAGATGCTGGATCATCTCCTCTTCGCAATATTCCTCGAAGGCCTTTGACGTAAATGCCGTATCCCGATCGCTTATGATTCTTACTGGGTTACCAAAAGTTACCGCCTACTTGCGTAATCTGTCCAAAACTTCTTCAGCTCCTGTACTCTTCGTTGGGTAAAGCCAGACGAATTTGGAGAAAGCATCGACTATTACCAGGATATGATTATACTGCTTATGTGTTAGTTCCATTGGCCCTACGTGGTCAATGTGAAATGTGTGTAGTGGTTTGTCAGTCTTATCAATAGGGTGCAGCAAACCCGCCTCTTCCCTGCCTTTGCTTCTGCTACAATGAATTCCATACAGCTTTTCACTACTGAGCTTACTTTCGTCGTCAAATTTTGTACGTAGAAACTTTTTTCTATCAAGTCTTGCGTTTTTCTTGCAGCGAAGTGCCCTTGTCGATGTGCCATGGTTATAATTTCGCGTTCCATCCCAACTGGTACTAAAATAAGCTCCTTGATGGGATCCTTATAGAGTATGTCGTGCTTCAGATAATAGTCGTCGTAACTGCTGGTTTCTAAAATTTTTCTTGCCGCTTTAATCCATTCGTCAGACAATTGCGCCTCTTTGATGCGATGACGCAAAGTATCTCCGAGCATTAGGCAAACAACACGATTTTTTTTTTTTCAAGCTTTTTTATTGGATCTTTCTAAAATTACTTAGAAACTAACAATAAGTATCAAATCTTACAAACTAAACAAAAATAAATAAAATTATGTGATATTCCCAACGTTCCATCACAATTTGTTGAGTCACAAGGTATAGCAATTTCACAGTCTTTTCTTTTTAATCGACGATGCCCCGTGCTCAGCAACAATTGCCTAGCAAGGGGATTCGGATGACTGTGTAATTTTTGAATGTAGCTTCTGCAAGACATTGCAACTTCCTCAGAAATTGTGGGTACATTTAAATCTCGATGGATGTTAACGTTCCTCATATACCAAGGCGCGTTTACAATAATTCGCAGACACTTGGATTGTATTCGCTGCAATTTTTCGATATTTGAGGGAGATGCGGTGCCCCAAAACTGAATAAGTCCAGATTGGCTTCAGGATTGCTTTATATAATAGCACTTTGTATTCGAGATTCAACTTTGATCTTTTGTGTAACAGTCACCATAACTGATTAATTTTAAGCTTGATCTGAGTTTTCTTTGCCTCTATGTGATTTTTCCAGGTCAGCCTTCTGTCGAGGTGAATACCCAAGTACTTTGTTGAGGAACATTGTGGAACTGATTGGCCATTAATTTTAAGTGGGGGACATGTATCTGGCTTTAGCGTGAAGGTTACATGTACGCTCTTTGATTCACTGACTTTTATACGCCATTTTGCTAGCCAGTTTCGAGAGAATCGATATGAGTCTGCAGGAGTTTAGTAGCTTCTATGGGGTTAGAGCGAGAGCACAATATTGCCGTATCATCTGCAAAGGTCGATATAAATGTATGGTTATTGCTGGGCATATCTGTAGTGTATAAGAGATACAGTAAGGGGCCCAAAACGCTTCCTTGAGGAACGCCAGCGTGAATATCCAATGGATTTGTTGTGTAATCCTTGTGATGTACCAGAAATTGTCTTTTCGTGAGGTAGCTACTAAGCAATGAGGAGACATTTGCAGGCAGTAATAGTTTGAGTTTGTAAATAAGGCCATCGTGCCATACTTTATCGAAAGCTTGAGTGATATCAAGAAAGACAGCTGAGCAATACTTTTTTTCTTCAAAAGTGTTCCTTATCAGAGTTACAATGCGGTGGACTTGTTCTATTGTGCCGTGCTGTTTTCTAAATCCAAACTGATGTTGAGGAATCAGTTGGTTGAGATTAATAAATGGAGTTATATTCATGACAAGTAGCTTTTCGAATACTTTAGAAAGTAGAGGCAGGAGGCTGATAGGTCTGTACGATGCAACTTTTGTAGGGTCTTTTCCTGGTTTTGCTATCATAATAATTTTTGAAGTTTTCCAGCATTTGAGATAGTGTTTAATACGAAGCATTGAAAATGTGCATCAGATGAATTACTGAAGCCGGAGGTAGCTCTTTTATCATTTTACCGGTAATTTTATCTGGACCAGGTGATTTTTTTGGGTTTAAATCTTTTTAAATTGCTTTGAATATGTCCTTTTTTTAATTTTGAGCGTTATTGAGCAAGGTTGAGAAGTTAATTTTGTTAGTGAGGACTGTGAAGAGGGTGGATTGGGTGTATACACACTTTTTAGGTGGTTTGCAAAAGCCAAACCCTTCTCACAGTTGCTTCTAGCCCAATTACCGTCACTCAAACGGATGGGGTAATCAGTGAGAATTGGCCGATTTGAGTTTTTTGCTGATTTCCACAAAGAGTAGTCTGACGCTTCACCAGGTGTTAATTTCGCTATGTGCTCTTCTAACTCTTTGTTGTTTTTATTTTTTAAGGCTTGCTTTAACTTTCGAGTGCAGTGCTGTAGCTGTGTTTTCAGATTCGGTGATCTGAATTCTTGCCATTGTCTTCGGAGTCTTCTTTTCTGTCTTACTAGCAATTCAATATCGGCTGGTGTGTATGGACTATAGTTTGATTGCTTGCATACCTTTGTGCAGGTGGCTGAGCTGAGAGCTAATGAGAGCAGCTGGTTGAATTTTTCGAGTGCTGAGTCTACATCGTGTCCATTTCTTAATACAGTACTCAGAGGAAGATGGGAATTTATATGATTCTTGAATTTTAACCAGTCTATTTTCTTTCTAACGCAATTACCTTGGGGGCTTGGTGATTTTATAGATATTACCGTGGGTGAGTGGTCAGATGATAGATCATAATTACACTCTGTGGAGATATTTTCCATCTGCAAACCTTTGGTGACTCCAAAGTCTATGAGATCGGGTATTTTCCTCTTGTCCGTCAACACGATTCAAAGTATTTTCCGGTTCATAAACACGACTCAACGCGTCGACGTGTCTCATCTTCGATCCAGCTCGATGTTCTATCGAGAACTGAAATTCTTGCAAAAACATTGCCCATCTCGAAACCCTAAGCGGAACATCCTTTTTCTTCAATGTCATCGTAAAGGCATTGCAGTCTGTTATTATCTTGAAATGCATACCCAGCACGTATACTCTCCACCTTTTTAAGGCTTCTATTATGGCGAGAACCTCGAGCTGATAAGAGTGATATTTCTGTTCCACTGGCGTCGTCTTTCTGCTCATATATTGCACTGGATGTAGTTTCTCGTCGTCGTCGTCTTTCTGTAGCAGTACTGCGCTGTACCCGAACATGCTGGCGTCTGCGTGTATCTCCGTAGCAGCTTTTGGATTAAAAATTTTTAAAATTGGCGCGGTGATTAGCGCCTCTTTTAGTTGCTGATACGCCGCCACTACTTGATCTCCTACTTCAAATTTCGCATTCTTACCGAGTAGATCTGTCAACGGCTTTGCAATTATCGCGTAGTTTGGAATAAATCGCCTAAAGTATGAAGTCAAGCCCAAATATCGCTGGATTACCTTCTTGTCTTTTGTCAGTGGAAAATTCTTAACGGCCTTTGTCTTTTCTGCCGACACCCTTATCGTGGAATTCTCGATTACATAACCCAAAAAGTCGACTGATCTTTTCAGGAACTGGCATTTTTTCCACTTAATTTGAAGACCATTTCGCGCAGCCACATCTAACACTCGTTTTAGCTTCTGAACTCCTTCATCTTCGTCTTTCGATGGGATAATGAGATCGTCCATATAAATCACCACCGTTCCTTCTTGTACCAGGTCTCTAAATACTGCAAAAATAAAACGACAAAATACAGCCGGAGAATTTGAAATTCCAAATGGTGCGAAGCGGAATTCATATTGGCCGCTGTGTGTAACAAACGATGTGTACTGGCGATATTCTGGCTCCATAGGCACGTGAAAAAATCCATCTCGTAAGTCTAGTGTCGTAAAAACTTTAGCTTTCTCCAATCTTTGCAAAACGTCATCGATCAGGGGCATCGGGAAGTTATCTCGAATTATTTTCTCGTTTAATCTCTTGTAGTCGCAGCAAAGTCTCTTCGATCCGTCTTTCTTCGATGCCAATACAACCGGTGAGGCGTATTGTGATGAGCTGGGTTGGATGATGCCTTTCCTCAGCCATTCTGCTACCTGCGTCTCAACTATCTCCTGCTCTGCTATTGGTAATCTTCTTGGTCTAGCAAAAACAGGCAAATTATCCGATAGAATAATTTTCATCTCCACTGGGGATGCAGTTGTTTTGATCGGCTTATAATTTGCGATAAGCGCGTTAACATCAGCGTTATATTCTTCGCTCAGGTGTGCTAAGTCGAATGTATCGTCTTCTCCCCAATGTTCGATGTTTGTGACAATGCAAATTTGCTCAAACTCCTTTCTTAATTCAGCAATGTTTGAATTAAAATTTTGCTCAATAATTTTTTCATCGCTGCTTTTCTTGTTACTCGCTGAAATTGCGTCTTCCGAATTTTTCACCACCTTTTTAATAAATTTAGCCCCTTCTTCTCCAATCACCATATCGACGTCTTTTAGAATATCGTTACCCAAAACGGCTGAGTACAAAATGTCTCTCTCTCTGGCCACGTGAAATTGTATGTTCATCTTTATATCGTCTATCTCCAATACCTTCGTAAAACTTCCTATAGTTGTTATCTGCGCGCCTCCTATACCAATAAACGTTCTGGTTTCTTTGATCAGCTGGATATCACCTAACATCATCAGAGTGTCATATCGTATTGCGTATATGTCACTTCCGGTGTCGACTATCGCTGAAAATTTAAAACCGTCTATTGTTAAATCTTTGAAAAGACCTGCTGGAGTCAGCGTAACAATGTCACCTCCTGTTGTTAGCGTGTGAACGCCACCCCTTTCTGTCGTTGCCGTTTCTTTTTTCACCTCGACCTTGCATTCAAATGAGCGATGACCAGTTTGGTTACATTTAAAACATCCGCTTAGCTTGCACTCTTTTGCCATGTGATCCTTTGCACCACATTTAAAACGTCTTTGGTCTTTTGCGCGATTGCCATCTTGCTTGTTTTGTGGAGCATTGTGTGGTAGAGGATTTCCTTTTGAGTTTGTTGACTGCCCAGGTAACCCTCTTACCTTTTCATAAACATCAATCTGACTTTTCAACTCGTACACGGTCTTTGCTTGATATAACGCTGCTTTCCCTTGTCTGGAATCAGGTATGCCCTCTATAAAGTATTCGATAAGGCTTTCATCGTCCATATTGACTGCTTTACCAATTTCCAAATATTCAAGAAGTGTCTCAGATGCCTTTTTGCGTCGGTTGCGTAAGATGCGATGAACTTCAATTGACTGCTTACCAAATTCATTACTAAGTGCCGCTTTCAATGAGCCCCAATTGCATATACCAGATTGGCTTCTAATAAATGCTTTTGCAGCCCCCTTCGGCAGCTGCTTCGCGTAGACAAACTTCTGTAATGCATTCCAATTTACTGTTAAAGCGTTGTCCTCAAAGTCTTCTATCCACTGCGCCACCTCAGGATAACCAGTGCCCGTAAAATGCGAAAGCGAGTCCTCTATGTCTCGTAGTGTAAAATGTGAGGATTCCGCTGGCCCAGACCGCATATCTTCATATACCGAATTATTTTCACTTGCTTCGTCGGTGGATAAACCTAAGTGTTGGAGCAATCTGTCCTGCAACTCTGCTTTCCGTCCTGTCACATTTAACCCCAATTTCCCCAATTCTTCCTTCAACCTGTCTGCTGTCCTCGTCAAAATTGTCGGCGCATCCATATTATATAATTTATATTTAATACACAAATAATTTAGATATATATTTTCTTTTCAATTAAATCAATTAAATCAAATTAAATAAATAAAAATCAATTAAACAAAAATATATCTCTGCTTAAATATAAATCTTTAGCTTCAATAGTTTTCTATTTGTTTTGCTTATTATCTTCTTAAAAATTCCTTACTTCGTTTTTGCTTTTACTTTACTTCAACTTATTTTTTTTTTAAAGCAACTTCAATAAATTTTCTCTTTTACGCTTCTTTCATCATGTTTGCTTTTCCTTTACTTTTGACAATCAATTTTACTTTCAGTAATTTCTTTCTTAAACTTCAAATTTTAAAACTCAAAGTTGATTCTTTTTGCTTAAAAATGAAGTTTCCTCTTTTACATTTACTGCTGCAAGTGTTACAACACCAATATATACTTCTTTTGTCTTCTTTACTTTTTCACTTTCTAAACAAACTACTTCTTTACTAGAGCAATTGTTCTTCTGTACAATTTTTTTTTTTTTTTTTTTTTTTTAACAAGCTTTTTTATTGGATCTTTCTAAAATTACTTAGAAACTAACAATATGTAATCAAATCTTACAAACTAAATAAAATTATGTGATATTCCCAACGTTCCATCACAATTTGTTGAGTCACGAGGTATAGCAATTTCACAGCATATTCAGTGTGTCTTTTCTTTTTAATCGACGATGCCCCGTGTTCAGCAACAATTGCCTAGCAAGGGGATTCGGATGACTGTGTAATTTTTGAATGTAGCTTCTGCAAGACATTGCAACTTCCTCAGAAATTGTGGGTACATTTAAATCTCGATGGATGTTAACGTTCCTCATATACCAAGGCGCGTTTACAATAATTCGCAGACACTTGGATTGTATTCGCTGCAATTTTTCGATATTTGAGGGAGATGCGGTGCCCCAAAACTGAATAAGTCCAGATTGGCTTCAGGATTGCTTTATATAATAGCACTTTGTATTCGAGATTCAACTTTGATCTTTTGTGTAACAGCCACCATAACTGATTAATTTTAAACTTGATCTGAGTTTTCTTTGCCTCTATGTGATTTTTCCAGGTCAACCTTCTGTCGAGGTGAATACCCAAGTACTTTGTTGAGGAACATTGTGGAACTGATTGGCCATTAATTTTAAGTGGGGGACATGTATCTGGCTTTAGCGTGAAGGTTACATGTACGCTCTTTGATTCACTGACTTTTATACGCCATTTTGCTAGCCAGATTTCGAGAGAATCGATATGAGTCTGCAGGAGTTTAGTAGCTTCTATGGGGTTAGAGCGAGAGCACAATATTGCCGTATCATCTGCAAAGGTCGATATAAATGTATGGTTATTGCTGGGCATATCTGTAGTGTATAAGAGATACAGTAAGGGGCCCAAAACGCTTCCTTGAGGAACGCCAGCGTGAATATCCAATGGATTTGTTGTGTAATCCTTGTGATGTACCAGAAATTGTCTTTTCGTGAGGTAGCTACTAAGCAATGAGGAGACATTTGCAGGCAGTAATAGTTTGAGTTTGTAAATAAGGCCATCGTGCCATACTTTATCGAAAGCTTGAGTGATATCAAGAAAGACAGCTGAGCAATACTTTTTTTCTTCAAAAGTGTTCCTTATCAGAGTTACAATGCGGTGGACTAGTTCTATTGTGCCGTGCTGTTTTCTAAATCCAAACTGATGTTGAGGAATCAGTTGGTTGAGATTAATAAATGGAGTTATATTCATGACAAGTAGCTTTTCGAATACTTTAGAAAGTAGAGGCAGGAGGCTGATAGGTCTGTACGATGCAACTTTTGTAGGGTCTTTTCCTGGTTTTGCTATCATAATAATTTTTGAAGTTTTCCAGCATTTGAGATAGTGTTTAATACGAAGCATTGAAAATGTGCATCAGATGAATTACTGAAGCCGGAGGTAGCTCTTTTATCATTTTACCGGTAATTTTATCTGGACCAGGTGATTTTTTTGGGTTTAAATCTTTTTAAATTGCTTTGAATATGTCCTTTTTTTTAATTTTGAGCGTTATTGAGCAAGGTTGAGAAGTTAATTTTGTTAGTGAGGACTGTGAAGAGGGTGGATTGGGTGTATACACACTTTTTAGGTGGTTTGCAAAAGCCAAACCCTTCTCACAGTTGCTTCTAGCCCAATTACCGTCACTCAAACGGATGGGGTAATCAGTGAGAATTGGCCGATTTGAGTTTTTTGCTGATTTCCACAAAGAGTAGTCTGACGCTTCACCAGGTGTTAATTTCGCTATGTGCTCTTCTAACTCTTTGTTGTTTTTATTTTTTAAGGCTTGCTTTAACTTTCGAGTGCAGTGCTGTAGCTGTGTTTTCAGATTCGGTGATCTGAATTCTTGCCATTGTCTTCGGAGTCTTCTTTTCTGTCTTACTAGCAATTCAATATCGGCTGGTGTGTATGGACTATAGTTTGATTGCTTGCATACCTTTGTGCAGGTGGCTGAGCTGAGAGCTAATGAGAGCAGCTGGTTGAATTTTTCGAGTGCTGAGTCTACATCGTGTCCATTTCTTAATACAGTACTCAGAGGAAGATGGGAATTTATATGATTCTTGAATTTTAACCAGTCTATTTTCTTTCTAACGCAATTACCTTGGGGGCTTGGTGATTTTATAGATATTACCGTGGGTGAGTGGTCAGATGATAGATCATAATTACACTCTGTGGAGATATTTTCCATCTGCAAACCTTTGGTGACTCCAAAGTCTATGAGATCGGGTATTTTCCTCTTGTCCGTCAACACGATTCAAAGTATTTTCCGGTTCATAAACACGACTCAACGCGTCGACGTGTCTCATCTTCGATCCAGCTCGATGTTCTATCGAGAACTGAAATTCTTGCAAAAACATTGCCCATCTCGAAACCCTAAGCGGAACATCCTTTTTCTTCAATGTCATCGTAAAAGCATTGCAGTCTGTTATTATCTTGAAATGCATACCCAGCACGTATACTCTCCACCTTTTTAAGGCTTCTATTATGGCGAGAACCTCGAGCTGATAAGAGTGATATTTCTGTTCCACTGGCGTCGTCTTTCTGCTCATATATTGCACTGGATGTAGTTTCTCGTCGTCGTCGTCTTTCTGTAGCAGTACTGCGCTGTACCCGAACATGCTGGCGTCTGCGTGTATCTCCGTAGCAGCTTTTGGATTAAAAATTTTTAAAATTGGCGCGGTGATTAGCGCCTCTTTTAGTTGCTGATACGCCGCCACTACTTGATCTCCTACTTCAAATTTCGCATTCTTACCGAGTAGATCTGTCAACGGCTTTGCAATTATCGCGTAGTTTGGAATAAATCGCCTAAAGTATGAAGTCAAGCCCAAATATCGCTGGATTACCTTCTTGTCTTTTGTCAGTGGAAAATTCTTAACGGCCTTTGTCTTTTCTGCCGACACCCTTATCGTGGAATTCTCGATTACATAACCCAAAAAGTCGACTGATCTTTTCAGGAACTGGCATTTTTTCCACTTAATTTGAAGACCATTTCGCGCAGCCACATCTAACACTCGTTTTAGCTTCTGAACTCCTTCATCTTCGTCTTTCGATGGGATAATGAGATCGTCCATATAAATCACCACCGTTCCTTCTTGTACCAGGTCTCTAAATACTGCAAAAATAAAACGACAAAATACAGCCGGAGAATTTGAAATTCCAAATGGTGCGAAGCGGAATTCATATTGGCCGCTGTGTGTAACAAACGATGTGTACTGGCGATATTCTGGCTCCATAGGCACGTGAAAAAATCCATCTCGTAAGTCTAGTGTCGTAAAAACTTTAGCTTTCTCCAATCTTTGCAAAACGTCATCGATCAGGGGCATCGGGAAGTTATCTCGAATTATTTTCTCGTTTAATCTCTTGTAGTCGCAGCAAAGTCTCTTCGATCCGTCTTTCTTCGATGCCAATACAACCGGTGAGGCGTATTGTGATGAGCTGGGTTGGATGATGCCTTTCCTCAGCCATTCTGCTACCTGCGTCTCAACTATCTCCTGCTCTGCTATTGGTAATCTTCTTGGTCTAGCAAAAACAGGCAAATTATCCGATAGAATAATTTTCATCTCCACTGGGGATGCAGTTGTTTTGATCGGCTTATAATTTGCGATAAGCGCGTTAACATCAGCGTTATATTCTTCGCTCAGGTGTGCTAAGTCGAATGTATCGTCTTCTCCCCAATGTTCGATGTTTGTGACAATGCAAATTTGCTCAAACTCCTTTCTTAATTCAGCAATGTTTGAATTAAAATTTCGCTCAATAATTTTTTCATCGCTGCTTTTCTTGTTACTCGCTGAAATTGCGTCTTCCGAATTTTTCACCACCTTTTTAATAAATTTAGCCCCTTCTTCTCCAATCACCATATCGACGTCTTTTAGAATATCGTTACCCAAAACGGCTGAGTACAAAATGTCTCTCTCTCTGGCCACGTGAAATTGTATGTTCATCTTTATATCGTCTATCTCCAATACCTTCGTAAAACTTCCTATAGTTGTTATCTGCGCGCCTCCTATACCAATAAACGTTCTGGTTTCTTTGATCAGCTGGATATCACCTAACATCATCAGAGTGTCATATCGTATTGCGCATATGTCACTTCCGGTGTCGACTATTGCTGAAAATTTAAAACCGTCTATTGTCAAATCTTTGAAAATACCTGCTGGAGTCAGCGTAACAATGTCACCTCCTGTTGTTAGCGTGTGAACGCCACCCCTTTCTGTCCTTGCCGTTTCTTTTTTCACCTCGACCTTGCATTCAAATGAGCGATGACCAGTTTGGTTACATTTAAAACATCCGCTTAGCTTGCACTCTTTTGCCATGTGATCCTTTGCACCACATTTAAAACGTCTTTGGTCTTTTGCGCGATTGCCATCTTGCTTGTTTTGTGGAGCATTGTGTGGTAGAGGATTTCCTTTTGAGTTTGTTGACTGCCCAGGTAACCCTCTTACCTTTTCATAAACATCAATCTGACTTTTCAACTCGTACACGGTCTTTGCTTGATATAACGCTGCTTTCCCTTGTCTGGAATCAGGTATGCCCTCTATAAAGTATTCGATAAGGCTTTCATCGTCCATATTGACTGCTTTACCAATTTCCAAATATTCAAGAAGTGTCTCAGATGCCTTTTTAGGGATCCGCTGGCCCAGACCGCAGCGCTATAGCAACTGCTCGCATATCTTCATATACCGAATTATTTTCACTTGCTTCGTCGGTGGCCAATATGTCGGTTGACCATTTGAAATAACATCGTAGCCATGGTTAGTGATGATTGAACATAGTCTTCTGCCTTTTGGAGTTATTAAACGGGAGCCCCAGTGAGTGTGTTTGGCATTGAAATCGCCAGCAACCAAGAATTTGCTACCAAGAGTTGAGAAAAATTCTTTATATTGCTGTTCGGTAATACTGTATCTTGGGGGACAGTATATCGCAGATATTACTAGCTTAGAGATGTATTCTTCCAGACATATAGATGTTGCTTGCAAGTAGACGCTACTGAAATCTTCGAGAACATGATGTTTTATTCTGCTTTTAATCAATATGGCAGTTCCTCCGCGTGCCTTACCATGCGGATGATTTGTGGTGTACAGTTTGTAATATGGTAATTGGTAGCAATTTTTGTCAGTGAAATGGGTCTCAGATATCATCATTATGTCGATTTGGCTGGATTCAAGGAATTGAATTAGCTCCAAACGGTGCTGGCTTAAGTCGTTGGCGTTCCAGTGGCATATCTTGAGACAACTCATGGTCTGGATAGCAATGTTTGGAGTAACATCGTTTGATTTTTCATCATTTCTTGCATCATTGTTTGCATTGAGTTCATGAATTGGTTCATATTCTGAATTAATGTTTGAAGCAAATGTTCAAGGGTACTTGGCTGTTGTGTGGGAAGTGAGTGTTTCTGCTCATTATTTACATTGCTTTGTTGGTGTGGGTTTTGTTTTAACACGCTAGCGTATGAATTGGTTTGATTCTTGTTTGGGATTGCAGAGAAGAATTGTGTTGCATCAATATTTTGTCTCTTACTTGAGTTGGCTATCTGAGTTTGCTCATCTGGTTTTAGAGGTTGATTGCTAGCGGAGAAATTTAGCTTTAGGGTTGTATATACTGGGCAACCTCTATAATTTGCGGTGTGATTACCTCCACAATTGCTGCATTTTTTCATGCTAGCATCGCCTTTAGATTTTGGGCATATGTTTGATTTATGGAGATCTCCACAAATCACACAAACAGCTGGCAGGGTACAATATGTCTTAGTATGTCCATATTCTTGGCAGTTACTGCACTGAGGAGGTCCAGTTCTCTTATGGGGTTCTTCGATTGTGATTTTGCGATGCAATAAATATCGAATTTTATATATGGGGTGTACTTCACCTTTTTTTAGGGGTTTTGTTTCAGGCTGAAGCTCAATACGATATAACGGTTGAGGTATATTGCTCTTGTTGAGAATGTTGAATACTGTTTTGGCTTGAAACCCTTCTTCCTGGAGGGCAAGTTTGATTTCGTTAATGTCAACGTTGGGTTCGACGATTAAGCCCTTACTACTTTTTAGCTGATATGTGTAGTAATTCTTTTTTACAGCATCAAATTCCGCAATTACTTTGCGATAATGAGTTTCGCTGTAGATTTGCACTTTCGTTTCCTCAATTTGGCCTTTGCGAATAGGAACAACGTGGAAATTCTTTGGTCCTATAAGACTTGTAATTCTAGAAATCAACTTATCTGAGTTGCGTTCTCTTAAGAAAATGGGTGGGGGTTTGAAATTTTTCTTGGAGATAATATTTTCGTCACTTTCATCACCTGAAAGCAGAGCGTATCTATTTTCCGAACTAATAGGGGCAGTATTCTGCTTTTGAATTTTTGTTGAATTCATTTGTTTTGAATTTTGTGGACTTCTTTTTCGCTTTACTACAGTAATGTAGCGATAAATTCCAGTTTGAACAGTAACTGGTTCTTTATTTGTCATCGCACTAGTTGCTTTAACTACTGGGTCATGCACTTCAGTAGAAAGGCCGTTATTTGTTTGCTTTGATGTTGTAGCTGTTGGTGTTACAGCAGGAGAAGCGCATTGTACACTCCACGGAATAGAGGGAGATAGTATATCACGAGAGAACAAACTATTTTTTTTGTCTGTATTTATTGTTGTTGCAAATTTTGATGTAGTGTTAGAGTGAGGAAATATGTACAGGCAAAAGATTAACACTGTTACTTTCACTTGTGCAGTGTGTATCAACTGTTTTTTTTGATAATGCACTTATCGGGGGGGTTTGCGCGGGTGATTGCAAATTATTGTTTACACACACATTAACAGGCGATTGCCGTTGCCGGGGAGGAGAGCGCTGAACACTCATATTATAAACAAATTGTTTGCAAACGATATATTTTTTTTTTTTTTCTAAAAAAAAAAAAAAAAGAAAAAACAAATCACCGAAATAACTTCTTGAGTTTCTTAGCGTCTTTTCGCAAAATATTAAAATTTTTTTTTTTTACCGAAAACAATAACTTTTCCGACTCTATCAAACACGTCCACTCTTATTGGTGACTTTCACGAATGTACAAATTTCAATTGAAATTTTCTTCTTTACTTTCTAGCGAATTCTCTTTTCGCTCTTCTTAAAAATCAAAATTACCAACGACTGCTCTAGTTTTTTTTTTTTCTTTAACTTCTTACTCTTTACTCTGCTTGCGTTTTCCTATGCTGAAGTATATGCTCTTCTCGTCTGTTTCTCCTGCTGGTACTTCTGTATGTGGTGTGTGTGTTGTTTTTGCTGTTACGTCGTTGTCATCTGACTACACTGCGATCGACGTCACTATGTTCTCTGCTAGTTGCGCTTCTGCTTGACCAAATGTGCGCGTCGATATATATAAATAGACGTTGCGGCTAGTTCTACTCTTCTACTGCTATTCTTTTCGAAGTCGTTTTTTTTTTTTTTTTTGCATAAACTGCGTCACAAAATGTATGAACAGCTCTGCTTCGCTGTCGCTGCGTTGAACGTCGGCTTTTCGCAATGTTGATTGTACTGCGGTTTTGCACAGTTTTCTTCGTATTGCGCTGGTGTTGCGCTCACTTCTGCTACTGTACCGGCTTTGCACAGTCTTCTTCTTATTGCGCTGGCGTTGCGCTCACTTCTGCTACTCTTATAGCGAGCTGGCTCTGATGCGCTGTCTGGGATCTTTCTGGACCGTTATAAGCGTCCCGTTACTTTTCGGTTACGCCGCGTAGCGTTCTTTGACTTCAATAAAATAGTTATTTGAAGATAACTTTTTAATGCACTTCTTATTGCTTATAGCACCGCAAATTTTTAATTTACTGCATTCTAATATAACTCCTTCTGCGCTTTAATTTCAACTTAGCTTCTTTATGTTCTTTCTGCCAGGTGGGCTAAACGCACGAACCCATCCCGGTTGAGCCCCCAAATGTAGTATTCACTTAAACAGTTCGTTCTTTAATTTTAGTTCGTTTATTTCATTTAATTTATAAATCGCTTTTCACGTATTAAATACTTAAAATATTACACAAAGGCTTATTGCTAGCTTTTTAAGTATACTCAGCGTGCGTGCGTTTTTGGTCTTGTCCGTATGAATACTGAATGTTCATCAGTGTTGCCATATTAAATGTTTTGTCTTGTTGGGTCTTTTTGTCTACAGTGTTGTCAACCGCTTTCGTCCTAGTCAGTGTTGCCAATAGTTTTGTCCACTTCTTGTAGTCCGTCCGTGTTCGTCTACTCCCACATATATGTATATATAGACACATATATATATATATATATATATATATATATATATATATATATATATATATATATATATATATATATATATATATATATATATATATATATATATATATATATATATATATATATATAACTCTCTCTCTAACTCTGAGAATGCTGCACTGACTGCTCGCGTGTTCATGCCGTTTATGTCAATATCGTCGGCATACGCTAACAGCATGACACTTTTGTTGAAGATAGTGCCATTATGTCGTAGATCAGCAACTCGTATTATTTTCTCCATAATAAGATTGAAGAAGTCGCACGATAACGAATCACCTTGTCTGAAACCCCGTTCGGTATTAAACGGTGCGGAGAGGTCCTTCCCAATTTTCACTGCACAACGGGAGTTATGCAGTGTCATTCTACAAAGTCGAATGAGATTTGCAGGAATACCGAACGCAGACATTGTTGCATAGAGGTAATCCTTTACCGGACTGTCGAAAGCGGCTTTATAATCAACAAATAGGTGGTGTGTGTCGATCTGTTTTTCTTGGGTCTTCTGCAGGATTTGGCGCAGTGTGAAAATCTGGTCGATGGTGGATTTACTAGGTCTGAAGCCACACTGATATGCTCAGGTTGCTGAGCATAGGCTTCAACCTTTCACACAGTACGCTCTATAGAACCTTGTATGCGATGCTCAGGAGACTTATTCCACGGTAGTTGGCGCAAATTGTGGGATCTCCTTTTTATGTACAGGACAGAGAACACTGAGCCTCCAATCATCAGGGATGCTTTCATCCCACCTCCGGTCTTAAACAACTCGGCAGGCAGGCCATCAGCACCTGCAGCTTTGTTGTTCTTCAGCCTTAAAATGGCCGTTTCAACCTCGTCATAGCCGTTTGGTGGAACATCAACACCATCATCTGTAATTGGGGTTATCGGGCAATCTCCTCCACTGGCGGAATTGTTCGTAGCATCGCCATTCAGTAACGTGGAGAAGTGTTCCCTCCATAGGCTCAGTACACTCTGGACATCTGTAACCAGATTCCCATTTAAACCGCCACTCAGGCGCTTGATCTTTTCGAAGAATTTTCGAGTCTCATTCTTGTCGGTACACATCTCTATCTCCTCACACTCGCGTCTTTCCAACTCCCTCTTCTTGCGCCTGAAAAGACGTCTCTCTGCACTCCTTTTCTCTCTGCAACGCTCGCGTTGCGCCTGCACGCAGGGATCTCCTGTAGGCGGCGTCTTTCTCTGCGGTAGCGTCGCGACACTCCTGATCATACCACTCATTCCTCAGAGGCCGGTAATAACCGATTACCTCCTCGGCAGCAGTAGTCATGGAGTGGGATATATGTGTCCACCGTGCGCATGTATCATTAAGTTGGGGAGTGTTCTGCATAAGCAGATCCGATAGTCGAGTGAAAAATGCATCTGCTGTCTCTGGTGATCGCAGCTTACTGACGTCGAGCTTTCTCTGTGTGGGACTTCTCTTGTTATTTGCGACACAAAAACGTGGGCGCACCTTAGCTGCAACAAGGTAGTGATCCGAGTCGATGTTGGCACCACGGATCGATTTCACGTCCATCACACTGGAAGCATGCCTTCCGTCAATCATCACATGATCAATTTGGTTTCTTGTTCTTTGATCTGGAGACAGCCATGTCGCTTTGTGGATGTCGAGATGCTGGAATCTGGTACCACCAATTACCATGTTTCGTGCTGCGGCGAAGTCGATCAGCCTCATTCCGTTATCGGAAGTGTTCTGGTGGAGGCTGAATTTTCCGACAGTTGGACCAAAGGTACCTTCCTTGCCCACCCTGGCATTAAAGTCGCCAAGTACGATTTTGATATCGTGGCGGGGGCAGCGGTCTTAAGCTTCTTCGAGGCGCTGAAAGAAGCTCTCCTTGGTCACATTGTCCTTCTCATCCGTCGGAGCGTGGGCACATATAAGGCTGATGTTCAAGAATTTTGCCTTGATGCGGATTGTGGCCAGCCGTTCGTTCACAGGCATGAACTGTGAGACAAGATGTGGTAGTCTCTTGCTGACCAAAAATCCACATCCTAATTCGTGCCTTTCAGCATGGCAACTGTAGTAGATGTCACAGGACGCTCTTTTGAAGCAGCCCTGTCCTGTCCATCGCATTTCCTGGAGAGCGGTGATGTCAGCTCTGTATTTTTAGAGTAGATCAACCAGCTGGATAGAGGCACCCTCCCTATAAAGGGACCGGATATTCCAGGTGCATATCCGTAAATCATGGTCCTTTTTTCGTTTGCCTGGGTCATCAACAAAAGCGGTAGTCCTTATCAGAGGCATATTTGTTTTTATTCATTGGGGGGGGGGGTTTATGTGGCTGGTCCCAAACCCAACGCACAACCTCTAACCGAGGAGATTTTCGCCACTCACTTCAGCCGCCTCCCAGCGGGTGCCAGGAAGACGTTGCTCGGTGGTCGCCACATGGAGGGCCCCCATTAATAATAATGAAAGCGCCGTCACATAGTAAGCAGAGCAAGCCTTATGACTACTCCTCATTAACAAATAAAGGTATCATCACATAGCGCTCAGATCAAACTACATGACAGCCAGTGAGTTGACTTGCGATGAGTTCAACAAGGATTGCGCTAGCCCCACCCGGTTGAGGCAGTTAGACACGTTACCTTGCGAAAACACCACCAGACCACCATACATATATATGTATATATATATATATATATATATATATATATACATATATATATATATATATATACATATATATATATATATATATATATATATATATAGATACATATATATATATATAGATACATATATATATATATATATATATATGTATATATATATATATATATATATATATATTTATATATATATATATATATATATATATATATATATATTTATATATATATATATATATATATATATATATATATATTTATATATATATATATATATATATATTTATATATATATATATATATATATATATATATATGTGTGTGTGTATGTGTGGCACTATAAGCCCCGAAGGGCTCTTTGGCCGAGCTTCTCTTCCATTACTGTTGTGCGTGTTAAATTTTTAACAGTATTAGAAGATTGAAGCCTATGCTCAGCAACCTGATTGGACCTTATCAGTGTGGCTTCAGACCTGGTAAATCCACCATCGACCAGATTTTCACACTGCGCCAAATCCTGGAGAAGACCCAAGAAAAACAGATCGACACACACCACCTATTTGTTGATTATAAAGCCGCTTTCGACAGTCCGGTAAGGGATTACCTCTACGCAACAATGTCTGAGTTCGGTATTCCTGCAAAGCTCATTCGACTTTGTAGAATGACACTGCATAACTCCCGTTGTGCAGTGAAAATTGGGAAGGACCTCTCCGCACCGTTTAATACCGAACGGGGTTTCAGACAAGGTGATTCGTTATCGTGCGACTTCTTCAATCTTATTATGGAGAAAATAATACGAGCTGCTGATCTACGACATAATGGCACTATCTTCAACAAAAGTGTCATGCTGTTAGCGTATGCCGACGATATTGACATAATCGGCATGAACACGCGAGCAGTCAGTGCAGCATTCTCAGAGTTGGAAAGAGTGTCGCGTCGGATGGGTCTCACGGTGAACGAGGGCAAGACGAAGTATCTAGTGTCAACAAACAAAGAGTCCCGGCGTCTTGGACAGCACGTCACTGTTGACAACTACGCTTTTGAAGTAGTAAGGGACTTTGTCTATCTTGGAACCAGCATTAACAGCAGTAATGACGTCAGCTTGGAGATCATGCGTAGGATAACTCTTGCTAACAGGTGTTACTTTGGGCTGAGTAAGCAATTGAGAAGTCGAGCCCTCTCTCGAAGAACGAAAACTACACTCTACAAGTCTCTCATCATGCCTGTCCTAACATATGGCGCTGAAGTCTGGACAATTTCCACCTCGGATGAGCGAATACTTGGAGTTTTCGAGAGAAAAGTCCTACGCAAGATCTTTGGACCTATTTGCGTTGGTGGCGAGTACCGAATAAGGTACAACCATGAGCTGTACGAGCTGTATGCCGATATTGACATAGTAAAGCGCATCAAAATCCAGCGGCTGCGCTGGCTAGGTCATGTCGAGCGAATGGAAGAACACGCTCCAGCTAAGAAGGTGTTATATTCGGAACCCGCTGGAGGACGACGCAAAAGAGGAAGACCAAACCTCCGGTGGAAAGACCAAGTACTGGAGAACCTGACGGCGCTTGGAATTTCTAACTGGCGCCAGCTAGCGAAGAACAGAGATGGCTGGCGAAGCATGTTATTTTCGGCCTAAATCGATATTCGGTTGTTATGGCCACATAAGTAAGTAAGTAAGTATTAGAAGGGACCTACTTATTTTAGCCGGTTCCGAACGGCAGATCCCTTGTGACATCACTTTTCCTGGGCTTTGTCACAGAGTTCTTTTAGAAGCTTTGTCATGGCAAGTTAAGTTGTTAATATCGGTTGGGTGGGTACCGTTCGAAAGAAAAATCTTTTCGATATTAAGTTTGTTATGCATCAGCCGGGGATTGAACCACGACTTACAGAACAGAAGGCCAACACACTAACCACTGAACCACGGCACCCACCGTGGCTTTTCATATAAAGCCAAAAATTAAGTGTTTCAAAGTATTTGCCCTCACTAGCTATACATTTTTCCCATCTCTCGGGCAATTTGTGTATACCATGCCAAAAGAATTCCTCATTTTTCGAGGCGAACCACTCATCAAACCATTTTCCGACGTCTTGATACGAATCGAAGTGCTGTTCGACGAGCGCGTGACCCATCGACGAAAACAGGTGATGGTCAGAAGGGCCAGGTCTGGCGAATAAGCGGGATGAGGCATTGACAGTTTCACCAGGTTTCAACAGCTCGTAGTAGATGACGATGCTGATCATACCAAACGCACAGCATCGTCTTGCGTCCAAAGCTATTTGGTCTTGGGGAAGAAGTTGCTGGTTGGCCGGGATCGACCCACGATTTTTCTTGTTTAGGATCCTCAAAGTATATCCACTTTTCATCGAACGTCACCACAAGATCCAGGAACTTGTCTCTGCAAGTGGTTTCCGATAGCGCACTGTCTCCGCAACATTCGATGGGACTCAGCAGCAGATTTCTTCAAATTGAAGCAGAAACGTAGAGCTTCCCGCATATGCTCTTTTTCTGGCACGAAACTTACTTACTTACTGATGTGGCCATAACAACCGAATATCGATTTAGGCCGAATATAATATGCTTCGCTAGCCATCTCTGTTTTTCGCTAGCTTTCGCCAGTTAGAAATTCCAAGCGCCGTCAGGATCTCCAGTACTTGGTCTTTCCACCGGAGGTTAGGTCTTGCTCTTCTGCGTCGTCATCCAGCGGGTTCCGAATATAACACCTTAGCTGGAGCGTGTTCTTCCATTCGCTCGACATGACCTAGCCAGCGCCGCCGCTGGATTTTGATGCACTTTACTATGTCAATATCGGAATACAGCTCGTACATCTCATGGTTGTACCTTATTCGGTACTCGCCACCAACGCAAATAGGTCCAAAGATCTTACGTAGGACTTTTCTCTCGAAAACTCTATGCATTCGTTCATCCGAGGTGGAAATTGTCCAAGCTTCAGCGCCATATTTTAGGACAGGCATGATGAGAGACTTGTAGTGTGTAGTTTTAGTTCTTCGAGAGAGAGCTCGACTTCTCAATTGCTTACTCAGCCCAAAGTAACACCTGATAGCAAGAGTTATCCCACGCATGATCTCCAAGCTGACGTCATTACTGCTGTGAATGCTGGTTCCAAGATAGACAAAGTCCCTTACTACTTCAAAAGCGTAGTTGTCAACAGTGACGTTCTGTCGAAGACGCCGGGACTCTTTGTTTGTTGACACTAGATACTTAGTCTTGCCCTCGTTCACCGTGAGACCCATCCGACACGACTCTCTTTCCAACTCTGAGAATGCTGCACTGACTGCTTGCGTGTTCATGCCGATTATGTCGATATCGTCGGCATACGCTAACAGCATGACACTTTTGTTGAAGATAGTGCCATTATGTCAACACCATCATCTGTAATTGGGGTTATCGGGCAAACTCCTTCACTGGCGGAATTGTTCGTAGCACCGCCATTCAGTAACGTGGAGAAGTGTTCCCTCCATAGGCTCAGTACACTCTGGACATCCGTAACCAGACTCCCATTTCCATCACGACAAGAAGAGGCTCCGGGATTTAAACCTCCACTCAGGCGCTTGATCTTTTCAAAGAATTTTCGAGTCTCATTCTTGTTGGTACACATCTCTATCTCCTCACACTCGCGTCTTTCCAACTCCCTCTTCTTGCGCCTGAAAAGACGTCTCTCTGCACTCCTTTTTTCTCTGCAACGCTCCTTAACAGCTCGCGTTGCGCCTGCACGCAGGGTTTTTCTGTAGGCGGCGTCTTTCTCTGCGGTAGAGTCGCGACACTCCTGATCATACCTCAGAGGCCGGTAGTAACCGATTATCTCCTCGGCAGCAGTAGTCATGGAGTGGGATATATGTGTCCACCGTGCGCATGTATCATCAAGTGGGGGAGTGTTCTGCATAAGCAGATCCGATAGTCGAGTGGCAAATGCATCTGATGTCTCTGGTGATCGCAGCTTACTGACGCCGAGCTTTCTCTGTGTGGGACTTCAATTGTTATTTGCAACACATAAACGTGTGCGCACCTTAGCTGCAACTAGGTTGTGATCCGAGTCGATGTTGGCACCACGGATCGATTTCACGTCCATGACACTGGAAGCATGCCTTCCGTCAATCACCACATGATTAATTTGGTTTCTTGTATGTTGATCTGGAGACTGCCATGTCGCTTTGTGGATATCGAGATGCTGGAATCTGGTACCACCAATTACCATGTTTCGTGCTGCGGCGAAGTCGATCAGCCTCATTCCGTTATCGGAGGTGTTCTGGTGGAGGACGAATTTTCCGACAGTTGGACCAAAGGTACCTTCCTTGCCCACCCTGGCATTAAAGTCGCCAAGCACGATTTTGATATCGTGGCGGGGGCAGCGGTCATAAGCTTCTTCGAGGAGCTGAAAGAAGCTCTCCTTGATCACATTGTCTTTCTCATCCGTCGGAGCGTGGGCACATATAAGGCTGATGTTGAAAAATTTTGCCTTGATGCGGATTGTGGCAAGCCGTTCGTTCGCAGGCGTGAACTGTGAGACAAGATGTCGTAGTCTCTTGCTGACCAAAAATCCACATCCTAATTCGTGTCAAACTACATGACAGCCAGTGAGTTGACTTGCGATGAGTTCAACAAGGATTGCACTAGCCCCACCCGGTTGAGGCAGTTAGACAAGTCACCTTGTGAAAACACCACCAGACCACCCACGAAACTAGACATGATTTTACGAGAAAAGATGTGTGTTGTTGTATAAAATCACTAATGATGTTTACTAATTGATGCAAACAGGTGTCGAACTCATAAAAAAAGGATGCACAGTGAGCACAATATGCTCACTAACGCCATATACGAGCAAACAGCGTATTTAAGCTTGTACACCTGGTATATATATATATATGTGTGTGTGTGTGTGTATATATATATACATATATATATATATATATATATATATATATATATACACATATATATATATATATATATATATATACATATATATATATATGCATATATATATACATATATATATATATATATATACATATATGTATACATATATAAATATATATATATATATATATATATATATATATATATATATATATATATATACATATATATATGTAGGACTCACTGACACAGCAGTATATAGTTTTGTAATAATTCACTGACACAACCAACATTACTTCGTTTGCCGCTTTTTATGCAACTGCTCTACCTAGTCGTTTAAAGAAGCTCACGCTTCGTCATGTTTGTTCTCTCGTCTGTCCGTCAGAGTTGATTTTAACCCACGCTTCGTTAACTGTTGGATCAAGTTTGTCTGTCTGTCAGGGTTGTGGTTTTCAGTACTGTCTGCCACTTCGGGTGTCGCGTTCAGGTCCCACATTCGGCCATCCTGCGGACTCATTCGACCCGAATGAAGGGTTCCACTTCTTCATAAAGTCGACTACAGTCATGGTACGTCCTGGACCTTCGTGGCCTCCGATCATTTTCATTTCATATCTGTCATGGTCCATCTTCTTTATTATTTTATAAGGCCCGAAGAACTTGGGCTCAACCCTGAGCCGTACTGGGTTCGCTTAATGGCTACCAGTTCATCAACTTCGTAATTAGTTGCGATTCGACGATGCGCGTTGAAAGTGTTATAGTTCTCTCGCTGGATTCTGAATTTGTTTTCTTTTAATTGCTGACGTACTATTCTTCGTTCATCATCTAGCTGTTCAATGGCCGCACTCTTCAACATCTCCTGCAAATCTGGCATAGCCGATACACGCATCTCTAGCCCCGTCAAGATTTTAAAAGGGGTATACTTGCTACTACGAGGTGGATTATTGTTTATAATTTGCTGTACCAGATCCACAGTCTTGTACCAACTACTCGAATTTTTGTGACACAACTTCGACACCATGGGCACCACTACTTTATGTATCCGTTCTACCTAACCATTTCCTCGTGGAACTCCTGTCGCTATCAATAAATGTTGGATACCTTCGTTCTCGCAATATTTCTTGAAGAGGTTGGTTGTAAACGTGGCGCCTCTGTCCGTGGTCACTCGATTCGGATTTCCGAATATAGCCGCTTGTTTTCTAAGGCGATCTACCACAGCCTCTGCTCCCGTATTCTTCGTCGGATATAGCCACACAAATTTCGAAAATGCGTCGATAACCAAAAAGATGTAATTGTATGCCTTGTTTGTTGTTTCCATTGGTCCAACATGACCGAGATGGAAAGTTCCCAATGGCTTATCTTCTTTATTTATGGGATTCAAAAACCCTTCCTTCTTTTCCGTTTTGGCGTCGGTAACAATACATTCAATGCAGCATTTTACAATTTTGCTCACCTTTTGTCTTAGTTGTGGGATGAAAAACGACTTCTCTATGGCATCCTGCGTTTTTTTTATGGAAAAATGCCCCTGTCTATGTGCCATTTTTATTATCTCATATTCCATTAACGACGGTTCAACTATAAGCTCTTTACCGGATCTTTATAAAGTACGTTATTTTTTACGAAAAAATCCTCGTACTCGCCCCTCTATAATACCTTTCGAATAGCTCGTGCCCAGTCGTCGCTTTGTTGAACTTGCATGAGGCGGTGATTTAATGACTCTTCCAGCATCATACACGATACACGGCTTAAGGCACCGGCGTGCCGTATTTTCGTACCACTTCTGTGTTCTATTTCGTACTCGAAATCTTACAAGAAAATTGCCCAACGGGATACTCGCTCTGGCACATCGTTCCTCATCGTCATAGCGAATGCATTGCAGTCAGTCACTATTTTAAATTTTATAACCAACAGGTATACAAGTCATTTCTTTAGCGATTCCACAATCGCTAACACTTCTCGCTCGTACGAGTGGTAACGCTATTCTACCGGCTTCGTCTTGCGACACATATATTGGACAAGATGGAACTCTTAGTTATCGCTGTCTAGCGCAATTCTTGTTGAACTCATCGCAAGTCAACTCACTGGTCATGTAATTTGATCTGAGCGCTATGTGATGATACCTTTATTTGTTAATGAGGGGTAGTCATGAAGCTTGCTCTGCTTACTATGTGATGGCGTCTTCATTATTATTAATTGGGGCCCTCCATGTGGCGACCACCGGGCAACGTCTTCCTGGCACCTGCTGGGAGGCGGCTGAAGTAAGTCTCGAAAATCTCCTCGGTTAGAGGTAGTGCGTTGGGTTTGGGACCCGCCACATAAAAAAACTTGCCCAGTGAGCAATATAAAAATGCCTCGGAAACGGACTGCCCCCTTTGTTGATGACCCTGGTTGGACCATGATTTACGGATATGCACCTGGAATGTCCGGTCCCTTTATAGAGAGGGTGCCTCTATCCAGCTGGTTAATGTCCTCGAAATTACAGAGCTGACATCATCGCCCTCCAGGAAATGCGATGGACGGGACAGGGCTGCTCCTAAAGAGCATCCTGTGATATTTACTACAGTTGGCATGCTGAAAGGCACGAATTAGGATGCGGATTTTTGGTCAGCAAGAGACTACGACATGTCTCACATTTCACGCCTGTGAACGAGCGTGTGGCCACAATCCGCATCAGGGCAAAATTCTTTAACGTCAGCCTTATATGTGCCCACGCTCCGATGGATGAGAAGGACAGTGTGACCAAGGAGAGCTTCTTCCAGCGCCTCGAAGAAGCTTATGACCGCTGCCCCCGCCACGATATCAAAATCGTGCTTGGCGACTTTAATGCCAAGGTGGGCAAAGAAGGTACCTTTGCTCCAACTGTCGGAAAATTCAGCCTCCACCAGAACACCTCCGATAACGGAATGAGGCTGATCGACTTCGCCGCAGCACGAAACATGGTAATTGGTGGTACCAGATTCCAGCATCTCGGCATCCACAAAGCGACATGGCTGTCTCCAGATCAACGTACAAGAAACCAAATTGATCATGTGATGATTGATGGAAGGCATGCTTCCAGTGTGATGGACGTGAAATCGATCCGTAGTGCCAACATCGACTCGGATCACTACCATGTTGCAGCGAAGGTGCACACACGTTTATGTGTCGCAAATAGCAAGAGAAGTCCCACACAGAGAAAGCTGGAGTCAGTAAGCTGCTATCACCAGAGAAAACAGATGCATTTGCCACTCGACTATCGGATCTGCACGATGGACACATATATTCCACTCCATGACTACTGCTGCCGAGGAGGTAATCGGTTACTACCGGCCTCTGAGGAATGAGTGGTATGATCAGGAGTGTCGCGATGCTACCGCAGAGAAAGACGCCGCCAACAGGAGAACCCTGCGTGCAGCTGCAACGCGAGCTATTAAGGAGCGGTGCAGAGAGAAAAGGAGTGCAGAGAGACGTCTTTTCAGGCGCAAGAAGAGGGAGTTGCCTAATTGGGAAGGACCTCTTCGCACCGTTTAATACCGAGCGGGGTTCGTGATTCGTTATCGTGCGACTTCTTCAATCTGATTATGGAGAAAATAATACGAGCTGCTGATCTACGACATAATGGCACTATCTTCAACAAAAGCAGTCAGTGCAGCATTCTCAGAGTTAGAGAGAGAGTCGCGTCGGATGGGTCTCACTGTGAACGAGGGCAAGACGAAGTATCTAGTGTCAACAAACAAAGAGTCCCGGCGTCCCGACAGAACGTCACTGTTGACAACTATGCTTTTGAAGTAGTAAGGGACTTTGTCTATCTTGGAACCAGCATTAACAGCAGTAATGACGTCAGCTTGGAGATCATGCGTAGGATAACTCTTGCTAACAGGTGTTACTTTGGGCTGAGTAAGCAATTGAGAAGTCGAGCCCTCTCTCGAAGAACGAAAACTACACTCTACAAGTCTCTCATCATGCCTGTCCTAACATATGACGCTGAATCCTGGACAATTTCCACCTCGTATGAGCGAATGCTTGGGGTTTTCGAGAGAAAAGTCCTACGCAGGATCTTTGGACCTATTTGCGTTGGTGTCGAGTACCGAATAAGGTACAACCATGAGCTGTACGAGCTGTATGCCGATATTGACATAGTAAAGCGCATCAAAATCCAGCGGCTGCGCTGGCTAGGTCATGTCGAGCGAATGGAAGAACACGCTCCAGCTAAGGTGATATATTCGGAACCCGCTGGATGACGACGCAGAAGAGCAAGACCTAACCTCCGGTGGAAAGACCAAGTACTGGAGATCCTGACGGCGCTTGGAATTTCTAACTGGCGCCAGCTAGCGAAGAACAGAGATGGCTAGCGAAGCATATTATATTCGGCCTAAATCGATATTCGGTTGTTATGGCCACATAAGTAATTAAGAATATTGCTTATACGGTTGTATAATACAATAATTAAAAGTAGATCTGCGTGCTACTAACGCAAGAACGACTATATTAAGCGCTATATAATTGGCATTCTAATTTGTTTGCTTTCAAAACATTCATAGTGAATTATTATTCCTAAAAATAATTCTTAAATGACTCTGAAAAGAGTTTTAAAAATATAGCTCACAGAGCGCTCTCTGTGTATGCTGTAACTCGCATGCGACCATACGAGTGCTTAATAACACAAAAGCACAAACGTGATCAGTTGCTGTCTGCCTATCCATCATGGATGACAGCCGTTCACACATAATCATCAATCATTATTATTCGTTCGTTGCTCTCGGGTAGAGAGCACTGGTTGTGTGAAAATAGGGAGATAGATTCTAAAACAATCAAAAGCTTTATATTTTATGGCTCAGAAAAGTCTTTTCGGAAGCTATATATATATATACATATACATATATATCAAGCGCCTGAGTGGAGGTTTAAATCCCGGAGCCTCTTCTTGTCGTGATGGAAATGGGAATCTGGTTACGGATGTCCAGAGTGTACTGAGCCTATGGAGGGAACACTTCTCCACGTTACTGAATGGCGATGCTACGAACAATTCCGCCAGTGGAGGAGAATGCCCGATAACCCCAATTACAGATGATGGTGTTGATGTTCCACCACCCGACTATGACGAGGTTGAAACGGCCATTTTAAGGCTGAAGAACAACAAAGCTGCAGGTGCTGATGGCCTGCCTGCCGAGTTGTTTAAGACCGGAGGCGATGAGCTGCTCACCCGCATGCACCAGCTCATAAGCAGAATATGGTCGGATGAAAGCATGCCTGATGATTGGAGGCTCAGTGTTCTCTGTCCTGTACATAAAAAAGGAGACCCCACAATTTGCGCCAACTACCGTGGAATAAGTCTCCTGAGCATCGCGTACAAGGTTCTATCGAGCGTACTCTGTGAAAGATTGAAGCCTATGCTCAGCAACCTGATTGGACCTTATCAGTGTGGCTTCAGACCTGGTAAATCCACCATCGACCAGATTTTCACACTGCGCCAAATCCTGGAGAAGACCCAAGAAAAACAGATCGACACACACCACCTATTTGTTGATTATAAAGCCGCTTTCGACAGTCCGGTAAGGGATTACCTCTACGCAACAATGTCTGAGTTCGGTATTCCTGCAAAGCTCATTCGACTTTGTAGAATGACACTGCATAACTCCCGTTGTGCAGTGAAAATTGGGAAGGACCTCTCCGCACCGTTTAATACCGAACGGGGTTTCAGACAAGGTGATTCGTTATCGTGCGACTTCTTCAATCTTATTATGGAGAAAATAATACGAGCTGCTGATCTACGACATAATGGCACTATCTTCAACAAAAGTGTCATGCTGTTAGCGTATGCCGACGATATTGACATAATCGGCATGAACACGCAAGCAGTCAGTGCAGCATTCTCAGAGTTGGAAAGAGAGTCGCGTCGGATGGGTCTCACGGTGAACGAGGGCAAGACGAAGTATCTAGTGTCAACAAACAAAGAGTCCCGGCGTCTTGGACAGCACGTCACTGTTGACAACTACGCTTTTGAAGTAGTGAGGGACTTTGTCTATCTTGGAACCAGCATTAACAGCAGTAATGACGTCGGCTTGGAGATCATGCGTAGGATAACTCTTGCTAACAGGTGTTACTTTGGGCTGAGTAAGCAATTGAGAAGTCGAGCCCTCTCTCGAAGAACGAAAACTACACTCTACAAGTCTCTCATCATGCCTGTCCTAACATATGGCGCTGAAGCCTGGACAATTTCCACCTCGGATGAGCGAATACTTGGAGTTTTCGAGAGAAAAGTCCTACGCAAGATCTTTGGACCTATTTGCGTTGGTGGCGAGTACCGAATAAGGTGCAACCATGAGCTGTACGAGCTGTATGCCGATATTGACATAGTAAAGCGCATCAAAATCCAGCGGCTGCGCTGGCTAGGTCATGTCGAGCGAATGGAAGAACACGCTCCAGCTAAGAAGGTGTTATATTCGGAACCCGCTGGAGGACGACGCAAAAGAGGAAGACCAAACCTCCGGTGGAAAGACCAAGTACTGGAGAACCTGACGGCGCTTGGAATTTCTAACTGGCGCCAGCTAGCGAAGAACAGAGATGGCTGGCGAAGCATGTTATTTTCGGCCTAAATCGATATTCGGTTGTTATGGCCACATAAGTAAGTAAGTAAGTAACATATATATACATATATATACATATATATATATATATATATATATATATATATATATATATATATATATATATATATATATATATATATATATATATATATATATATATATATATATATATATATATATATATATATATATATATGGATCATTGTAGTGTATTCCATGCTGAAGTTTTAGCAAGCTATCGTAATTATTAGGAGCTGCGTTCTAACAACAAATGAAATCTATATTTATTCGGATAGCCACGCGTCTCTGAGATCTCTCCAATCAGTAAAACATTCATCAAAGTTTCTGGTCGAATGTCACGAGTTACTAAGCGAACTTGCTTAATACTTCACCATACATTTCCTTTGAGTACCCGGCCATAGAAGTATCAAGGGTAATTGAAGGGTGGATGAATTAGCCAAACCGGGCACAACATTATAACTCCACCCGGATAGAGTTTCGGTGCCGATGTCCTTGTCAACTTGCAAATTGTTAATAGACAGGTACACCATCGGTGTTGCTTACACACGTTGGCGAAAGACGGCAAACTGTCTAATCAGTAGGCTAACTTGGCCGGAATGGAGCTTAAGTCGGACTAAGCTACTGCTTAAATTCAATAGGCTGGATACTAGAAGGACAATCGGAGACATAAATTGCTAAGTTTTCTGTTATTCCCGGGTTTAAATTTAAATAAAGGAATTTTAGAAAATTAAACATTCATTTTTGTACATCTTTTATATCGTTCGCCTATGTTGTAATTTTTTCGAACATATTAGTACTTGCTCTGTTCGAATCAGAAGTTTAATCAAATTGTGGTAGGCCTGCTCAGTTTAATTGCGATCCTATTGAAAATGGTTTTTATAGTTTATATATGGCAAACCATAAAAAATATATTTTGAAAATTCTGTGTACGCATTTCCGATACTTAAACAAAACAAGTTGAATCGCTTAAATTACAATAGAAAATCAAAGCAATGAAATATAGTATACTGATTTATTAATAAATTTATTTTCGCACAACAAAGCAAATTATATATTGTAGGTACATAATATACTACATATAGATATTATTACAACTTTATTTGACTGTGTACAGAGAATCGATGAATAAAAATATTTAATCGTACATATAAAAGGCTATGATGTATGTAAATGCTCTATATATTGAGTAACAAAAACATTTTATATAAAATACTAAAAAAAGAAAAATTTTGTATATACTAATTCTCCATTAATATTTTAATTAGCGGTCGTGAAACTTGAAAAGGAAACATATACACTGTTGATTATTTGCAAGTAAATCCATATATGGAATAGCATAATAAAATACTTTTTTTACTGTATCACATATACATATATACTGCATAAAAAAAGCATCACATTGTTTTTAAAATATTCATCATAACTTAAGGAATTAGTTTATGCTATTACGACTATAAAAAGCGCAGATAATTATAGAAATGAAATGTAAACAAATTAAAATATATGCATATTTTTACAATACAATACAATATTAACCTAAACATGCACAAAAAATGAATAAATAAATAAATATATATAAATATATATATATATATATATATATATATATATAGATATTTATATACACATATATATATATATATATATATATGCACATATATATACACACACACATATATATATATATATATATATATATATATATATATATATATATATATATATATATATATATATATATATATATATGGTATATATAACGGTGACAAACAGGAAAAAAATAGTGCGATCGATCTTATCTTCTCGGGAGTGTAGTAACGACCAGACGTCAGAAAGCAATGCTTTCATAAAGATAATAAATTTCATCTTTGCTGTAATTTGTTTAGTTGTTGTGATTTATATTAATCTAAGTAGCATGTTGATTATACGGTTGCATGGTACAATAACTGAAAGTATATCTACATGCTCCTAACACAAGAACGACAATATTAAGGGCTATATTATTGGTATTTTAATTTGTTTGCTTTCAAAACATTCAAATTTAAAACGCCGTAGAGCGCCGTTTATACTTGCATTCATATTTCTCGTTTGCAAAAGATGCAGATGTTGCTGTTGCTGTTGATATTGTATTAGTTGCGCGCCATTTTGCAAATGGTTTCGTTGATGCAATACTAGTATCTGCAGCAGCAGGAAGTGTTAATGGTTGGAGATGATGATTTTTTACGTATAAATTAGAAGCCATTTTGGATCTCTTTGCCGTTTGAGTGGATTGCCTGCAATTAGCCCATAGATGCATCTGATGCGAACATTTCAGATATAATCATTTATGTTCAGTTCCACATGTACTTGTACTGTTAACTGGTGTTTCGATGCGGACCTTTGACCGTGATTTCGCAGTAGCATCTATAACGTTTGAAAAAAAAAATAAAAATAAATATATATATATATATATATATATATATATATATATATATAAATATATATATATATATATATATATATATATATATATATAAATATATATATATATATATATATATATATATATATATATATATATATATAAATATATATATATATATATATATATATATATATATATATATATATATATATATATATATATATATATATATATAGGCTTTCATAACATTGAACCTCGGATTTGAATATACCTTTCGCTGAGAAGAGATTCTGCATACAAATTTAAGGACACAAATTTCTAATATTCTAAATCGCATGTAAGCCAATCTCGAAAGATGTCGCATTATATACGTATATTGTACACATTGGAGTTTCAGCGTGCATTTTGATAATGGCTAAAACGCTGTTATAAAATTAATGACGAATGTCCAGCTGATTTCAAAGTTGTTTGCCCTGTCTACAATTTCAATATAATCTTTAAGAGATACTGCTAATCATATTATAAGTGGAGCTCCATTTAGTTATACGTCTAAGCATGGTAATGAAATACGCAGTTTCTTTGTGATTTTTCTGCACTCTTCAATGTGACTCAAGTGTTTTTGTAACTTCGCCAGTAGCTAAGTGTACTGTATGTGCTGCACAACGAACAATTGAAAAAGTAGTTACAAGCTGTATCTCAATGTGATCTGAACACACGATATTCGTCTCCTTATTCATTAAATTTTCTTGAAGCCTCTCGATGCCTTTAACACATTCGCTCCATTGACAGTTGTACTGAAGCAAATCTGGTGAATACCTATATTATATTACAATATATTTGTTGAAACCACAACGCTTCCATAGGGCTGGCAATATACATTTTTAAGCAAACTATTTTATTTTTACAAGATCTGATATTTCAGCACTGATATGGTATGCCAATCTTTTTTATGTTAAATTAGTCTTTAATTCTTTTTCGTAAGGGCCTATAATTTTCTCTTTACAAATATGACTCGTTAATATCACTGCTCTTGATATCGTGTTTATGGATGAATCTGTAATGCCCTTTAATGTTTGAAGAGAACTTTCCTCACAGTTATTTCCTTCACGTTTCTATTAAGCACGTGCTCCTTTAGAGTTTTAGTTATATGCAACATATTTATTTAAACAAAACTTCTTTTTACTCATAGCTATTTTTAATACATGCATGCAGCCAAATTGAAAATTAGTTTAAGTTTATTAAACAGACAAAATAAGAAAATAATATCAATTGTAAGAGATTTTAATTTATCTTGTTCAATTACATAGAATGAGTCATTTCGGAACGATTCATATACGATAGGTTACGTATTTTATAACGATACAAAAATGGTAGATTATTTATTTTTGAATGTGTCATTATGAATAAATGTTAACAAGCTTATTTATAAACAATCAACAAATTTTGCTTTCAAGAGTGAACTATAATGCCGTGGTTATAAGAATAATCATTAGGTTGCAAATCATGGTGATCGTTTTCTGCTTCACCAATTTAAATTCTTGGGTTGTTACAAGTTATTAGTGTTACAGAGGTGTAAAATTTCGTACCACTACGAGGGTTGCCTTTTATATTTTTTTAAAAAGTATGAAAATGCATTTGGTTATCATTAAAAATGGTTTTATAGTTTTTCAAAGAATTCTCTATGAAGGTTTATACACTTTTGCATTCACTCAAACCAATTGCCGAAGACTTTTGCCACTCCTACTGAGCCACCTCCAAAATATGGTTTTTGTTGTTGGATCGTCTTCCAAGAAACACACGGTCGATTGCTGTTTTATCCATGATATAACCTGTCACGATCTTATAAAGAACAAATCTTTCTAACAGCTAAGTGTTTATGTAATATCGAATGTACTGCGGTGCTAACTTTCAAATGGAAATGTCACATTTGACGAAAACATTCTAGATAAGACTTGTTAAAAAATATAAAGGGCAACCTACGTATACGTTGCACGTACCGTATGTTATGAAGTCGGCAATTCCACGTGCAAATTGTGTCTAAAAACACATATTTGTGCGTGGAAAAGCAGATTAATTAATCAAATACCTAGGATACATAATAAAAATAAAATAAATATTTGGCACTTAAAGCCCCAAAGGGCTCATTGGCCCAGCTTCTCTTCCATTACTGTTGTGCGTCTTAAATTTTGGACAGTATTAGAAGGGACCTACTTATTTTAGCCGGTTCCGAACGGCAGAACACTTGTGACATCACTTTTTCTGAGCTTTGTCACTGAGTTCTTTTAGAAGCTTTTTCATGGCAAGTTGTTACTGTCGGAAGAATTGCCAATTGCTTGCCGACAGGTGGGTACCATTCGAAAGAAAAATCTTATCGATATTAAATTTGTTATGCATCAGCCGGGGATTGAACCACGACCTACAGATCAGAAGGCGAACACACTAACCACTGAGCTACGGCACACACCTGATTGTGCCGTAGCTCAATACATAATATTGTGTAGTTTTCCTAGTTTTCCGAGTTTTTTTTTTGAGAGATTGAGACTTAAGTATTTTTAATTATTGTATTGTACAAGGTGCGACAATTATGTATTAAGACTGCCGCTAGAAAACACAATTAAAACACGATCTCTGCAAATTTCTCGGTATATTTATTCGAAATATTCTCCTCCTGATTCAATACACTTGTTACATCGATTTAATAGTGATTCAAACGCGTGTTCCAGTTCATTTTTAGGTATTTCCTCCAGTGCCCTCGTCGAAGCCCGTTGTATGGTCTGAATGTTATCAAAAAAGCATCCTTTCAACTTCAATTTCAGTTTTGGGAACAAGAAGTCGCACGGTGCCAAATCAGGTGAATACGGCTGGGGATTCAATACACAGACCTGATTCCCAGCCAAAAATTGACGAACAATTAGTGCTGTGTCACTCGGTGCATTATCGTGCAACAGTGACCAATTTTTTGGATCGCGGTATTCTGGTCGAACACGACGGATTCTGGACATCAAACGCATCCAAACTTCGAGGTAACTTGCGGAAGTAACTGTTTGACCAGTTGGAACAAATGCTTTGTGGATAATTCCTTTGCTATCAAAGAATGTGATGAGCATTGTTTTGATTTTTTATGGAACTTTTCGTTTTTTGGCTTGTGGTGAGTTTTTGATTTCCATTCCGCACTTTGGCGCTTGGGTTCTGAATTGTATTGGAAACACTATGTTTCATCACCCGTAACAATTGTTTTCAGGAAGTTTAGATCATTTTCTGCAGCTGCAACCATGTCTCTAGAATGACTGACTCTCATTAATTTTGGTCCTCGGTCAATGCGTGTGGAACAAATCTCGCGCAGAACTTTGTTTTGCCCAAATCCTCATGAAGAATGAGTCGGATAGTTTCTCTGTTGATATTTGACGCCACTTTCATCATTTTCACTGAAGCATTGCGGACTTCTGTAATAAAATCACGAATTTTCTGGATCGCTTCCGGCATCCGCACTGAAATTGGCCTTCCTTCTTTTATTTCATCTTCTAGCGACTCTTTGCCATCCACAAACCGTTTATGCCATACGCTTGCTGCATCATTCCGAATGTTTCTGATGCACTTTGACCAATTTTTGAGTGGAATTTAATGACCGCTCTTTGCTAAAATTTCAACATCAAACGAATACGTGTTTTGTAAAATGAATGTCAATAAACATTAAATGTCAACCAAATGCCATGAAATTTATACAGTTAGTAGAGAAAGGTTGAAGCTTCAAAACGCATGTGCTCACACATAGATGGCGCGCTTGGTTGCTGAGATATGGTTGGAGTCTCAATACATAATTGTCTCACATTGTATGTAAATAACTGAAAAAATTAAAAAACATGCAGGTGGTCCGCCTTTTCCTCTTATTTAAATGAAATATAACTGTTTTTAATGCAAACTTATATTACAGCTGCTATAAGGGGTCAAAGGTCAGATTTTCAAAAAATGAAAAACATCAAAAAATGAAAAACATCAAAAAATGTTGATCCAAAATTTGAACCGATTTTTAAAAGATTGCGCATATTTAGGGCCGATTTTTTATCACAAAGTGATCATCACTTCTAAAATCAATGTGATCTTGAAAAATATCTTATTTGTATGGTAATTTTTCAATATTTTAAATGATTATAGTTTAGTCGAAAAAATTTTGGGAATATGGAACTAAATGCTGAAAATTAAAAAGTAGACCTAAATAAAATATATTGTAGGACGCTTTTTTAAGACAATCTAACTTACATACCCTCTGACTTATATCCTCTGATCTTTCGAACGATACCTTACTTATGAAAATCGGATCAGATCTGTTTGACTTAAGCAAGCTTTTAGTTAGGGACTTTTTTGATTTTTGTCCCCGCCAAATGTCAACATTTTGTAAGTCCATTTCCATCAGTTTGAACATGAATTAATGCAAATGTGAATTTATAAACATGTGCAAAATTTGCACATCTATAGTATATATACAGTTGTGTTCATAAAAATAGCAGCGCGACATTGATGATGAAAAATTCAAGATAATTTATATGGCATTTATTTTTCTATTAAAAAGATTATAGGCAAATAAAAAGCAACCAACATATGTAATAAAAAGAATAAAATAATACTTCATTTTTATTAAACTTAGTTATTGTAGATATATGTATATATGTATATATATATATATATATATATATATATATATATGTATATATATATATATATATATATATATACACATATATATATATAAATACATATATATATACCTGTATATATATATATATATATATGTATATATGTATATATGTATGTATATATGTATATATATATATATGTATATATGTATATATATATATATGTGTATATGTATATATATATGTATATATATATATATATGTGTGTGTTTATATGTATATATATATATATATATATATGTATATATGTATATATATATATATATATATATATATATGTATATATATATATATATATATATATATTTATGGGTATATATATATATATATATATATATATATATATATGTATATATGTATATATATATATGTATATATATATATATGTATATATATATGTATATATATATATATATATATATATATATATATATATATATATATGTATATATATTGTGTATGGGAGAGAGATGCCGGTGAGCTCATAGCTTGGTTGAGTTGGTGTTCTGTTTTTTCTGCTTCAATTAACGACTGCTTCTCGCTTTCTAAATTAAAATTAAAGTTATTTGAGATTATTCGTTCCCTTTAATTAAGAAAATAATAAATAATAATAAATAGAAATCTACTGGTCGATGTTTTTGCTGTGGTTGATGTTCGTTTACAATTTTCCGAATGGTTAAGCCTTTCGTTGGTGGCTAATACCATTATTCAAAGATATGTAAATCAAATATTGATTTATTTAATTGTTTTCGTTATCGAGAGGAATTAATTTAAGTTTCCACCGAAACGCACACAAATTGCAAGACAATTGCTTTCTATGTACTTGCTTTGTACAAAAGAATAAACACAAGATATATATATATGAGTTTATGTGTATTATTTATTATAAAAACACCACGAGATACAGATTTATAATTTTAATTACACTTTTAATTAGACTAATACGAGAGAAAAATATATATTTGTATAAAAGAAAAAAAGGCGCGCACTCCCTTTAATTAAGAAAATAATAAATAATAATAAATAGAAATCTACTGGTCGATGTTTTTGCTGTGGTTGATGTTCGTTTACAATTTTCCGAATGGTTAAGCCTTTCGTTGGTGGCTAATACCATTTTTCAAAGATATGTAAATCAAATATTGATTTATTTAATTGTTTTCGTTATCGAGAGGAATTAATTTAAGTTTCCACCGAAACGCACACAAATTGCAAGACAATTGCTTTCTATGTACTTGCTTTGTACAATAGAATAAACACTCAAGATATATATATGAGTTTATGTGTATTATTTATTATAAAAAAACACCACGATACAGATTTATAATTTTAATTAGACTAGTACGAGAGAAAAATATATATTTGTAAAATAAATAAATAAAATAAATATATATTTGTATAAAAGAAAAAAAGACGCGCGTCAGAGTTGCATTCGCCTTCTATAAAGGTGGCACCAGAAAGTGCGAGCGACGTAATAGTCTGGCGTAGACATTCCGCCCCCTTGCAGGATTACTGCAATGGAGATGCAAAGCCTACACCAGAGACGGAGAGGTAGGGAGAGAGATGATGGGAGAGAGATAAAAGGAGCGAGAGGGAAAGAGATATAGAAAAATATAAATAAATTTTCTAAACAAAATAAATTAAAATTAATGTTGAACATAAAAGTGAATTAAAATTAATTAGTAAAATTATTAGTTATAAAAAAAGGGAGAGAATAAGGGAATATAAAAATCGAGATAAATTAAAAATATAAATGAAATAAGGGAAGAAATAGAAGAAAGAGGAAAGAAAAAGAAAAACTTTTTTGGCAGGGCTTAGCGGACATTCGGATGCCTGGGAGCACTGAAATCGACCGGGGTGCCGATTCAGTTTAAGGCGGGGATGCCGCTCCCATGGCTGGCTGGTCGCCAATTCTGTTGTTGGCTGGGTTGCCAGGAACCACAGAAAATCCGAGACCACACTCAAATAAAAAGAAATGTTTTTTTTTCCTCTTTCCCTCTCTTCTCTCTTCTCTCAACCATGGTTTGGAGCCGATCCGGCTCATATTGGCTCGATCCGGTGGGTGCCGTAGCTCAGTGGTTAGTGTGTTCGCCTTCTGATCTGTAGGTCGTGGTTCAATACCCGGCTGATGCATAACAAATTTAATATCAAAAGATTTTTCTTTCGAATGGTACCCACCTGTCGGCAAGCAATTGGCAATTCTTCCGACAGTAACAACTTGCCATGAAAAAGCTTCTAAAAAAGAACTCTGTGACAAAGCTCAGAAAAAGTGATGTCACAAGTTTTCTGCCGTTCGGAACCGGCTAAAATAAGTAGGTCCATTCTAATACTGTCCAAAATTTAAGACGTACAACAGTAATGGAAGAGAAGCTCGGCCAATGAGCCCTTTGGGGCTTTAAGTGCCACATATCTATCTCTCTCTCTCTATATATATATATGTATATATATATATGTATATATATATATATATATATATATATATATATACATATATATATAAGGAGTGCGCGCCTTTTTTTCTTTTATACATATATATATTTATTTTTCTCTCGTACTAGTCTAATTAAAAGTGTAATCAAAATTATAAATCTGTATCTCGTGGTGTTTTTTTATAATAAATAATACACATAAACTTGAGTGTTTATTCTTTTGTACAAAGCAAGTACATAGAAAACAATTGTCCTGCAATTTGTGTGCGTTTCGGTGGAAACTTAAATAATTTCCTCTCGATAACGAAAATAATTAAATAAATCAATATTTGATTTACATATCTTTGAATAATGGTATTAGCCACCAACGAAAGGCTTAACCATTCGGAAAATTGCAAACGAACATCAACCACAGCAAAAACATCGACAAGTAGATTTCTATTTATTCTATATATATATATATATATATATATATATATATATATATATATATATATATATATATATATATATATGTATATATACATATATATGTATTTATAAATTCACATTTGCATTAATTCATGTTCAGACTGATGGAAATGGACTTACAAAATTTTGACATTTGGCGGGGACAAAAATCAAAAAAGTCCCTAACTAAAAGCTTGCTTAAGTCAAACAGATCTAATCCGATTTTCATAAGTAGGGTATCGTTGGAAAGATCAGAGGGTATAAGTCAGAGGGTATGTAAGTTTGATTGTCTTAAAAAAGCGTCCTACAAAATATTTTTTTTAAGACTACTTTTTAATTTTCATCATTTAGTTCCATATTCCCAAAATTTTTTCGACTAAACTATAATCATTTAAAATATTGAAAAATTACCATACAAATAAGATATTTTTCAAGATCACATAGATTTTAGAAGTGATGATCACTTTGTGATAAAAAATCGGCCCTAAATATGCGCAATCTTTTAAAAATCGGTTCAAATTTTGGATCAACATTTTTTGATGTTTTTCATTTTTTGAAAATCTGACCTTTGACCCCTTATAGCAGCTGTAATATAAGTTTGCATTAAAAACAGTTATATTTCATTTAAATAAGAGGAAAAGGCGAACCACCTGCATGTTTTTTTAATTTTTTCAGTTATTTACATACAAGGTGAGACAATTATGTATTGAGACTCCAACCATATCTCAGCAACCAAGCGCGCCATCTATGTGTGAGCACATGCGTTTTGAAGCTTCAACCTTTCTCTACTAACTGTATAAATTTCATGGCATTTGGTTGACATTTAATGTTTATTGACATTCATTTTACAAAACACGTATTCGTTTGATGTTGAAATTTTAGCAAAGAGCGGTCATTAAATTCCACTCAAAAATTGGTCAAAGTGCATCAGAAACATTCGGAATGATGCAGCAAGCGTATGGCATAAACGGTTTGTGGATGGCAGAGAGTCGCTAGAAGATGAAATAAAAGAAGGAAGGCCAATTTCAGTGCGGATGCCGGAAGCGATCCAGAAAGTTCGTGATTTTATTACAGAAGACCGCAATGCTTCAGTGAAAATGATGAAAGAGGCGTCAAATATCAACAGAGAAACTATCCGACTCATTCTTCATGAGGATTTGGGCAAAACACATTTCTGCGCGAGATTTGTTCCACACGCATTGACCGAGGACCAAAAATTAATGAGAGTCAGTCATTCTAGAGACAGGGTTGCAGCTGCAGAAAGTGATCTAAACTTCCTGAAAACAATTGTTACGGGTGATGAAACATAGTGTTTCCAATACAATTCAAAAACCAAGCGCCAAAGTGCGGAATGGAAATCAAAAACTCACCACAAGCCAAAAAACACGAAAAGTTCCATCAAAAATCAAAACAATGCTCATCACATTCTTCGATAGCAAAGGAATTATCCACAAAGCATTTGTTCCAACTGGTCAAACAATTACTTCCGCAAGTTACCTCGAAGTTTGGAAGCGTTTGATGTCCAGAATCCGTCGTGTTCAACCAGAATACCGCGATCCAAAAAATTGGTCTCTGTTGCACGATAATGCACCGAGTCACACAGCACTAATTGTTCGTCAATTTTTGGCTGGGAATCAGGTCTGTGTGTTGAATCACCCGCCGTATTCACCTGATTTGGCACCGTGCGACTTCTTGTTCCCAAAACTGAAATTGAAGTTGAAAGGATGCTTTTTTGATGACATTCAGACCATACAATGGGCTTCGACGAGGGCACTGGAGGAAATACCGAAAAATGAACTGGAACACGCGTTTGAATTACTATTAAATCGATGTAACAAGTGTATTGAATCAGGAGGAGAATATTTCGAATAAATATACCGAAAAATTTGCAGAGATCGTGTTTTAATTGTGTTTTCTAGCGGCAGTCTTAATACATAATTGTCGCACCTTGTACAATACAATAATTAAAAATACTTAAGTCTCAATCTCTCAAAAAAAAAACTCGGAAATCTCGGAAAACTACACAATATTATGTATCCTAGGTATTTGATTAATTAATCTGCTTTTCCACGCACAAATATGTGTTTTTAGACACAATTTGCACGTGGAATTGCCGACTTCATAACATACGGTACGTGCAACGTATACGTAGGTTGCCCTTTATATTTTTTAACAAGTCTTATCTAGAATGTTTTCGTCAAATGTGACATTTCCATTTGAAAGTTAGCACCGCAGTACATTCGATATTACATAAACACTTAGCTGTTAGAAAGATTTGTTCTTTATAAGATCGTGACAGGTTATATCATGGATAAAACAGCAATCGACCGTGTGTTTCTTGGAAGACGATCCAACAACAAAAACCATATTTTGGAGGTGGCTCAGTAGGAGTGGCAAAAGTCTTCGGCAATTGGTTTGAGTGAATGCAAAAGTGTATAAACCTTCATAGAGAATTCTTTGAAAAACTATAAAACCATTTTTAATGATAACCAAATGCATTTTCATACTTTTTAAAAAAATATAAAAGGCAACCCTCGTAGTGGTACGAAATTTTACACCTCTGTAACACTAATAACTTGTAACAACCCAAGAATTTAAATTGGTGAAGCAGAAAACGATCACCATGATTTGCAAACTAATGATTAGTCTTATAACCACGGCATTATAGTTCACGCTTGAAAGCAAAATTTGTTGATTGTTCATACATGAGCTTGTTAGATGTTAACATTTATTCATATATGACACATTCAAAAATAAATAATCTACCATTTTTGTATCGTTATAAAATACGTAACCTATCGTATATGAATCGTTCCGAAATGACTCATTCTATGTAATTGAACAAGATAAATTAAAATCACTTACAATTGATATTATTTTTTTATTTTGTTTGTTTAATAAACTTAAACTAATTTTCAATTTGGCTGCATGCATGTATTAAAAATAGCTATGGCAATGAGTAAAAAGAAGTTTTGTTTAAATAAATATGTTGCATATAACTAAAACTCTAAAGGAGCACGTGCTTAGTAGAAACGTAAAGGAAATAACTGTGAGGAAAGTTCTCTTCAAACATTAAAGGGCATTACAGATTCATCCATAAACACGATATCAAGAGCAGTGATATTAACGAGTCATATTTGTAAAGATAAAATTATAGGCCCTTACGAAAAAGAATTAAAGACTAATTTAACATAAAAAAGATTGGCATACCATATCAGTGCTGAAATATCAGATCTTGTAAAAATAAAATAGTTTGCTTAAAAATGTATATTGCCAGCCATATGGAAGCGTTGTGGTTTCAACAAATATATTGTAATATAATATAGGTATTCACAACTGTCAATGAAGAAAATTCAATGAATTTAAAATTTAATGAATAAGGAGACGAATATCGTGTGTTCAGATCACATTGAGACACAGCTTGTAACTACTTTTTCAATTGTTCGTTGTGCAGCACATACAGTACACTTAGCTACTGGCGAAGTTACAAAAACACTTGAGTCACATTGAAGAGTGCAGAAAAATCACAAAGAAACTGCGTGTTTCATTACCATGCTTAGAAGTAATAACTAAATGGAGCTCCACTTATAATATGATTAGCAGTATCTCTTAAAGATTATATTGAAATTGTGGGCAAACTACTTTGAAATCAGCTGGACATTCGTAATTAATTTTATAACAGCGTTTCAGCCATTATCAAAATGCACGCTGAAACTCCAATATGTACAATATACGTATATAATGCGACATCTTTCGACATTGGCTTACATGCGATGCAAACAACTTTGAAATCAGCTGGACATTCGTCATTAATTTTATAACAGCGTTTCAGCCATTATCAAAATGCACGCTGAAACTCCAATGTGTACAATATACGTATATAATGCGACATCTTTCGAGATTGGCTTACATGCGATTTAGAATATTAGAAATTTGTGTCCTTAAATTTGTATGCAGAATCTCTTCTCAGCGAAAGGTATATTCAAATCCGAGGTTCAATGTTATGAAAGCCTCAACAATTTATTTTCAATAATTATATGCAATTTCTTGTTTCACAGAACCACTTATTAAAGATTTATAAAATGAATTATTGGGAATTCACAAAAAACACATTTTCACTACATTCGCAGCTGCTTGCGAGAAATTAACCCTTCATGTTTATTCACCACGAAACATAATATTGCGAAAAATTATAGAAAAACCAACGCCCAATGCAAAACCAACAACTATATAGCTTCACCTGCGATCAAAGATAAAATAAAAATGAAGAGGAAACTACGTAAATAATGGCAAACTACAAGGTCATCCCAGGATAAAACTAAATTAAATCAGATAACACAAGAATTGAAAATGATTCTAAAAACTGACAAAGATAAAAAATTCGAAAAATATATTGCTAACTTAAGCTCTACGAACATTACCAACTACTCGCTGTGGAGAGCAACGAAGAATGTAAATAACTCAATTATGAACCAACTCCACTCAAAAATGCAGAAAATAAATGGACCACAACTCAATCTGAAAAGGCGAATGTTCTCTCTGCCCATTTTAAAAACACGTTCAAGAACAAATTACACAACGCAGACATAATCTTGCCCAATCTGATAAACGACTTAAATTACCAAATAAATAAAATAACAACGAATGAAATTAAGCTAAATATCAAAATCAATGTTAAAATTTAAAAATATCCTGGTTATGACCGTATCACTGGAAATATACTAAAGGAGCTACCTGAAAAAGCTATTAACTATATAAGAAACCTCTTCAATGCAGCTATCAAAATCAAATATTTCCCAATCACATGGAAAGTTGCTGAAATAATAGCAGTTCCAAAACCGCATAAAAATCTAACTGAAGCCACGTCATACATTCCTGTCTACGCCAGAAAATTACGTCGCGCGCACTGTCTGGTGGATTTGGTACCACCTTTATAGAAGGCGAGTTGCATCCCTGTTTTTAATCGATGTTCAGCAATACATTCGATTATTTGTTCTTTTTCCTTGCTTACTTGATTTTTCTCGAACAACACGGACAGTGCGCGCATTTTGTTTCATTTATATATATACATATATAAAGGGTTATCCATTTCGCGGTTTCAAAAGTATAGGGCTAGAATTCGACATCTGTCAAACTGAGTTGTTAAAACAATTTCTTTCTTTTTCAGTTCAAAGTCTGACATTTGCGAAAATGGATCGCTTAACTATTGCACAACGCATTAAAATTGTAAAAACCTACTACAAAAATGGTGATTCTGCCACAGCCACATATCGTGCTTTAAGAGGAGATTATGATTTACATAATCGTCCAACTACTCAAGCAATTGGCAAAATTGTGAAGAAATATGAAGAGACTGGATCAGTTACAGATATTGTAAGGCCTGTGCATTATCGTTTCGCTCGTACCACCAAAAATATCGCTGCTGTAAGTGAAAGTGTTGCCGAAGACTCGAATGTGTCGATTCCTCGTCGTTCTCAGGAATTAGCACTGTCTTACGGCACATTATGGCGTATTTTGCATTTGGATCTACACCTACATCCATATAAAATCCAGCTCACACAACAACTGAAGCCAGCTGACCATTCACAACGTCGTAGATACGTCGAATGGGTGCTTGAACAACAGGCGGTGGACGGCGATTTTTCGAACAAAATTTTCTTCAGCGACGAAGCACATTTCTCACTCGGTGGGTATGTTAACAAACAAAATTGTCGTATTTGGGGTTCTGAGAATCCTCAAGTAATTGAAGAGAGGCCACTACATCCACAAAAAGTCACTGCTTGGTGCGCTCTTTGGTCCGGAGGTGTGATTGGACCTTACTTCTTCGAATACGACGATGGAACGACTGTCACCGTCAATTCGGAGCGTTATGGCCATATGATAACCGACTTTTTTTTGCCTGCTATTGAAGAATACGACTTAGAGAATATGTGGTTTCAACAAGACGGTGCCACATGCCACACAACTCGAGCGAATATGGCTATATTGCAAGAGAAATTTTCTGGCCGCGTAATTTCTCGTCGTGGCGATATCAAGTGGCCACCAAGATCATGCGATTTGACACCGCTTGACTTTTTTTGTGGGGCTACGCGAAAGACCGTGTTTAAACCTTTAACTCTTGAGCACCTAAAAACCAACATTCGTCACGTTATGGTGACCCAATGGTGGCCCAATATGTGTCAAAAAGTGGTCGAAAATTACCTCAAAAGAATCGATGCTTGCAACAATTCGCGTGGTGGTCATTTAAATGATGTAGTATTTCACACATAATGTCAACGTTCAAACTTTATAATAAAAAAGAAATATCATGATAAAAAATATTTTATATGTGTTTTATTTACATTTACTTTTGAAACCGCAAAATGGATAACCCTTTACATCTCGAATGTGTTTTTATGTAAAATTATACACTTTAAACTTCTATTGTGGAACATATGTAATTAAATTCGTTATATAATAAGGGAGTGCCGTGTCATTTATATATTTATCTCGACTCTTGTTATAAACAAAATACATAAAAAATAAACAGTCATTTTTGATTTATGTGCGTTTCTCTTTCGTCTCAATACGGAATTTCTTCCGATAACGAAATTAATTAAATAAATCAAATTTGATTTAAACATAGATCTTGAATAATGGTATTGGCCACCAACGAAAGGCTTTGAAGTTAGAAGGTGATAAAAAGTGTACTACTGCGAATACAATAACAACAACAACAAGTAGCAGCAGCACCACCACCACATCAACCGTATCAATGGCAACAACAATTAATAAAGCAGAACAAATGGAAGAAAATCTGCAGCAACAGCAAGATTTGTCATCACTTATCAATAGCAGTAGTCTGAAATTGGAAACGATGATGACGAAAAATGACATATCCAGCAAACATCAAAAACCCCGAAAACACCGTCAACAGCATCAACAAATACAATCTCACATGGCCTGGTAAAGTTGGCAGAAATTTCGGATCATAGTTTAGTCAAGTAGTTTTTTATTTTTATGATTTATTATTTTACTACTAAAGAACGGTTAATAAAAAATAACTTTAATTTATTAGAAAGCAAGAAGCAGTAGGTAATTGAGTCAGAAGAAGAATCGGAATGGAAGCAACCAAGGTATGAGCCCACCGGCATCTCTCTCCCACATACACAAGACCCATAAGCCTATTGCCTGTTATGTCTAAACTATTCGAGAAGCTCATATTTAATCGACTTGAACCGATAATAATAAAAAGAAACTTAATACTTAACCACCAGTTTGGATTTAGACGAAAACATTCCACTATTGAACAAGTACACAGAGTAAAGAATAAAATCTCATCCAAAATTGATAAGAAAAACTTTTGAATAGCAGTGTACTTAGATGTTGCTAAGGCATTCGACAGTGTATGGCACAAAAATGGTTAAAAATTGGGGAATTGAAATTAATAATAGCAAGGCAGTCCAAGTAACTTATACGAATAGACAACATAGCAATAATCACCTCCTCATAAACAGCGAACCAATCAAAACCGACACAAAAGCTAAATATCTAGGAATGATCAGAGACGCTAAACTGCTCTGGAAAGACCATATCACTCAAAAAATACTAGAAATTAACAATCGATTCAGACAACTTTATTGTCTTCTGGGCAGACAGTCGAAGCTCTCTGTTACAAGTAAATTATTAGTTTATAAATCAATTATGATGCCAATTTGGACGTATGGTATTGAAATATGGGGATTGAATTCAAGGAATTCAATCCAAAATTCTTCGCATCTTCGCACATTGACTCTATTGAAGAAGTAATCCAAAAACGTAGTCTCAAGCACATTCACCCCCTACAAGCACACACAAATACAGAACTGAGCAAAATTCCAGTCTTAGAAGCTTCGCAACCAAGAAGATTGAATAGATACGTGCCAACAGAATTAGTAAATAGATACCTTTAAATGTAAACTAAATTTAAGTTAAATTCATATAAAAGTTTGAAATTGTGGTCTTAGATATTGATGTAATGTAAATGTAATATAAATGGGAATTAATAAAAAAATAAAAAAACACTTAAAAGTGGAAGAGTAATGCTAATTTTTCCTTGTCGTGAAGTTGCTCTGTGGTGTTGCTGCGTCTTCTTGAACTAATTTTGCATCATTGATCCTGTCCGTAGTCTGAGTAAGTATTTTAATGATAACCACACAGTTCTTGATTATTTTTGGCACTGTATACCATTATGTGCAATGCATGTCTTATTTAAATTGATATACTTTTTATGTGCAGATGTTGATAAACCAAACCTCTACCTGTAATTGTCGGTCGTGTAGGTTCCATCCTAATATCGCATGGTTCAGGACATTCCGGGATGTTGCTGATCGATAACTAGTTCCATACACTATTATGTAGACGTGCATCTCGGTCCGTGTGCAGCACTCCCCTACGCGGGAGAGACATCGCTTTCTCAGTGTTAATGACCCGCTGCACAATAACTCGAAATAGAGCTTCATCTTGCTCTCAACAAATTCTCGCAATTCAAACAACAAATTTACAGTATGAGAAAAGAATGTGGAATAATACTTCCCACTAACAATACTTCCGCATCTTGTGCGGTCGTAATAACTGTTGTATTCTCAACGACAACAACAAGCACAAGTACCATTACTACAGCAACAACAGCATACACAACCACTAAGGTGAGTACTCTGTCTCTACCTCAAATATCACAATGTCACCAACTATACAAACAACCACTGTAAAACCGGGAACTAAATCAACATCGAAACAAATAATAAAAAAATGCGTGCTGAACTCTCCAGATAAAGCAGAGGACAGTGCATACAAAAATAATAAAAACAAAAACAAAAAACATTGAGCTATTGGTTAGGCAAACCTCGAACTGCAAACCAATACGAAATCCTTTCACAAGAATACTATCACGAAGAAAAAGAGAAGGGTGAACAAATAATTAAAACCAATAAGGAAAATGTACCATTAAAAAATCAAGCTATACCACCTCCTATTTTTGTACAAAATGTGCAATATCTTAGTACACTGGTTAATGCTCTAAATGACAGTGTGCAAAATAACTTTGAACTCAAAGTACTAAATAACAATGAAATAAAAATCCAAACTAAGGAATAGAAATATTCTTCCATAGTAATAAAACTACTTAAAGAACAACACTCAATATTACACATTTCGATCTAAAGAATACAAAGGTTTTAAAGTCAATAAGCACCACTCGACTGACAAAACTGACATAATCGCCGAACTTGCTGAACTTGGTAATGAAGTGACAAACATTCACAACATTGTTAAAAATAACACAAAACAACGTCTTCCAATGTTTAACTTAGAGCTAAAACCAAATTTAAATAATAAAGATATATACAACCTAACTCACCTTCTTCACTGCAAGGTCATCTTCGAGCCTCCCCACCAAAAAAGATCCTTACCGCAATGCTTAAACTGCCAGAAATATGGCTAACTTAACAAACTAAAAGAAAAAGTAAAGAAGCTGCTTAAACAACACAAAGACAAAAGTTTGCAGAACTATCTCAAAAGTATTGATGCATTCAAATTTACAAACTATTCGCTCTGGAAAGCAACAAGGACAATTAATAACGCCATAATTCATCAACCACCGATCAAGTCACCTAATGGACAATGGGCAAGGACATCAGTAGAGAAAGCGACAATACTATCGAATCACTTCAAAGACACATTCACTAATCATATGGACTCGCAAAACAATCAATCAACACTACCTCCTATCAAAACAAGCACACGAATAAATAAAATAACGATAGCACAAATTAAACAAAAAATTAGAGCCTTATAAAATAACAAATCTCCAGGCTACGATCTCATCACAGGAGTTATAATTAAAAATATGTCTGAGAAAACAATAATATACCTGAAACTAGCAGAAATAATCACAATTCCGAAGCCAAATAAAGATTCTACTATAACGACATAATATCGACTGCTAAGTCTTTTGCCGGTCATTTCAAAAGTTTTTGAAAAACTGTTATTTGACCGTATAAAACCTATACTTTAGCAAAAAAAAGTTAATCCCGAGCACCAATTTGGATTTCGAAAAAAATATTCAACTATACAACAAATTCACAGAGTAATTCATAAAATAAACGATATAGATCAGAAGAAAGTATGCGTTGCCGTTTACGCGGCGTTGACGTGGGAGAAGCTTTTGACAAAGTCCACTGTCCACAGTGTTTTGGGACCTATGCTATACTTGTTATATATGGCGTACATACCTACACCAACATCAAAAAGCAATATGATTGCTACATTCGCCGGCAACACTGTCCGTCTAGTATCAGACAGCAATGAAAAAAGGGCAACTAATAACTTACCAAGCGAAATGGACGAAACTTTCGAATGGTTTAAAATATGGGGAATAGAAATATATGCTGACAAACAGGTTAGCTATACAAACAGAAAAGTTACCACTGAAGTATTAAGATAGCAAATATTAACGCACTACAAGACACAAAAGCTAAATACCTCAGTATTACAATTGACGCTAAGTTCACATTATTAAAAAACGAAATGAACTAAAAAACCGACAATCTAAGCTATCGCTACAAAACAAAATACTTGTCTATAAGACGATAATTGCGCAGATTTGGACGTATGGTATAGAAGTATGGGGAACTGCATCTAAGTCCAACCTGGACATACTACAATGACTACAATCAAAAATTCTCAGGACTTTTACGAATGTTCTATGGTATGTTCCAGATGCTGACATTAATCGTGACTTGTCTATAAACACTATTGATGAAGTGATACGCAACGCAAATTTAAAGTACAAGTTAACACATAATATGTTGAACAAAACATAACACACGCGCAACTCCAAGTTGCTGAGGTTGCACTTTCCCACCGGCACAACTTACACGCGCCAGGTGAATATGCTGACATTGCGTCTGGAGCGTAGTGTTTCTGGAACAGCTCTTCCTCCACAGCACACGCAACCTCAACGTGATAGTTAAGTTATAGCTAGGTGTAGAATTAAGAAATGTATTTTTAAGAATTCAGTTGTGAATTGAAATTGGTGAAAAAAAGTCGTTCGCTAAAGCGCGAACAAAAAAAATTTATTTTTTTAACATCATTTAATTCCCAATTAAATAATTGACGCCCGAGCTAAAGTCTGACGGTTCGGAGAGAAGCCGGAACAAGTGAGAAGCTAAATAGTCTAACATATGAACATATGTAAGTGCCACTAAAAGACAAAAACGCAAAAGTGTAACAAAAAGTGCCGCTACACAAATAAAGCGCCACAGTGTAACATACGAACATAAGTGCCACTAAGAACAAAAGCAACAGGGTAACAATAAAAGTGCCGCTAAGAAAAGAAAGCGCCACATTGTAAGGCCAACAGCGAGTGACACAGTGCTTCTACGCGAAATTCACCGAACCGCAGATACCATAGGTGACCCTGCAGGGAAAGAGGCCCCCAAGTAGACTATCAAAAGGGAGCTCCAGTCCGGCGGAGCAGCCACATGGAAAGGGAACAACCAACAAAAGAGAACAACAACAACCAACAAAAGAGAACAACAACAACCAACAAAGGAGAACAACAACAATCAACAAAAGAGAACAAAAACAACCAACAAGGGAGAACACCAAAAAAGAACCAACAAAGGAGAACACCAAAAACAAGCAACAAGGGAGAACACCAAAAAAGAACCAACAAAGGAGAACACCAAAAGCAACTCAGGAAGAAGGTAGCGGAAACAATGATAATAACCTTAATGTAAGTCAAACAGAAACCAATTGATTTTGCAAATATAATTGTTAATGATTAAAATTAAAAAATTGTAATTGAATTGAACATATATATATAAAACACATGCATATACTAAAATAATTACGTGCAAATATACTATTGAATATCGGAAAAAATAAAAATAAGTAACCACAACCATAACATAAGGCTTGTACAGCTTGTACAGCCGATAACAATAAAATACGTAAAATCCTGCATAATATAGCTCAATTCTGCGACTCCTACAACGGACCCTCCAGAATAGAAGAGCATCTCTTCCAAGAAAAGATCAAAAAATTACTTTATAAAAACAAAAATTCTTTCAAATAAATAAGTTAAGTTTAAATTAAATTTATTAAATAATAACCTTCACGCCGCAATAAAAATGTCGAACCCAAACAATTTAATAAGACCTCCCGTGCTAACGACCCTACCTCCCCAACCATCCACTTCAAATACTACTACCCTACAACCAACACCCGAATTGGCAGAACTAATAAAAAACATGGTAGCGCAGGTAGTCAGGACAGAATGCTCCACTATTGTACAAGGAATAGTCAACCCCACCCCTGATATAATGACTGACCAAACTATAGAACAACAGTTTAGTAACGACTTATCAGACATGGACAAAGTCCCAGAGGTAGTTAAATCACTTAGGGAATTCAGAGGAGACCCAACTGAATTTAGCAGCTGGAAGAAAAGCGTAGAACGGATATTAAAAATATATGAAAACCAAATAGGCAGACCAAAATATTTCGGAATTTTGAATGTGATACGTAATAAAGTAGTAGGAAAAGCAGACCAGGTACTGGAATCATATAATACTCCCTTAAATTGGAAAGCGATTTCCAAATGTCTTACAACCCATTACGCCGACAAAAGAGACCTTAGTACCTTAGAGTACCAAATGACATGTCTAGTACAAGGACGACAATCTGTGCAAAACTTTTATGCCCAAGTATACTCTCACCTATCATTAATATTAAATAAAATCTCTTGCATGGAAATGAGCGACGAATCCATACAAGTAATGTCTCGAACATATAGAGAAAAAGCCTTAGACACATTCATACGCGGACTTTCCGGAGACCTTGCAAGATTATTAGGAATGAAAGAACCTACCGATCTGCCAGAAGCTCTCCATCTTTGCTTAAAATTAGAAAACCAAAACTTCAGAACAACTCATGCCTACAACTATCAAGGACAGCCACCATGGTCAGAAAAACCACGTTACTTACAACCTCGACTGCCCCCACGTCAACAATATTACCCACAACAGCGCTCACAAGGATTCCAGAATCCCACTCAACAACGACCATTTTACCCAGAGCTGGCTTACATGCCACAGATACAGCGAACACCCTCACCAAATATGCACTTTCCACAACAATTCGCACAATGGCCAAATCAACCATTCAACAGACCCCACAACAACCTCTACTACAACCCACCAGGAAGACCACTAGCACCAAAGCCATTACCAAAGCCTGAACCCATGGACGTCGATGAAAGCATCAGAACAAGACTTGTAAATTACGCCAATAGACCTAACTTTCGATACGCGGGAAAACGACAAGAAAAACCCAACTCGAACCTCACCAACCCTCCCATGAAAATACAAAGGAACTATCACATAACTACCAATCCAGAAAATAGCGAAAATCCTCCCTCAGATAACCCCGAACCACAATATGATGACCAAAACAACTTCCAAATCGAAAGTCAAGAAGACTATACCTACGGTCATGACACCCTTGACTTGTCAGATATTCATTTTTTAGAATAAACAACTCTTCGCTGCCTTACTTTGAGTGCAAGACGAAGAGTGGTGAAATCCTCGAAATCTTAGTAGACACCGGCTCAAATAAAAATTATATACAGCCACAATTAGCAAAAAAAACTATAAAAAATGACAACACTTTTCATGCCAACTCAGTAGGAGGACAAATAGAAATCACACACCACACTTACGTCAACTTATTTAACCTAACCGATGTCAACCTAAAATTCTATCTCCTTCCATCGTTAGTTTCATTCAACGCAATATTAGGCAACGACAGCCTTAAAGAACTATCGGCCATCATTCACACCAAACATAATTTCATGATAATCAAAGACTCCATCAGAATCCGATTAAAACAGCTAGTTTCACAAAACGTAAATCTCATAAACATTAGGGACAGTCACATGAACAATTTGCAAAAACAAACAATGGAAACGTTGACACACCAATACTCAGATCTCTTCTCCGAACCTAACGAAAAATTAACATATACCACAAATGTTGTAGCTACAATTAGAACAAATTCCGATACACCCGTTTATACCAAATAATACCCATACCCTATGCCTCTAAAAAAAGAAGTAGAAAAGCAGATAAACAAACTACTAGAAGACGGAATTATCAGACCTTCACGATCCCCATACAACTCCCCAATATGGATAGTGCTAAAAAAGCAAGACGCCTCCAATGAAAAGAAATACAGATTAGTAGTTGATTACAGAAAACTTAACACGGTAACCGTAGCCGATCGATACCCAATCCCCAATATCAACGAAGTACTATCGCAATTAGGTAAAAATAATTTCTTTTCAGTAATAGATCTGAAAAGTGGTTTCCACCAAATTCCATTAAAGGAAAATGACGTAGAGAAAACCGCTTTCTCAGTAAATAACGGTAAATATGAGTTTACGCGACTTCCTTTCGGCCTTAAAAACGCACCAGCAATATTTCAACGCGCTCTAGACGACATACTAAGAAAACATATCGGCAAAATATGTTATGTCTACATCGATGACATAATTATATTTAGCAAAGACGAAAACACACACTCAGGACATATACGCGAAATTTTTGACACTCTCCTTAAAGCAAACATGAAAGTACAACTCGACAAATGCGAGTTCTTCAAAAAACAAGTCGAATTTTTAGGATTCATAATTTCCCCTGATGGTATCACTTCTAACCCTACGAAAGTACAAGCAATAATAGACTTTCCATGCCCCAAAACACTAAAGGATTTGAGAGCATTCCTCGGCCTCTCAGGCTACTATAGACGCTTTATTAAAGACTACGCAAAAATAGCTAAACCCCTCACCACACTCCTAAGAGGAGAAGACGGAAGAATATCGGACGCAGCCAAGGAAGCCCTTAACAAAATCAAAAATTCACTCATTTCAAAAGACACAATTTTAATATACCCAGATTATAAAAAAGAATTCCACCTCACAACAGATGCATCAAATCATGCAATCGGAGCAGTCCTAGAACAAGAAGGCAAACCCATCACTGTCATATCTCGAACACGAAAAAGAAATGCTAGCTATTATATGGGCCCTAAAATCCCTCAGAAACTACCTATACGGTACAGCAAAAATTAAAATATTCACCGATCATCAACCTCTAACATACGCCCTAAGCAATAAAAACGACAACTCCAAGTTAAAAAGATGGAAAGCAACTTTAGAAGAATACGACTATGAACTAAAATACAAGCCAGGAAAAACAAACATCGTAGCAGACACTCTCTCCCGACCATTCGAAATAAACTCCCTCTCCACAGCAACACATTCTGACGAAAGCTCATCCCATAACCTAATACCAACCGTAGAAGCCCCCATAAACGCTTTCAAAAATCAAATTTGGTTAATGTCAGGCCAAGAGAACAGCTATCAATTTAAAATTCCATTCCCAACATATCACAGACACATTTTTATTCAACCAAATTATTCCGAAGAAAACCTCATCAACATATTTAAGACATATTTAAATCCCTCAGTAATCAATGGAATTTACACCTCAGAAAGTATAATGGCCATCATACAAACATTTTACCCCTCTCACTTTAACACGTACAAAACCCGCTTTACACAAACAAAGGTCAAAGACTTAAGTACAGACGAAGAACAGGAACAAGAAATTCTAAATGAACACAAAAGAGCCCATAGAAATGCAATAGAAAACAAAAACCAAATAATCGAGAAATTTTATTTTCCACAAATCCATAAAAAAATAAAAAAGATAGTAAAACAGTGTAAAATATGTGCGAAACACAAGTATGACCGACATCCTAACAAACCGAAGTTTAAAGAAACACCAATCCCCGAATACCCCGGCCAGATCGTCCACCTCGATATTTACATTACAGATAAAAAACTAATATTAACAGCAGTAGATACGCACAGGCTAAATTAATCAATTCCAGATCCGCAGAAGACATACGTGAACCACTTAGGCAAATAATTTTCAATTTCGGAGTACCACAAATGATAGTAACTGATAATGAAAAATCACTGAACGCGAACTCAATAACATTCATGCTCGAAGATCAACTCAGAATACAAATTTACAAAATACCTCCACACATGAGTGCAGCAAACGGCCAAGTCGAACGCTTTCATTCAACCCTGTCCGAAATCTTAAGATGTCTTAAATCAGAAGATACTGAAAGAACATTCGATGAACTTTTAGACAGAGCAGTTTACGAATGCAACTACTCAATACATTCCACCACAAAACAAAAACCTCTTGAAACATTTTTTGGTCGCAGAATCTATACAAACCCCGAACAATACGAAAACGCCAGACAAGACAACATACAGAGACTAAAGCAGAAGCAAGAAAAAGACTTAGAGTTTCACAACAAAAATAGAACCCCCTTAAAAGATTACATGCCAGGACAAGTCATATACGTTAAAATCAACAGAAGATACGGGAATAAACTTACAGCTAGATATAAAAAAAGAGATAGTAAAGGAAAATAAATCCTCAACAGTAATAACAGAAACAGGGAGAGTAATTCACAAAAGCTTCATAAAAAACTAATTAGCAAGATAAATTAAAAAAAAAATATTTAAAAAAAAAAAAAAAAAAATTAAATAAAAAAATAAATATATAAATATATATACATATATATATTAAAAGTTAAAATAATAAATGTCAATTTTGAACACGATATCAAATCCTCATGTGTAAGGACTAAATAAATCATTCAATAATAAATTATTCAGTAAACAGAATAAAATCAAATAAGTTAAATAATATAATATACTATTCTAGATTAATTTTAACAGCAATGGAAATAGCTGCAAACGTACAGATACTAGACTACTCCACGTCCCAACTCGTCACAATAGACTCAGGACCAACCAAATTACAAACAGGAACATTTAGAATCATCCACGTAATCGAACTAAATTACTAGGACGACGCATTAAGGAACATAGAGACAGTAATAGACACGAAACTCAACGGACATCCCCTCTTTCCTGTCCTCTCATCCCTCTTTAAACTAACAAAAACCCAATTGAATAGAATTAAGATAAACAAAAAAATAGTTAAACGTTCCCTAGACTTCATAGGATCCGCTTGGAAGTGGATAGCTGGAAGTCCGGATCATAACGATTACAATATTTTAATACAGAAAATGAACAACGTACTCGAAAATAATAATAGACAAATAATAATAAATAAGCTAACAAATGAAAAATTAACAGAAACCACTAATAAAATAATAAAATTAGTACACGAAGAAAAGGAAATCGAAAATGACCTCATCATACAAACCAAATACAAATTAGAAATAATCAAGGAAGAATTAACTAATATAGCCTACGCAATTCATTGGGCAAAAGTAAATGTAGCAAACTCATTTATATTATCTAATAAAGAAATTGAAATTACAAAAAATTTCCTAGAAAATGAAAATATACCCTTCATTAATGTAGACGAAGCATTAGAATTTGCGGAAATAAAAATAGCTTCTAATAACGAATGTCTAATATACATAATTAATTTACCTACAACAGGAAAAGCTGATTGTAGAGCTTTAGAAATAAGAACAGTAAAAAAAGGAAAATTTGCAAATAAAATAAATTAAACTCTATATTATTATGTAATGAAAAAATATACGGAAAGAAAGGCGACTGTAAAGCCTATAATAACTTAGCAATTTGTAAAAGAAATATAGTAGATGACATAACGAACGGCACGTGCATAGCACACCTGCTAAAAAGTAAAGTCGATAATTGTACAAAAATAAATAACCAACATATTGAATCAGTAGAAGAAATTGCAAATGACATAATACTTTTAAATGAATTTGATGGCATTGTAAATTTTGAAAACGAAACTATAAAACTAAATGGAACCTACTTAATAAAACACTATAATACAAGTTTAGTAATAAGAAATAAAACTTATATGTCAAAAGTAATAACAGAGAATAAACCCCTACCGGCAATATTGCAACCAATGTCAAATAATAGCAAAATAGAAGAAATGTTATCTCTAAAATCTATTAAACAATCTCAAATACATGAAATTGAAGACATAAATTTAATAAAAATTAAAAATAATCTTTACTTTTCGGTTAACGTAGTATCAATTATAAGCATTATAAATTTTTAGAATTTAGCAAAACATAATGTAAACGCAATTGGAATACAAGATTTACCGAAACTATGTGTAGTAACTCCATCGAACGAGGACGTTCGAATTTAAGGGCGGAGGAGTTAACACATAATATGTTGAACAAAACATAACACACGCGCAACTCCAAGTTGCTGAGGTTGCACTTTCCCACCGGCACAACTTACACGCGCCAGGTGAATATGCTGACATTGCGTCTGGAGCGTAGTGTTTCTGGAACAGCACTTCCTCCACAGCACACGCAACCTCAACGTGATAGTTAAGTTATAGCTAGGTGTAGAATTAAGAAATGTATTTTTAAGAATTCAGTTGTGAATTGAAATTGGTGAAATAAAGTCGTTCGATAAAGCGCGAACAAAAAAATTATTTTTAACATCATTTAATTCCCAATTAAATAATTTACACAAGTCGACTACTACTTCATACAAATGAAATGCTTAGACACTTGCCAATACAAGAAACAACTAAACAACAATGCCTCAAACGAAAGATCTATTTAAGACATTATAAAAATTACTGGTTGTCATGTATGATAGTTGTAATAAGTTTGTAAATTAAAAAAAAAATAAATATATGATAATACGAGCGCTAGTATCTGAAAGCTATATAATATTTTCTTAATTGCCACTACATTCTTAAACATTACATACTAATTCGCGTTGTTTTATTCCACTTAAACGGAGATTAGTGTAAATCTCTTAAATATCAGAAAATAACATTTATTACAATTATATAATTTATACGCTACCTTTACCAAGCTTTTCTGCTTTATATGCCCGCATTGCTCTACCACGCTTATCTAGAATTAACTTGTCAAAACGTACAAAAATACCATGCTTCGGTTTGCATTGAAAATATTGTATGCCTTGAACGGCGCCATCATTTTTTCCAGTAGGTGCATCAAGTTCCACTCCTATCCACGTACCATTTTGAAAATTCGTTGCACCAATATAGCTGATGACACCACTTGTATTATACGGTCGTATTAACACAGATTCTCCCACAACTACCCACTCAGGTAGAGTCAAATCCTCCATATGTTTGTTATACTCTATAATATTAGGCCTTTGTAATGATATACTTTAACCAATATAATATGCATACTTTTAGTAAGGACATAAATACTGTTACACTTTGTTTATGCTATGAAATTAAAAATAATGAATGTTTTCTGACCAACTTTTTTAACTTATATGTTGATATATACCATATTGTATACAAAAATCAAATATTCATTAGAAATGTCAGACTGGCGATTCATCAATAGCTTCATGCACATCGTCCATTGGAAAATTTGCCATAGTACGAGTCAAATTTGTCTTAAGAGAATCAATGATGGGGTATCTGTTGTGGCAAACTGTCAACAATTTGTAATCCTGGAAATGAATACAGGTAAATTGTTTTGGAACCTGGTTTGTGCCATTTTAATTCTATGGGCCGGCGCAAGATCTTGCTGGACAGTCCATGACTGGTTTTGGAACATAGAATGGATAAGTAGTTTTACAATAGCTTCCAAAACGGTTTCTTCGTAAACTGCAGTCGAAGTAAGTCAGCGATCCAATCGTAAGAGACATCCTACGAAACCATGACTGAAGCTGGATGATTACCCTTGGAATCAGTTCGGTTGCTTCTATTATTTTATTACTATTTTTTTAAAGCTCTCAACAAATGTTCGGTATGATATTTGAAAGCCCCAAGCCCCAAATCTTTTTAATAATTCGACTCATAGACTTTGTCGAGACATTCATCTTCTGGGCTAAGATTTTCAGATTTCGGAGCAGATTTCGCTGAATTTTTGATGACTTGTAGCGTTTTACCAGTGCGTTGACGGTTCGTCCGATGGCAGTATTGAATATCTTCAGTCTCCTCAAACAGTTTTATGCACCGATAGACGAACATGCGACTAATCTCGAGCGGAGGGAATTGAATATCACATCTTTTTTCATTTCACACTTAAATAGCGCTATAACAGCGATACGGTCTTGACCACTCCATGGTGAAAGCTGAAGCTCTTTAGAATTCTCGGTACAGACTAACGTTTTACAGTTCATATTTCTAAGCTATGTGGTAATAACCACTCCATGGTGAAAGCTGAAACAATTTAGAATTCTCGGTACAGACTAACGTTTTACAGGTTTTATTTCATAAGCTATGTGGTAATAACTTGGTGTGTTCAATTCTTTTATTGAAATGGGTGTGTTCAATGTTGTAATATTTTTTATGTCCCTACTAAGAATAATACATATATTTGTACTGAATACGACTAAATACCTTCAGATTCGCAACTAAATGCTAAAGAATCATTGAGTTGATCACTTGATGAGCTTACTTTATCAAAATTGGATGCCGATTTGAGTCGCAATTCAATCGAATGTTTTGTTGCATTACTATTGTTTGTTAAAAAACCTCTAGATATACCACTACAACTATTATAATCAACCAGATCTTTGGACTCCACATTATCCACCGGTAAATATCTCTGTATAATATCGCTTCCATCCAAAATTTCTTCAGCGAATGCGTTGGCTTCTCCTTCGTTTCCATTTTGATTGTCTTTTGCACCATGAGAACTGCTTTTATTGTCACCAATGGTCGCTACGGCTGAGTTATTGTTATTTTTGTACTTATCGTCAATATAGCCGACACTAATATTGGTACTAATCATAGTGTTATCGCTGATAAAATTATTAGTAGAATCTAATCTGCGATTTTTCACTTGATGTGATTCTCCTATTCTTTTATACCTTTGTACCTCTATTTTTGGAATATCAGTTGTGTTAGATATTGTTTCCACCGACTGATTTTGTGACTTAAGATTTTGTTTCTGTACTTCTTCTGAATGTTTACTTATCCTTGGCATATCCTTAAGAAACGGATTGATGCGAGCTTGACGATTAGGGGGTGAGTTGGAATTAATACTATCAATATCTTGATTAAAAAAATAATAAAGGATATTGAGTTAAATTACACTTATAAATGTACTATTTGTATATACCTGGAGTTTCGTCAATGCTCATCGAACGCATGGAGGTGATATCGTCATTTGCTAAATTACTACATGAAACTGCCTATAAATATAATAAATTATTACAGTGATCTGTACAAAAACTTATTACAAACGCACACACTTCATATGCATATTGGAAACAATATAAAAAACTTAGCTTAAAAAAAAGCTTACCATTAGACCTCGCATGGTTCGCGGATAGCAAATATTTTAAAACTACAAAATCCGTGAGAAGAAATCAAAAGAAAGGTCTTCAGTACACGTTGGCACCTCTCCAAACCTTTCCAAATCTCATGGTACTAACTACTATACCATCCATCGGGACTGTTAGAAGACAAACGGAACGAGTGACATTTTTTATCAATTATGAATCAGGTATTGGTTGATATGTATACATCCTCAATAACATAGCTCCCAAAAAAATAAAAAAATGGATGTCCGACGTACCAGAGCAGTCATGATGTTCTCTGGATTTTGGTTGCTATTGCTGATCATCCCGCAAATAAATTTAAAACCACGAAATACGTATATGCGCTTGTAGTAGCAATCACAAACAGTCATACAAGTATGTATATGCTCTAGGTCACCTTGTAGTGGTGTAGGGGCATTCTGTGGGCTGGATCGGATCACATGCAGGTCGTAGCCTTTCGTGGGGCATGATCCAACGCACAAATTAAGAACTACCGCCAATGCATATGTTCCAATTAGGCTTCTACGATTTCTGGTTAGTCGTAGAGGCTAGCCAGTTGTTCTATTGGACCCTGGCTAATTGGTCAGCCCTACGAAAAGGTGCGGCTATCTATCAGACCAATGCCCCACTTGCAGCACGGTCATTTATCTGCTGTTTTTGGGCCACGGATAGTCGGGCGTGGGAGAAGGAAAACTCCATAGGGCAGGGTCTGCCGCCGGTCCGGACCCTCAAGACCTAGTCTGGGGGGTCCGGGGGTGGATAGATCTACCGTCCTGAACAACCGCCTAAACACACAGTAGAACAGCTATGCCGGTGAGCTCGCTTGACGGGGTAGAGTCAAGCTTAGTAGCGCACTCCGTACCAGGTCTGGCGAATCTACGGTTTCAACGAGCCTTCCCATGGGGGCGCCCATGGGTGACTAACTAGCCTTCACATAAAAATATTTTAATTTGACGAATCGAATTGAAAATATAAACCTGATCTGCACACCATTGAATGTGCAACAAGAATCATTGGTCGAGAGGACCAATTTGTTCTTTAGCTAAAGAACAAATGGACTTGTCGGAGGGGGTAACAAATCCTCCCTCTGTCAGGTCGGAGGGCATAGGTTTCCCACTTAGCCAAGAGTCGGCGGGAATGTCTATCACCTCGAAAGAGGAGAGAAATCTCCTAAATCCTGAGACATCAAAGACTCAAAAATATCGGTCGAAGCTGCCCGGCGCTGTTCGCAAGAAGTTAAAGAAATTACTCGCCAAGAGCATCCCACTAGAAACAGCTCGGTCCTTGGCGGCTAAGTCTGCCGCTGCGCCTGGTGACATACAAACGACACCGATTGAATAGATACACATCGACATCGGGACCCGAGCCGTCGAAACTGATTGCACTACAGGGCGATGTTAACAAACAGTCGACTGTACCCGCATTCGCTCTGCCGGATTGCGCTACCTCCTTACGTCCCAGTAAGGAGGTAGCGACGGCCTCTGTGGGACAGGCTGAACGAAGCGTCTCTTCGGAGGCTATTAGCTCAAATCCTACTCTTGCAAAGACTTCGTTCTAAAAGGATCAGGATTCTACCGAGCAACTTCTCAGAGGGTATTTGGACCACTGAGGAGAAGTGCAAGGTTAAAAAGTGTATCCTCGACAAGATATACGAGACCCGTGGGGGACCGGTGAAACCTCATTTTGCTGGCTAGAGTTACAAGCCCGGGTGGCTTACCGTCAACTCTCTGGACGACGAAACTGTAGCTTAGACGAAGGAGATGATCCCTGCCGTAAAACCATGAGAGGGGGCCGAATTGAATTTGGCACATGAACGGGGTAGATGTGCCAAAGGCCAGGGTCTTTATCGGCTACTTCCCCGGCTCGGTTTCTTGGCTAAATGGCCGTATTCCTGGGCAAGTAGAGTCCCAGAATTCGGGCATGTGAACATCACACGGTATGGGGAAGCAGCGACGCGAATTCACAAGGTGAGTCACTTCTTGATTCCATTCCTGAAAATAACCTTTTATTAGTAAATAGAGGCAATGAACCAACTTTTGTAAATGCAATAAGGTGGGAGGTATAAAATCTCACTCTAACGAGTGCAGTTATCCTCAATAATATTTCGAATTGGAGGGTATTAGATGGGGACTCCTCATCAAATCATCGCTACATTCGCTTTGAGCTGATAGGGGGAACTGAGGACTCCTTCAAGATAAGAAATGTTAGGAAGTCCAACTGGTCGCTTTTCAATTTTCACTAAGAGCAAAACACTGGATGCCTATTAAATCTCGAGGTTAACAAACTCGAAAACATTATAATAGATGCTTTTGCAAATAGTTGCGAGCTTGTTGTTAAGAAACGTTCTAGGAACGTCCAATGGTGGAATAAGGTACGAGACTGTTTACGCGAAAAAGCCCGTCATCTCTTCAATAGAGCCAAGACCACTGGGGATATTGCTTTATATAAAAGCGCCTTAACGGCATATAATAAGGAATTGAGGAAATCAAAGAGAGACTCATGGAAAAAGTATTGCGAAGAGATTCAAACGCTCCCAGCGGCTACAAGACACTAGAAATCACTCAAACTGTCTTTCTACACTTAAGAAGGCTGACGGAAACTTTACGGAAAGCCTGGAGGAAACAGGACAGCTACTGCTGAACGCTCAGTTTCCGGGTTGAGCCATGTTTGATGAGGATCGGGAAGACACCGAGGATACTCGGTTCTTGGTGGCTACACGAAGGGAACTCTCACTGGCTCGTAAGATTTTCACTGCCAACAAAGCTAAATGGGCCATATCAACTTTCAGCCCATTTAAATCGCCTGGTATCGACAACATACAGCCGTGCCTTCTTCAACAAGGTGCGAATGTATTGGCACTTTAACAAATATATTTAGGACGAGTCTAGAATTGGGCTTCGTGCCTAATCATTGGAGGAAGGCTAAGGTAGCTTTCATTCCGAAAGCAGGAAAGAGGGCGGACCACACGCCAAAAGCCTTTCGGCCCATTAGCCTAACGTCATTCCTGCTTAAAGTAATGCAGAATATTTTAGATCAATATATTAGGGAAGTTTATCTTAAAGACCCACCTCTTCATATTGAACAATATACCTATCAATTAGGCAAATCAACTGAGACCGTTATACATAGCCTAACAAGCAAAATTGAAAAGGATATAGATGGTAAAGAAATTGCTCTTCTGATAATGCAACTTTCAAATCAATTGTGGAAGGGATGGTCGCGAAAGAAATACGTAGACTGATCATAACATGGATTCTGAATATGCTGAAAAATAGAACAATTATCTTCGAAATGGGGGCAAAAAGATTAATTGTCAGGTCAACCAAAGGATGCCCTCAAGGAGGCGTCTTATCGCCGCTCCTACGGTTATTGGTTATCGACGAGCTTTTACAAACTCTCGATGTCCTCGGATATGAAGTCCAGGGCATTGCGGATGATTTGGTAATAATGGTTAGATGTAAATTCGACTCTACATGGACCGATCGAATGCAACTAGCTTTTGACATCACTCATGACTGGTGTTAGGAGAAAGGACTCTCGATTAATCTGAATAAAACAAATGTGGGACTCTTCAACAGAAGAAGGAAATTGAGTATAGGAACACTAACACTAGGGGACACAGACTTAATTCTATCCGAGGAAATGAAAAATCTAGGAGTAATCCTAGATAAAACCCTGAGTTAGAATAACTATTTATCGTATATAACGGGCAAAGCCCTAAGTGAAAGTTATGCGTGCCAGAGACTACACGGTAAAAGATGGGGTCTGTGACCAAATATTGTGACATGGTCGTATAGGACCGTAATAGTGCCAATGATCACCTATGCCTCCTTGGGGTGGTGGCCGAAGGTAAATCAACAAAGGCTAGAATGATCCTTAGCAAAGTTCATCGAATAGCCTGTTTCGGTGTCACGGGAGCAATGCGCACGTGCCCTACTGCAGCCTTAGGAATTCTGACTGGACTCACTCCTCTACACCTCATGGACGGCAACCAGTGAGGCACTAATGCTGCCTAATCTATCTAACCTTAAAGAAGGCAATCTAACAGGACATACAAAGATCGTTTATACCGTTTGGGACTCTCCATGTCTTGTGGTCTTCGACAAGATGGATAGAAAGCTAGTCTTCTCCAAGCACTTTGAAGTGGTCATCAACGACCATTCGGATGGAGGAGTAGCGATATGGTCCAAAAAGGGTACTCACATTTATGGTAAACTGATGGGTTTAAGATGGAAGATGGCTGTGTGGGGGCTGGAATTGTTGGACCAAGATTTCTGAAAGCAATCGCAATGGGGAAAACAGTTTCTATCTTTCAGGCGGAGGTCCATGCCTTAGAGGTATGTGCGAGAGAATGCATACGTAGAGGCGCCTGTGGTACCAAAATATGCATCCTCTCGGACTGCCAGGCTGCTCTAAAGTCCCTGGCAAAATTCTCGTTTCAATTTAACAGAGCTGCACACTGGGCACTGTAGACTCAACTACCATATGAAGAAATAGGTGTGGTAGGAAACGATACCTGTCGACTCAGTCATGAAGAGCAGGAAACATCGGAACATACCATATTCTATGCAATTGCCAGCGGTGGCAAGACTTGGTTACTTAGGTAACGGAATATTCACTTCAAACCACATAGTTAAAATCAAGCCCACAGCAATTATAAGATTTATAAATAGTCAAGTTGTGTTTTAGTTGGGCAATAGACGCACAAAAGATCTTTTAGGTCGCAGTGCATTGAATAACCTGTATAATAATAATAATGCAAATGTATATACAGTTCCATACACACATTTCCTTAAGGCTCAGCTACCCATAAAAAGTGCAAGATTGCTTATTTTGTTGTTAATAGCAAGAAAACCATTGGTGAACCAGTGGGAGCCTATCCAATTAGGAAATAACATTTTCTCAAACATTCAATTTTTTTCCCAGTGTTTGTTGGGATTGAACATTTCTAAGTGGGCAATTCCAAACAATGTGCTAATAGGATCCGAATTCTACAATCAAATCTTTTCTACTGGAAAAATCATTATGGATAACAAATGTCAACATTACAAAACACAGTTTTGGATGGGTTTTCTCTGGCAAAATAACTCAGGCAAGCGTCAATAGATTTGTATGTGGAGTTCTTACTAGCGAAGACGAAACTGGCGAAGACTGGCGAAACGTAGTTTAATTGAAATATTTTGGAGTCACGAGGAACTAACTAACGA